>VZTJ01000081.1:3648-169975 GCA_013397795.1 Orthonyx spaldingii
CTTCCCATTTTACTTTGCTTTACTTTATTTTACTTTATTCTCTGCCATGGGATGGCTTACAGAGAAGAATCACACCAGTGTCAGAAGAAGGGAGCATGTTGGTCAGTACAAGTGCCAATACAAAAGGCTGGTGCTACCAGAGTAACCTGAGTTCCAGCTACACAGACAGGGTAAAAATAGTGCAAGTTCTGTACATGTTGTGTACAGTTGTGTTCTATCACAAGTAATCTGCAAGGAAAGCAGAGTAAGCTTTTTCTTCAGTTCCTTTTCCTTCATTGGCCTTAATCTAGTTTGGGAATTGCCCTAAGAACATGTATGTAACCATTTACATCAAAATAGGGTAGGTAGACCAAATTTAATGTTCTTGTGAGCCAAATAGTTTCACACACAAAATCCCAAAGCAGGAGTGAAAGTTGTTCCATGTTTCAAGGACCTAAGAAATGCTTTTTCTTTCAAAAGAGTAGTTCAGGCGTAGATTACTTTTCGGGGATCAGAAACAGCACCACAGATTGCTTTTATATACTATTTTCAAGTCACACCTGCTTACCATGAGGCAAGTTGTCAGAAAATAATGAAGCAACATTATACATATTGAAGTTGCAAGATGGGAAATGGGAATCAGATCAAAGGTCTCTGAAGGATGAAACTTAGAAACAAATTTCTGACATTGAAGAGTGAATAGACTATCTTTGAAATTCTTTCTTCAGTCATTGGAGCATGCTAACGGGTTTTCTATTTCCTTTTTTTTTTCCTCCATCTTCTTTTTTTAAACATCTCATATGACAGAATTAAGTATCACAAACACCATACTCAGTAGAGCTACTGCTGTAAATTTTCCACAAAGTAAAAAGAAATTACACTGGTATCTTACTTACAGTTGTATTTACTTAATATATTTTACTGACCTCAATATGTGCTCTGGATAAAACTAGAGAAAGATTGCCATTTCACATATTAGGCTCTGGGAATATACACTGTAGTGGTGTGTTTCAGCTGTATGTTCCCAGATTTGTTGCCTTTCGAGAAGTGCAGCTCTTTGCAATTTTTGCATTTGGATCTCCATATAGAATTCAAATGTGGTGATGCAAACTAGTCTGAGCAATTGCAAAAGAGATTAGTGCAGCCTACTAGGGAGTCAATCAAAATTATTCAGAATATTCTCATGTTGGGCTGCTGTAGACCACGTGGTAGGTGCTGTCACCATCAAAGCAGGAAGCTCATTTCTCTGAAATGAGAACCCCTAATTGGCATTGCAGCTACTGCTCTGCTGACAGGCTGACACTTTCAGTGCAAGTGATCAAACACAGGTGACTGGGGAGGCGATGGAGCTGAGGGAAGCAACCACTGCCCTGGCCCAGCTCACTGAGCTTGCTGGAGACACGTGGCTGACCTCAGGTGAGGGCTCAGGCCAAGCAGTGAGCTCTGACACTTTGAATGCTGCTGAACTTCTATGTCACCACAGCACAGAGCATGCTCCTTTCATTTCCAGCAGAGTGCTTTCAACTACTCTCTTTAGACACTGTAAATCCTGCCCTGCACTGAAAATAACTGTCTCTTCAGTTGTTTTTGTTTTTAAATGTCACTAGATCCCAGATGAAACCTTGGAAAGATGTCTCTTTTTATCCTGTATTAATTCATTGATATTCTACTCATATTTAATGTAAAAGGCAAAATATTTCCTGTGACTCTCTGGTCAATTAACTTTTCAATGTTCTTAAATAATCCTTTGCAGAAATATTAATGCTTATAGTAATGAAAATTGCTTCCCAAATCCACAGGGTGTTGAAAGTCTTTGGAAAATAACATATAATAAAGAATATTAGAATAGAAAATATAGATATGAACCTATTTCTTTACTGAAAAGTCAGGCCTGCGAGTCAAAGTGAATTTAAATAATTGTTTTTCAGATTTTAACAGACTTGCAAGAAAGACTTTTGTTTCCTTTGACATAGTAAAACAATTTTGAGAACAGGCTATCGTATTTGAAATGACTGTGTAGGTGTCATGCTTAGCTAATCATGAAATGTCATTTTCAAAAACATTAATGTATTCCTCTTAGAAAGGGAGGCAAAGTAATGCACTTTGTAAATGAGATCAGCATTCATTAAGTCTAGAGAAATACTATTCACTAGCTGCACCATAATGCTGTCTTCTAGTAATAAAAGCTGTCATGCTTCCTCCTATGAAGTGCTTGAAGGCTGAGGACTGATAAGATGAGCAAAAAATAAACCCCACACATAACCCCTACAAACAAACAATACTCCTGCAAAGAGAGAACAAAACTGTAACAGCATATTATAGAAATTCAAATACAACAATGGAACTTCCAAGGTGGGTTCCACATTCTAAAAAATTGTTCTTGTATTCACATCTTACCTGAGTCAATGGGATAGGGGGATTTGTAGTACTCCTCATGGAAGATTCAAGCCTGGGAGGCCACATCGTGATGGTCTTTAATCACCTCTTGTAATGAACAAAATATATTCTGAATCTCTTGTATAAATCTAATTAAATTGTACAGCTCTTTCTGTTGCATGATGAAGCTTATTCTAAAGCAGTTAAGGAGCTACTGTCAGATCAAAAGAAAAATAAGTCCCCCATGAGATATACAGCCCCAGACAATAAGAACACTTTTATTTTGGATTTTAAGCAATTCTGCCTTTTTTACTACTTTTTGTAAAGTTCTCTCCATAAGCCAAACATGTAAATTTTCACCATCATTTAAGGATTAGTGAAGGTGAAATCCTGGAACACTAAAGCTAAAACCTCTCAGACTTCATTTAGTTTACTTTCTGAAGTAGTTATTTATGTGACAATGTCGATTTTTCAGTAATTCATGCATGACCTTGTAAAAAAAAAACAAACCATATTTCCACTTTCCAGTAGTACAGTAAGTTTTTTGACATACATATTGGTGATAGACTGAACAAATAAACTACCTGGAAAATTTTTGGAGGGTTGAAAAATAAGGAAACTTTTCTGCTTCATGTAGCCCTCTCATAAACCAAGAGCTGTCAAAGCACACATTAATTTTGTTGGATTCGTTTCATATCAATTTTTTTCTGTTTGCACTGTTGTACCATAAATCACAATGTCAAAGCCTGTTATATTTTACTGCTTTTAACTTTTAGGCTGAGATAATACAACAAATATATTTTTCTTGGAATGATAAGCACATAATATTTTCTGATGAAATACAACAAGCAACTATGGAGTATCTAACAATAAAGATGGAGCAAAATTTATTTTCCTTGTTGTCTGGAAGTGTTATTTATAATGACAGGCTTCATGCTAATGCCCAGCACACAAAATGTACTCACTCAGGCAAAAAACTAGGAGTATGCATTTAAAACTTTCCCAAAGTACAGTCTTTGTTAACATTTTAGAATTTTGCCTACAGTACCTTTTTGATACATAACAGGGGTATTTCATTCAACATTCTAACTCATTATTATTTTCCAGTTACTTAGAGAAACTGGGCAAAGTAACTTGATTATAATGGAATAAAGACAGATTTTCGATCAATGACTTTAATATTCATGCATAAAATTCTAGAGAAACTGAGCAATGCAGTTTTAATCAGTGGTGGTTTGGGACTAATATTGCCCTTTATGATATATGCCTGCACAGCTTTTTCAAAATGTCTCACTCTGTCCTCAGTTGTTACTGTTTCATTTCTTCAACACTTCAGTGTTTATAATCACAATGGTGGAAACAGAAAACAGCTGAATCTGGAAGTGTTCAGTGTGACTCAATTGGCCTATCATTTTTCTAACTCAGAGGTTTGTCTTTTCTTTCCTGCAGCCTGGATCTTCTCCCCAGGTCCTCAAGTTTTGGATAGTCATACTTTTTTTTTCAGACATAGTGTTTAATTTCAATATTAGCTATGAAAAGAAAGGCAATCCCCATTTGCACAAAGGCATGACTATTGCTTATAACATAAAATCCTTTCCATGTGTTACTAAGTGTGGAAAAAGGTGAGTATTCAGACACTGAAGTAACATGCTCAAGTTCTATTGACACAGAACTCTACTAATGTGACTGAAAGTTAATATGGTTTTTGTTTGCTCTTATATTTTCTCCTTGTCAAGTGAGAACCACAAGATTTCTGGTCAGAATTAAGATTAAAGGACTTTTCTCTATCTACCTCTGGCATGCAGACTTCTTGGGAAAGCATTGTTCTCTTAAGTCCTTGTTTGAATATTAAATCAACTTTGATTACTACAACTCTGCCCTAAATTTTTGGGTAAGTTTGGTTTACTGCTGTTGGTCAGGCTTTGGGTCATTCCTGAATTATTCAGTGATCTCATGGGTGTCCTCATCTATGCAAGTTAGAATTAGTTCAAGTGAAAACAAACTCTTCATTGACACTCACTAGCACTTGAAGAGACTAATGGATCTTACTGTTTCACTCAGATTTTTTGCTAACAAGAATTGAGTGAAGAGTCAAAAAGACAATCATTGCATGTGAACAACCCTGAGACATGGGCAGGATCAATACATATCACCACTAGTCAGCCAGCAGTGTCTGCAACCTGCCATTTTCATTTATTTGTCATATATTTTTTTACATACAGAATACAGCAACGTTGAGGATTTAATAAAGGCATATTGGACATGTTTCAAATTTACCCTTTTATCTTTTCTTTCTTAATGTTTATTTTGTTTCTGGTAAATTCACTTGGATATCTATGCAGGGCTATTCTTCTCTATACTGTATATTCTTCTGCACCAGCAGAATTCAGGCCAGTCTCTCTTAATTTTAACAGCTATTTATGCTTTATTTGTTAGCCAAAAAATCTTCTATTGACTACTGTTTATGTTTGTTCTCTTGATTCCTTTCCTAAGGTGCTTGTACTTCTTGAGAGAGATGCACCTAGGGCAAGCAGCCATGCTGCTATTCTTTTTTACCCCCTGCTTTCATTTCTGAAGAAGTTAGCATTAAGACTGTGTGTGTTGAGTCATTTATCTCAGTACTGGAGGATATAGCCACTGGACTTGTTCCTGTGTCTTGAAGGAGAATAGTTGCACTTGAAACAATCTTCTCATCCCTCCCAATGGTGAGCTGGGAAAATTAGAATGACTGTGTCAGTACAGTTATCATTGGTGCTATTCTATATGATGTTTAATGAAGAGATAAGGTAAAGGCCGCTTCATTTAAACCCATCCTGAAAACATTTATGTAAGAATATTTTCCAACTTTTTATATATTGTCCTTACTTTTTATATAAAGTATATAAATAATTACAATAAACGTACGTGTTTGTAAGTACCTGGAATGAGACTAAAGACAGTGAGGTAAGAAACACCCTCTCTGTTATCTTTGCATCACTTCTCTCAAATAGTTAAAAAAAAACCAGTTTCCAAAAGAATAAGTGCAACACATACATTTTAACACTAATTTCCTCTTGATGTGCTACAAAGTCTTTGAACACTTGCAGATGGTCCCCTGTCTGATTTATCATTTTATTGTGTATATATTAAGGGATGTCCCTTTCAATTAAAATAAAAAAAAAAGCAGCATAATTTTCCTGTTTCCAGTAATGGAATACACAAACATAAACTTATCCACCTGTGGGTGCCTGTGCCAGCAAAACTTTTGAAGCAAAGACTTTTTCTTGTGGAGCAATATAATGCCCCTTGCAAACAAGAAAAATGCATGTGCACAGCTGAATCTACATAAATTTTACATTAAAATAAGTCCTTGTGAAAATGTTGTTATGCTAATTTCCTGACTCAGTATGGTATCATGTCAAAATGTAATCATCCAAATTCATCTCTAGATCCAAATGTGTCACCAGCTGCATATATCAGCAATTGAGTTACATGTGCCATTCATTTGGCCCAGTATGCAATTTGTCTAGTATTTATGTGATCTATATAAAACTAATTCCTTCCCAGGTCAGGACACTGCTGCAAAGTTGATTAATGCTTTTGTCATTTCACATATTGATTATTGTAATTCACTACTTATTGGTTCCCTCACTGCATATTGCACAGGTTTGAGCTTATGTAAAATGCTGCTGCACCTATCCCAGTCAAATTATAAGAGTTTAATAACATCACTCTGGTTTTAATGAAACCTCGATGCCTCACTGCTCATCCATGGAATAAGTACAGTGTCCACAACTGTCAGCATAATGTGTAACCTTTCTGAACATTTGCTGACTTGTTGTGGGGAGTGACCTTTCTCTTTTGTCACATATTGGTTTCTTGCTTGATAACTTATGGGGAGCTTGCTGACAATATTCAGGCATTAGATAAAACTATGACTTGTTTCTTTCTGAATCCCTTATGAAACTCCGAATCGCAGAGTATTCTGAGTTGGAAGAGACCCACAAGGATCATCAAGTCCAGCTCTGAAGTGAATGGCCCATGGTGGGGATTGAACCCGGCACCTTGGTGTTGGTAGCACCATGCTCTGACCAAGTGCTCATCTCAGGCTCACTCATCTATTTTTCTTTCTTATTGCTTGATTTTGCCAACTTTAACCATGCCCTCTGAAATACTCTTTTTCCAGGGAAAAGGAGAACTATAAAAAAGATTGATCACAGTCTTTGTGAGTGGTTTACTAAATTTAAGTGGTCCCACTTAAGTTTTTGGAGTCATAATCTGTTCCAAAGACATTTCCCCTGTTTAATAATATATGTTTGAGTCTCTGAAAGGTGTGCTAAATCTCTTATGTTTCCCCCTAAAATCTGGAAACTAATCTAACCAACACATTTTAAAGGAATTCAGGAAATAAGTCTATTTAAATACTCAAAGTTTTCCAAAACTAGATTTTATTTTAAGGCTCACATTATCTTTGAGAAAGAAATGACCAGCTTATCTTGTCTCTTTGGTGCAACTGAAGAAGTATGTAAATAAGTAAGTAGAGTGTGAACAAAAAAAAGTGCATTCTGTTTCAAGAGTTCTTGAAAGAGCAGTGCTTCCCTTGTCTAATGAAAGTTATCTTTCAGTACAGGTAGAATGTATTTGCTTTCAATAACAGGGACAGTTTAGGAAACTGTGTTTAAAAAAGGTCTTCTGTGAAGTCTACACTGTATATTTATGTCATGTGACACTATATAGAACATAGAGAAACTGTAAATACAAGGAAGAACAGAGTATGGCAAATATACAGCATATCTTACTGTTCTCCATAGCTCACACAAGATGTTACAGAAAAAAAAGATCCCTGGGCATAAGTAATTATTTAGACAAAACTTTATGATACAGTGGTTGAATGTTATCATTTTATGCTGTTAGCATATTTTTGGTTTACCAGAGTAATAATGATCAAGTGAGGGCAATTTCTGATGATTAGCAATCAAAAAGAAAACATGATGGCCTCAGGTTCAGCTGCTGCTAATTCTTAAATTATGTCTGAACCAAATCTGGTTTCAAGATGAAGTCCATTTTCTTCTCATATTTTAGTGTGATTGACAACAGTGAAGATTAGACATCCTTTTTTTTTTTGTCCAGAGACTTATTTTTAGATGACCACACAACAGTGTAACTCATGACCAGAAACATGCTGGTACAAACATGTGAGAAGTAGCTCAGGAGATGATGTTCTGCAATTAGCATGGGACCCCTTTTGGAGCATGTGTTTCTGGTGTCCCTTATGGGACAGACATCAGTTGCCTTACTCCTGCTGTGCAAAAGGAGGGTGTTGCTGTGGATTTAAAACCAGCCCTGACATCAAGCACATTCTCCTGAGGGCAAGTTTGAAAACAAATACTCAACAACAAACAGGTTTTTACTTCAGGATGAAAAACATGGTTAGATCATGCTCTCAGCTGAAAGAAACTGGGGCTGAATTTTACTTGAACATTCACCTCCCAAGGTTTTTTAACCTGCTTGTATCCTCATAGTCAATATTCATTTCAGAGACATTTACAGTAACCAGTGCAAAGGTATAGTAGGCACTAGATTGAATTCTATACTGAATTTGCAGGCAAATCCTTACTGCAATGAAACAACAGAGGAAAAGAAACTGACAAAAAGAAGAGGAAACTTTTCTTTGTGCAGACAGAAGAAAAGAATATCAGACAAAATAAAACATTTTTCTAATATGTGATGAGTTTACCCTTGTTTTCTTGATTTTTCTATATAGCTTTGTTTAGGCTGTAAAAAAGTGTGAATTTAGCAGATTAACTTTTGCAATTGAATGACTAGAAGGTTTCTGCTGGGACTATTCCAGATCTTTTTTTGTGCAGTTGAAATAGTTCTTTTGGACTATTTTGCCAGGATTTGCAAATAAACAGCAATATAGACAAATATTTTAGGTAAGTGAAATGGGTAAAAATTGTATATTTTATCCAGTTATCATCATATATTTGAATCTACTCAAAAATAGCACTGAAGCTAGGAAACATATGTTATTGTATCTGTGGAAGAGTATATACACTGCTAAAAATATTGGCAAAAGCAAAATGCATTTCAATAGTATAGGCTTAATTATACTGTTTTTCTTCAAGATCAACCAGAAGGAATCAATATCTTGAAGTAAATTCTTGTACCATTTATAAAGAGAAAGTAGAGAAGTTGAGTTGCACAGTAAGGAAAGATGAGAAAACCAGGGAGTGTGTTGCTTTCCTGTTTCCTCAGTGGGCTCCTAGCAGGTAAAGACAGATGTACCAGTTGCGTTTATCAGAGTCCTTTAATCTCCCTCATGGAGGGAAAAACCGATAACCAGATGTNCATCATATATTTGAATCTACTCAAAAATAGCACTGAAGCTAGGAAACATATGTTATTGTATCTGTGGAAGAGTATATACACTGCTAAAAATATTGGCAAAAGCAAAATGCATTTCAATAGTATAGGCTTAATTATACTGTTTTTCTTCAAGATCAACCAGAAGGAATCAATATCTTGAAGTAAATTCTTGTACCATTTATAAAGAGAAAGTAGAGAAGTTGAGTTGCACAGTAAGGAAAGTTGAGAAAACCAGGGAGTGAGGGTACCTTGGCAGCCCCACCAGGGTAACAGCCAAGATGGTCTTTTGATACCATCATAGGTGTAAACCAGCATTATTGACAGATTCAGACAGGCAGTAGAGTAACAGAGCTGTAAAGAAGATGATAAGAAAATGAATTTTTTATGCAGTTTTCATGCAGGCACAACCTTTACTTATGGGCTGGTTTTGGGTGGAGTGGAGTTCTTTTCATCACAGTAACTGCTATTATCAAATATTGTGATGGGCTACACAGGGATGTTTAATCACCACCCTTGGAGGTATTTGGAAGATGTGAATGTGGGACTTGGGGACATGGTTTGGTGGTGGATTTGTCAATGCTGATACGGATTCAACAATCTCAGAGGTCTTTTCCAACCTGAATTATTTTATAATTCTGATTCTGTGATCCTAGTACAGGGCTGTGTTTTGAATTTGTGCTGTAAAGAGTGTTGATAATTCAGGGATGTTTTAGTCACTGCACAGCACAGACCCAAGGCCTTTTCTGTTTGTCGTACTGCCCACCTATGAGGAGCCTGGGGGTAAACAGCTGAGGTAGAGACGGGACACAGCAGGGACAAATGACCCACAATGACCAAAAAGATGTTCCACACCTTATGGTGTATGACCTTAGCCATCATGTTCAGCATACAGAACTTAGGGAAGACAGTGGAAAGTGGGGATATTTGACATGATGGTGTTTGTCCTCCCAAGTAATCGTTAGGCATGCTGGAGCTCAGTTTTCCTGGGGATGGCTGAACACCTGCCTGCCCATGGGAAGAGGTAAATGGATTCCTTGGTTTGCTTTGCTTGCATGTGCAGCTTTTGCTTTGCTTAAACTGTCTTTATATCAACCTACAACTTTTTTCAGTTTTACCGTTCCAATTCTCTCTCCTATATAGATGTGGTGGGGAGTGAGCAAGTGGCTGGGTGGGACTTAGTTGCTTACTGGGACACCAACTTAACCCAAACCACTTTCAGAAGATCCACCCCTGTGGGTGAAGAGGACCTGTTGAGATTCACTTTCCAATAAATATATCGGGAAGCTCTTAGCAGAACATTATCACTGCAATAATAGGGGAGCACTCAGTAATGCATCATATTCTTACTGCAAAAACTTTTTTCTGATGATATAAAGCTTCATGTTGCCATTTGGAAATGTTTCCCAAACATTCTGCAAAATGAAACCTTTCAAAATTCATTTCAGATTAAAAATTCAATAAGATTGTTTCAACTTGATAGTAACAAAAATTGCTGATGGGCCATATGTTCTTTTAGTAATTTTGTTTTCTGAAAAATATTAGAATTTCTGTTTTTAAGCAAAAACAGATGCCTAAATCATAGGAAATTGAAATGGAAATTCTTATCTACCTCTGTTTAAACTAATGTTCTTCTTAGGATGAATGCTGATGAAATGTGTGCTTTGCAGAAATCCTAAAAGTCTTTCTTTAAAAGTATGTAAACCAAAATGTTCTCTGGCAGGATAAATAGCTGTGCACATTTATTTGAAACAATAAATTAAATTCTAGCTAGTTCTAACCCCATTCTGATATTACCTAGGGGAAAAAAGGCAGGATGTGAAACAAAGGCTAAAATCTGTATGAGAAAATAAAAGGTCTGGCTAATTTTTTGTCTCAGTGTTTTCTGGTAGTTTGGTTTTTGTGGAGTCTCTTTGTTTAGCTTTTGCTTCTTTTTTTTAATAGTCTTCAATGCCGAGAAAACATTACTATTGAAAAATATGTAAATATATAGCACATGTTCAGGAAACTCAAATACAGTCTAAACAATCAAAAGACCATAAAGAACATACTTTGTTTTTGCAGAAAATTATGACTCTTAGAAGTGATGATCTGAATCATTGTAAATCTTAGAAGTAGAAGCTATATGATTGTAACTTGGCTGTGTTCAGATAATTCAGTTATATATAAATTCAGATTTACAAAGTAGCATATGCTATATGCTTAAACAGTGTGTGTGAAAATAACCTCTGAAAAATCTGTCTATACTATAGCTGAAAGCCAGCAACAATTAATACTTAACTGATCACAGCTATGTTCTTTATTATTCCTACACACCTTTTGCATCATTTTCCTGAATTTCAATGCAGTAATAAGAAGTTTCTCCCAAGAAAATATATCCAGCAGCAATAATGAACCAAGACGTAATGTGCAGACTTTGATCTAAAGGTGAACCATCAAAAAAGCAAGTCCATGTTGAAGGTTTTGGCTGTCTGTACTAGAAACACCACTGTTGGAAAATTCAATAATAATTGGATAAAATTTAGTGTTTATAAAAGGATATTTCTGTGCCATTGTATAAGCACATTTTGCAATGTGATTTATTGGGTGCAAAGCATGAAAGTCATTGCTCAAAATCAGAAGTACCAAAATGCTGAAGAGGAAGATGGATAACAGTAATAGGTTGTGCCAGTCACAACAACACAAAAGAAACATGATCATAGCAAAGGTCAAAGCTTCATACACACACAAATGAGTGCATTCCACATGTGGATACACTCCACATAGATACATTACTGTATCAAAACAACCATAAATATCAGTTAGATCAATTAGATTGCCTTGGCTAAAAGAATGATGGCTTGTGATAGAAATCCATTAACCAAAGTGTCACAGAATTGCATACTTGGCTCTCTTCAGGTACCCTGGTGCTACACCCAGGTGATTAAGCCCTGTGGTTTTAACCTTGGTCTATACATCCTTGCAAGTCACTGCACGTCTTTGAAAAGCATCAATGAAAGGAGTCAAGAAGGCAAGCACGTTTCAATAGTGCAGGAAATCTTTTCAGAAGCCAACAAATGTACAAATCTCAAGAAGAGCAAGCAGTGAAATTATGTACAGGATCTAGCCATAGAAGTGCTGTCTGTAGTTGATAAAGGATACAGCCAGATGGAGATATCTGATGTATGAAAGGTGTGACACTCTGGAAGGTTGAAAAGAAATGGTTTCTCTAATCTGTGGAGGCAAGTAGCCATGGAAAGAGGAATCAGAAATAAATTTAATTCAGGGTCTACCACTTCTGAAGCAGAATTTGATTGTTTTTTCTGGGAAAGTTTTGAGATGGAGGGAAATTGCAGGCACAGATACTTCAACACAGTCAATATTAGGGTGAGGTCAGCACAAATATAGTTGAATTAAGCAGGAGACAGTAACTTTAGTCTTGGGGAATTCTCAAAAACTTTGGTATAGAATACATAGGACTAATACACTGCATATCACAGCTGGTTTGTTTAGATCCTAGAAGTGTCATGAAAAAGGGTCATGAGTTTGGAACGACTCATTGCTGCAATTATTTTTGGTATAGCTCTTTTTATTTACAAGCAAAAATGTCAAGAGAAAGCCTCTACCACCAGCAGATTCGACTCAGAGTTCTCCCAGCAAACTCCAAGGGTATGTGAGTGTAAATGGGGTGTGACAGTGCAGCTCAGAGCTGTTCAGCAGCACACAAAGCCTCAGGGTCAAAGTCAACTGCTTCTTGGTGTAAACACAGCAGCTAAAACAGGACATATTTTGAGTCTATGACTCTAGCAGTCACTACATTAGGCACCCTTCTTATTTTTCCTGGAAATTTTGAGGTTCTGACTGTTTCAGGTTACAGCCTCTCTCTGTAATAGCACCTTCACACAAAAGGACTAATATTTTGGGGTTTTAGGAACTTTGCAAGTATCCAAGTAGTTGTTGTTTTTCCAGTATCAAAATTCAAAAGAAGCTCAAAATCCAGACTTCATTCTGTTCCCTCTCTCGATGTCCTATACTACTGCAATTCTGCCTTCTCTCTGAAGTATTCAGCTTGTCATATTTTAAGTGTAATGAACTATAAGAGGACTGAAAAACCATGTAATTTTACTATTTTAATGACTTTTGACAGCCTTTTTATGTCTTAGAATTTCACTTCTGTCTGCAAAATGGGGTTAATGGGTTAATTTTCATCTCAGAAAGGTATAATGGTGGGATCTAGCAATGAGAGAATTTTGTATAAAATTAAGTAAGCAGTCTGGTATAGTTCCTAGAAGCTGTCAGTAGCTTTTCATTATTATATTTTCTCTCTAAAGCACAGTTAAGAGTTTTTGTTGCCATTAGTTACACTTTAAATACAGGGTCTGGGCCAAATTAATGGTCTTAGTAACCCCACAGATCAGTCAGTGTGAATCTGCTGAAGTTATTAATGACGTTACACCAAAGCTCAAATGATGGAGGGAAAACGAGATTCATGCCCTTAATGTTAAAGGTGACCTCTGCTATGCATACACACTACGAAAATCTACAGCCCACAGGCAATTTGATTTTCTGCCTGAAAATTACTGTAGAGACTTCAGTATCTGAGGCAACCTCCTCTGCTTTTCCTTTTAAAAATATTATTAGTATGAAGGGCAGAGTAAAGATATTAAAAATCAAATCAGGACTGAACTAAGAATCTGGTATTAAGAGTCCTTTAGCTTTAGAAATAAGGCAGAGTTCAGAGGTACGGGGGCAGTTTGTGCAAGTTTGGTGGTTTCTGATGGCATGGAATCTGCTGACTGCATTTTCCATCTCACTAACCTGAGGTTCCCTAGAGGGAGAGAGAGTCTCTGGTGCTCAGGAAGCGTCAGGCACAGCTAGATATGTCATTTGTTTTCCTTCTGAGAAAGCAAAAAATTACTTCCGTTTGAGTGGTACCTTACTTCTGCACCACTCATGGCATGTCCCATACATATGCTGCAGTCCTCGCACCAGGTTGTGTGGCTGGACAAATGCAGAAGGATCTTCCCCTTTGCAGATCCACATGAAGGAGAGCTTGGCAGGTGGCAAAATAAGCTAGAAGCAGTATCTTTGTAGTCCAGGAATGAAAGCAGCACAAATGAAGAGCAGACAAAACCTTTACCCTCGCTTACCCATTGTTTGTCTGTACAGAATGGGTCACACCATGCAGAGGACCACAACACCTTCCATGTGGCTGACCCTCCGGAGTCACAAATAGCGGCACACACAAGACAGCAATACACAAAGTGAAAATGTAGGCTCTCACATGCACTTGCTAATGCAAAAGTTGCTTTCAGTGTAGCATATCAGAGTGCTTTGTTTGGAAATCAGATCCTTTCCAGGGACTACTCAGGAGCAGACACAAATGTTGGCATGGACTGGTCAGGCAGGCTGGTCTTTCTGGTGGTTGGTGGGTCACATGAAATCATGGGGTGCTAACGCTGTCCCTAGGGGGGTGTGGGGCAGGTGGAACTTCTGCTTTCACCAGGAGTGTCTTGGAGGCTCCGAAAGACCCCTCTGGCCAGTACTGCTGGGTACTGAGCAGATAATTCGGTCCTCTACCCCAGCTGGTGTTCTGGCAGGTATCCACCTCCCCCCAGCTAGATGGCTCGAGCGTTACCAGGGTTAACAGAGGGCTCAGTCGCATGGAGTTCCAGAAGCATTTTATTCCTGAAGGGGTCCAGCGGCGAAAGAGGCAGAATGGCCTTGGGAGACCCTTGTTATAGGGTCTGGCTGGGGAGCAAGGGGCACAGGGGAGGAGAGGGAGGCGGGGGAATACAGAGAGAGCAAGTGATAGAGTCAGGGGACAGATTACGATTAACATACCCAGGTAAGGCAACTCAGGGAGAAACCACTTCGCTTTCCAAGGGGTGGTTTCACACAGCGGAGTTATCCCACCAACGTTCCAGGGTGGGCTGAGCCACCCCAACAGGGTGCTATCAAAGAGAAATCAGGCAGGTCAGGCAGTCACCGTGAGATGTGACTACTCAACAATTCAGAATAGATTGCTCATGTGACTGTCTACATGAGATTTTAGGAGCATATCCATGGACACACAAGATTTGAAATGAATGCGTTTCCAGGGATCCACTTGTCATATTTGCTACATTATGCAAGCTGTTGATTTTTTCAAAACTCATTGTCAAAAGGCATCCAGGAAAAAAAAAAGTTTCTATGCTCTCATTATGCTGCAATTCAAACAATTATTCAAACTACAGCTGCCAAGCATGGCTCACTGACTCAGATGCTAACACACAAATCTGCAAAACCACTCTTGCTTGCCCTTATTCGTAATTAGAGTTCACAGCAAAAGGCAAATCTCACAAATTGTTCAATTCTGTACCTGAGACACAGAGTAAGCTCAGAATAAGTAAAATGTATTAGAAAATAATTAAAATATTTCTGTAAGTGAGCCAAGATTTAAGGGCTCAGAGAAGAGGAAAGAAAGAAAATGAGAATGTGCTGAATTGCAAAATTGTACATTCTTCCAGTGAGAAGAAGATAGAGAAGATGAAGGGGCCAGGGAGCAGAAGGAACTAAACTCCAAGCAACAATTGGCAGCTTGGGATATAATATATATATAGAAGTGACAGGTTGTAACAGGAAGGTTGTATCTCACAAAGAAGCCACAGAGAGTCTCTAAGTCAGAGAAATGGGAGCTCAATATATGAAGGAGAATAATGAGGCTAAGTGGAGAAAAAATTCTGGTAAGTGGAACAGAAGGCTTGCAGTGTAAAGCCTAAGTGGAAAAAAAGAAAGCTGAACCAGGTGAGAGGAGACATGATAATACAGTTTTGATAAATTGTCAGAATTGTAACAGCTGAAATAAAAATTATATAGCTTCTTCATCTTACTGAGGAATAACTGGACATTTAACAACATTCCAGCAGTGGGTGGAAAGGGAAAAGGGAGGTCAAATATAGCACTCTGCTATTAAGCCTGAATGACTGTGAGCATGGTGGAATTATCTCACAGTGATGAAGAATGGAGAGAGGGGAGTGATAGAAAGGAAATTAAGCAATATGATATTTATATAAAGCTATTTTTCTGTATGTATTAGAATAATTAATAAAACTTGCTGTAAAGGCTTATTTTATCTTCCTGTACTCTATACCTGTCAGGCAGAGACTACAACACAGCATAATAACTGCACAGTACTCTCTGCTCTCAATAAGCAAGAGCAGAGATAATTCATTTTCATGTCATGTATCACTCACAGCTGTCTGTTGTGATTGCAAAAGTCAAATTACCCCATCCTACATTCACACTAAGCCAAATCTGTTTGGGAAGCGGGGGACAGAAAGTGGGTGTGTTAATAGCAGATAATTTGCTTCCTGAATATATTTATGAGGTCAAAATGGGAACATTAATAGTCCTGTGTGGTATCTAATACTACTGAATGTGTAGGGCAAATACTCTTGTACTACTTATTCATAGCATAACACACAAGAGCTTATCTTTTTATGAATTATCTTATTATAGCATGCTATAACATCTTGTAATTTTTTGTATACTTTTTCCTCTTTCTGATAACATAATATGACTCTAAGCAAGTATCTGAAAGGGTCTTATTCCTGAACAAAATTGAGATGCAAGACACATATATCAAAACTCAAACAAAAAGGAATTTTAAAATTAGCTATTCATGCTATTTGGCCAATGCTCCCTGCTGTGCTTTTCTGTATTCTGGAGACCACAAAACATGACTCAAAGTCTAGGTAGGGTGCCTTTTGCTGTAAACAGAATAAGTCTTTGATTATTACTTTAGTTTTGAAGAAAATTAATTGACGATAAAATATATTTTTTCTGTTTCAGGTTAGGCTACTGTCATAATAATCAAATATGTGAGCTTCCTTTCTTGGTATAGACTGTACAGGGCTTCAATCATGTGGGGGAATTATTCAGAACAAAAGCTAAAATTATTAATTTTGTAATGCTAGCCTTTTAAAAAAAAATAAATTTCAATGGTTAAGTCACAGACAAACTCTGAGCACTTTGTTGCTTTCTTTGTCACCTTAAGGCTGGTGACAAAATTCCTCTATAGAATACTGTCAAAAATGTAGAAAACTTTCATGTCTTGGTCCCCTTCCAGGATCTCCTCATAAAGACTACTAAACTGCAGTTAGAATAACTTGACTGAGTCTGTTGTGTTTTCTTCCTTGAAAGAATAAAGTGTGCTGGTGCTGCTGCACATTTAAAGGATCACTTCCACCATCCGGACTCCTGACTTCAAGTTATAATTTAATGTCAGTACAAGGCATATAAAGTATTTTGACCCACAAACAGAGCTTGCTTTAAGTTCTCCCCAATCTGTCATATAAGGTGAAGCAGTTAGAAGGTGCTCTGCAAAGACACTACCTGAGATTCATCCCAAGTCCCAGTGACAGAGGTTTACCCTGAGTGCCATTATTTTAGTCATTTTAACAAATCTTTGGTCCTTTAACAGCTGGGAGCTAGAGCTTTCTCTTTGCTGCAGGGCATCGTTTTACAAGAGGCCTCTCCCTCACTTCCATGAATCCTACTGCCATCTAAACACCCTGCCACAACGTAAGAGGAATCAGAAACACCTTCGCAAAGTGGTTCAAATATTCTCTTGTGAGGTTACCACATGGTGAACGGTTAGTGTTTAGTGTTTATCAGTAGTTTCACGTGAAGGGTTCTGAGATAACTAGTTATAGGAAAACATGATTGCTTACAAGATGTTTTGCTTCTTTGAGACTATTACTTTGACTCTAGCTCCAGCGCTTGGAAGATTCTTTAGAGCCTTATTTGGTGGAACACTACAGCAACATTTCAAACATAGTTCTGTCTTTTAAAACTTGTGTCTGTCTTCCTAAATATGTATTCAAAAGTAATCTACTGGAGGACTTATTAAACTGATATGTATAAGCAAGAAGACTTTTTTTCTGTAGCATACCTTAAATAGGATTTGATTCAAAATAATATAAAAGTGTCCAGAACCCAGAATGACTAAATGTATCAATTATCAACCTGCAATAATACACTTTTGCTCCTACTGAGACTCAGTTTCACTGAAATTTATTGTTATTGTTTATTTATATTGCTCAATCACTATTGTGCTACACAGCCAATCAAATATAAAGTATCACAAAAATATCTCTGAAGGATGTGAATACCTTCACCTAAATACGTTTTGAGCTTAGAAGATGGTAGTTTATAATGATAGAGTGGTTCAATATAAAAAATGGTAATTGAATTCCATCCTGTCAGAAATAAATACAAGGAAGAAAAAGTTTCTCTTGTGAGTATTAGGACAGGAAAGTTGAGAAAAAATACATTAAAATAGAAAAGTTTAATAAGATGTCAAGTGTAATAATTGAAATTCCTTTTTCCACTGGATACACATGGGTATGAATTAGTCCATTGGTGTTGATTCTGTGATTACATTTAGAGATATCATTTCACTGTAAATTGTATTTGGAATTCTAAAGCCATTAAAAATGCATCACATGAAGCATACCATTAATAATTCAAATAGAATTATACATTTCACTCTTATTCCCTCTAAAAAACACCTTACCCCTTGTTGGGTCCCCATCCTCGCTTGGTGAGTTTACTTAAGTAAAGGTGTTTGTGGCGCTACTCGTCCCTGAAGCCGGCACACAAGAGATATGCAACAATGTTCTCAGGAGATTAAAAAACAAACTTTACTGACAAACTTTAGAAGACCTGAAGTTTGGCCAAATTTAAGACGAAACATTCATTCAAAATAAGGCATTTCACGAAGCACTGACTTAGCAAACTCTACCCATCTCCAACCTTATATACCCATATTTCAAGAGCTCAATTGATGCTCTGGGAACAACACATGGGCCATTGCTTAAGGTGTGCCAGTGGCTGACAGCCATCTTGGGCTGAACTAGAGGCTCCAGGGGTGGGGTGTGGAGCAGAGCACCATTTCACCTTGGTAGAAACTGCCCTACCCCACCCAGTTTCAGTTGTTTTGAGCCAGTAATCATTTTCTCCAGGCTCTCATACCCCTATACTCACAGAAAAATGAATTTCATATATAGAAAATATTATTGTATTTGGTTTTAAGTTGATATATTGAACTAGTGCATTGCAGAATTGACTCATGCCTATGTATCTATCTCCTACTCCTTTCCCTCAAAATATCTTAGTCTTCAACGAAGACAACGGGGCCCATGAAAAGTTATTTCTAGGTTATAACTGTTAGGAGAAGTGTGATAAGAATGGAAGTATCCCTTGCAGACTACACCTTGAGCAGCTTGATTTGTTTATATGAGAAAGCCCCTGGCTCCAGCTGTTCAATTACACTCGAACATAATAACATGTCCTTGAGAGAGAGATGCTATCACCGGTAGCCAGGAATTGAGTCATAGAACATAATAGATTCAAATCAGAAATTGCACCTGCAGCCTTACTGGTCTCTGTATTAGGTTATTGCATTAGCAAAGTGCAGCCTGACATAATGACAGAAACCATCACTTTGACCTTGACTGTGTTTTAGAGTAGTTTGTATGTAGCTTCAGCAGGACCACAATGAAATTTTGAATCTAGAAGCAATCTAGAAATCTAGATTTTGAATCTACAAAACAATCTGAGGATTGTTGCACACCAAAAAGTTCTAAAAATATTACACATTTGTATCATAGGAGGAAAACTTTGGATTTTTCCAAGAAGTTCTGGATTCTAGTTCCTCCTAATTATGCTGCCTGTGTCACTGAGAGTAAACTATTTAATTTAAATAAGAGTATATGCTCTAACTGTAAGATCACTACACTTCCTAGTTTTTCATAAAACTTATTTAACTAAGGTACAGATGAATCAATATTTTTAAAATATTTCAACAGCAGCTGTAGTTTTGTCATCTAAATGGAACACAAATGAAATAGGAAATTAAAACTCAACTATTATTCTTGAAGGACACCATCCTTGGCTTAATTTGATTTTTTTTTTCAAGGGGTTTACATTTTTTCCTCTGTGTGTGCTTTCTTAGCATTCATGACACATATCATAAATTACACTGGTGAACTACAGTAATCTGACCTTTTCAGTATTCAGTAGTTTGAATGCCTGGAAAGGATAATTTACAAAAATTAAAGGAGCATATTACTTTCCCCTTCACGTAATGGAGGGTAACGTGTAGAAGCAAAAGTGAAGCTAACTGTATGCAGCGGGATGACCCTGGCTGGATGCCAGGTGCCCACCTAAGCCATTCTATCACTGCTGTCCTCAGCTGCACAGGGGAGAGAAAAAGTCTAACAGAAGGCTGGTGGGTTGAGATATGGACAGAGAGAGATCATTCACCAATTACTGTCATGAGCAAAACAGATCTGGCTTGGGGAAAATTACTTTAATTTATTGCCAGTCAAGTCAGAGAAGGGTAATGAGGTATAAAATCAAATCTTAAAAAACACCTTCCCCCGTTCCCTTCCCTTCCCTTCTTCCCGGGCTCAACTTCAGATTTTCTCTACCTCCTTCCCTGCAGTGATACAGGAGGAGAGGAATGGGGGCTGCAGTCACAGGATCGCACCTTTTCTCTGCCTCTCCTTCCTCCTCACACACTTCCCCTGCTACAGCATGGGGTCCTTCCCATGGTAGACAGGCCTCCACAAACTTCTCCAACCTGAGTCCTTCCCATGAGCTCCTGTTCATGAACTGCTCCAGCGTGGGTCCCTCCCACAGGGTGCAGTCCTTCAGGCACAGGATGCTCCAGCAAGCGTTCTCCACAGGGTGCCAAGTCCTGCCAGCAAACCTATTCTACAGTGGTCTACTCTCTCCATGGAGCCACAGGTCCTGCCAGGAGCCTGCTCCGGTCTGGGCTTCCCTCAGGATCACAGCCTCCTTTGGGCATCCACCTGATGTGGTGTGGGGTCCTCCAAGGGCTGCAGGTGGATCTCTGCTCCACCATGGACCTCCATGGGCTGCAGGGGCACAGCTGCCTCACCATGGACTTCAGGGGAACCTCTGCTCTGGCACCTGGAGCACCTTCTCCCCTCCTTTTCCACTGACCTTGGTATCTGCAAAGCTGTTTCCCTCACATATTCTCACTTCCCTCTGTGAATTCAGTTGTGCAGCACCTTTTTCCCCTTCTTATATATGTTACCACAGCAATGCTACTTCCATTGCTGATGGACTCAGCCTTGGCCAGCAGTGGGTTCCTCTTGGAGCTGGTTGGCATTGGTTCTCTTGGACAT
Organism: Orthonyx spaldingii; assembly: GCA_013397795.1. Classification (NCBI taxonomy): domain Eukaryota; kingdom Metazoa; phylum Chordata; class Aves; order Passeriformes; family Orthonychidae; genus Orthonyx; species Orthonyx spaldingii. Next base: position 24,528 of record VZTJ01000081.1, read on the forward strand.
GGTAGAAGCTTCTGGCAGCTTCTCACAAAAGCCACCCCTGTATCCCCCTCCACTACCAAAATCTTGACATGCAAACTCAATACAGTGAAATATAACAAATTCATGTTATTGTCCCATTTTCTGTGTTTAACTGTGGCAATAAAGTGAGGAATCTCAGTTTAATATTTGCTTTCTGTGCAATGTACCAAATTAGTAGAATTGGAGAATTTTCAGCAAAGGGCTGATTTTCAGCCCTTTTAGTAGATTAGGCTGATTTTCAGCCCAAATTAGTGGAATTGGAGAATTTTCAGCACAGGATAATTAAAGTAATAAACTGACTTAGGTATGAGAAATGTGTTTATAGAGCCGGGAATGTCATGGGACAGAAATGAATATGAGGAAAGAAGTAAGATGATTCTGTACATCATCAAGTAATTTGAATAGAGTGGATAGCATATGAGAGCAAATAATGAAGACTGAATCTGATCAGATGTTCATGGTCTCCTCCAATAAAAGAATAAAAAACTTCAATAGAAAGTAAAAGATATTTCTGAAAGTGAGGGATTTATTCTGCAATTTGTAACTAAGCTGTAGTTACCTTCCACAGGTTTGTAGATTTCTACTAGATGACAAGGTTGACAAAAATCACTGGAAAAAGACATGGAAGAAGAGCCCATCTGTGATTATTAAATACCAACATAACACTCTCTAAGGAAGCATTTAACCCACAAATTACTGGAAGCAGGAAGAGCATCTGTGAAAGTTCATCTACTTGCATATCCTGTTCTGATTGCCTCCTTTGGGAATTCTATATGGCTGTCTAAGCAGGTGTTTCTCTGACTTGTGAGAGTCAATCCTAAATTGAATTTGGTTCAAAGCAGAATCTATGATAGAAAACATACAAGGAAAACTCAAAACACTTGAATTTCTTAGATCTTTAGTAGGACTCAGATAAATTGCCCTTCCAGAAGGTACAAAATACGGAAATATTGAGCTTATTTCCAAGCAGTTTTCTATTTTAACTAAATTACACCATCCATTATCAGCTAAAATAATGCAATGCAATAATTATCATATAGGTCAATGCCATGATCTAGTTATTAAAATTATTTGAGACATGCCTCTGCCCAAATTAAGGTGCAAATGAGACCATATAACAAAGTCAATAGTACAGATTTTTATTAACAGTAAATGTGAGGTAGAGATAGAAAGAAATAGAGAAAAGTAAGAGAAGGAATAAGAGTCTAAAGGTATATAGTCACCACCAATTGGAGCCCTTGACAAGGCTTGAAATTTCAATGTCTGTTGGTCAAAGTGGCAAGGAAATGCAATGGAAGCTGGATGATATGCTCACAGTAGTGGAAATAACTGGTTTTTATCATACAAGAGCCAGTGTGCTAATTATGCATCAACTGACTAAGGGGATGCTTATGCCATGGAAGAAGACATTAAAATTCCCTGTTAAGATTAGAAATAACTGCATGAGACAGGCATTAACACATTATGAAAGTGTGTGCAGACTGATAAAAATTATAGGAATGTACTCATATATTTGTAATATAATGTGAAAAGATTTTTTTGTCTTAATAATTTAAATATGAAGAAAAAAGAGTGAAACCTATGATCTAACTTTTCAACTTGAAATTAAAAGAAGCTAAAGAGAAAGCTACTTTTCTTGGTTGTAAATAATTGAAAGTAAGATACTTTTCTGAAAGCTAGGCTAGCTGTAAGATCTCTGTAAAAAGCTAGAAAATTATAACATCTTAACCGAAAAATATTTTATATTTTCAACACCAAAGCTCTCCAGTTAATAGTTTTCTTTGTCAGATTTTTGCCCTCCAGGCTGCTTGCACAGGCCTGGGGTTTGCGAGGTATCCTGACTGCACAGAACACCTCAATGAATCAGGTACATAAGAAGAGGTATGAACTGCATTAATGACTGCTTCAGAACATGCTACCACTTCAAAGTGCAGGCAACTTTGCTTCCCCTCCCACACCAGATGACATATCATAAAGCAAAACTGAAAAGCACTGCTGATGAAAGCACCATTTTATATCTATGATTTTTTTCCCATTAATTTACTTTTATTCCTGGGGGACAGCTGCCTAGATCACAGTCCTCCTTAGGAACAGTGCTGTCATGACTTCAAAAGTAGCCAGGAAGCTTTGAACTTTAGAAACAGTTATTTCCTTCTTAGGAGACCATGAACAAAGATTAAAGAAATAATAAATTATTAGAATTTATAGCACTTTTACAGTCTCATAGAAAAATAAGATTTTTAAAATATGGGATACAACAGCAAAACCAAATTGATCTACATACTGACATACTGAACAATGGACTTCTAATTACATGTACACAAACACATCCACAGTGTTATGGTTCAATGCTTTCTCCATCTTCTTTCTGCTCTGGATGACAAAACTCATCAGAAAGGAAAAAAATCACCATCTACCAGCATACCCTGACACAGTATTTAAACTCTTCTTAAATTCTTCACTTGTCCTTTTCTGTCTTGAAGACTTGCCATATATATGAATTTGAGCAAAAGCTAAGGCAAAGTGATGTGTTTGTCAAAGCAATGCTATTTCTGCAGAATGCCTACTTGCCATGAATGGATATAATTGTCCTAACCAAACTGTTACCATCCAGTTATTAGAATTATTAGAGAGAAGCCTCTGCCTGAATTAAAGTGCAAATGAGACCATAGGCCGAAGTCAATAGTATGGATTTTCTTTAACAGTAAATGTGAGGTAGAGAGACAGAGAGATAGGAACAGAAAAAGAGGAGTGTGGGAGACAGAGTGACAGAGTGACAGATTAAATAGAAAATGTCACCGCTCCATGCAGCCTGTTGATCCTCTTCTTATCTTCTTGGTGGTGAGGGTTCCGCAAAACACAGTTCAACGGATCAATATTATGTTTGGGCCAGGTGGGAATGGCCAGGTAACTCCCCTGGTGGGGGACAAGTTTGACATTCTTGTAGTCGACTGGATTTGTTGCATCACTGTGCATCACATGCAGCGCTCTGCTGCAAGGCCTCAGGAATGAGTCTGAGAGAGGCACTTTGGGGGTCTTTGAAGGTTTATTACACCTCCTCAGTTGCCTCTTATGTGAATTTTCCATGTGTATTTGGCCTTCTCATGGGGGAAAGGACAATTTACAACTGACAAATCACACAAACTTAGGTTTGCATTCCACAGTGACTTCCTATTTATGTTTCCCTTGATAGTGGGATTCATTTAGTCTCATTTTGACTGTTTGAATGGTGAGGATCTATACTAATCATCTAGATCTCTTGGAAGACAGCAGGAGAAAATGAACTTCTGTCAGGATGGGTTCAGGTGATAAACAAATTTTTCAGGTGATAAAGATAGCTATGAAAGACCTACCTCCACTGACTGAGGGAATCTACTGAGGTCATTGATGGCTAACTTAGATTAGACAGTCTTTTTGGTGGCTAAAGGTAAGGGAGATAGATTCCATTCTAAATATAGATTTTATCACTTAACGCTACATTAAACAGTCTGTGGTTGGAAGTGCAGGAGTTAGAAGCTGTTACCCTTGTGGCAAGTCACATGGATGATGCTTGACCCCAGTAGCACAATGAGGAGTTTGTCGCTTTGTCAGACGTGAATCTATATTTACAAGTACCACCATAGCTACTGTTCTCTTTTGTGCTCAAGGACACTTTGACATTAATGTATGACTGACTGTAATGCAAACCCCAGGCTACCTTCCCATGATAGGAGGGATGAATGGATTCATGGGCCACATTTTTCAGCTCTTTTAGGGAAAACTAACAGGGAGATTTTGCAGGTAATTTCCCCATTTGTATTCAGTCCTATTTGTACTGCTGAACCTAGTATAAACAAAGAATGCAATTATAAACCTAAGTTAATCATAGAATCATTTAGGTTGGAAAAGAACTTTAAGATCATCAAGTCCAACTCTTAACCCAACACTGCCAAGCCCACCACTAAACCATACCTCTAAGTTCCACATCTACACCTCTTTTACATTTCTCTAAGGATGGAGAGTCCACCACTTCCCTGGGCAGCCTGTTCCAGTTCTCCATCATGAGTTGAACTACACTTGTTTTGATGGTTTTGAACTTGTAAGGCATCCCAATTGTGCAAGCTACATTTTGTTCACTCTAAAGGAGACAGGACCACTTGCATAAATACATTTTTAAGGTAGGCCAAATGCTGACACTTCGTTGTGGCTAGTGCTTCCATCCTTCATTAACATTGAAGGATTCAGTGAGACTCCCCAGATATATTCAGCCTATAAACTGTCATAAATGAATGAGTTACTGCTTTTCCTTGAGAGTTTAAACGTGCCTTTCCAACATAATTTCATCTTTATCTGGCTTAATTTACAGATACCTCACTGAAACTGGACAGACCTTGTGAAAGCCAAGATAATCCATAATTAGATACAATGAAAGAGAAAGGGAAGCTGGTTGTCCTACTTAGAGCAACATAGTGGCAAGCCATTGGTGTTTTTATTTTCACTGCATGTCTCATGCAGAGGTGTCAAAGGAATCAAAGCAGGACTGTGTGGCACCTTACAAGGGACAGCCTCGGGTTATGTGAGCAATGCTTCAGACTGGCTTTCTCTATAAATTGGGAGAGAAAATAATACTTTTCTAGGATGTATACCTTTTCCTTCTCCTCCCCACCCACATCAGTACTGAGTCTTGTTATTCCCAAGGATGAACAGCTTTAAAGATTTGATTTACATTTTTGCATGTTGATTGTCACCCACTGAAATAACAGAAGAACCATGTCAAGCTCAAGTGTGTGAAATGACTGAATGTAGTAAAAGCAGAGTTCTCTGCCTCCACCACTGACTTGTGGGCTGGAATTCAGGACTTGTCTGTCCTTTTTGCTGGCCTGCCAGATGATGCAAAGTTTAATGCTTTTGTGCGTTGCTTTGCTCATCTGAGCAGTGCTTACTTTCTTTGCAATTATGTTAAGCTCCAATGTAGTTATCTCCATTAGAGAAATGTCACCTATAGTTTTAATTTCTTCTGTAAGATTCCACCTTAGCTATATTATCTCAATTTCCTTATCTCATCTTGTTTCTCGCCAACATATAGTATTTGATCCTTCCACAGTTTAATACACTGAAGAAAGTATTCTCCTGTAAATTTGCCTTAAATCTGCACTCAAGAGTTCTACACAATTGAGCCCATTCCTGGTGCCCTTGAATCAGCATTGCATTGGTATCAAATTCAAAGCAAAGCACCAGGACACCAACTTATTTTATGAGGAACCTCTTATCACAAACAAACTTGATTTTTTTTCTCCCAACTTCCCTTCATATAGGCAGCAGCTACAGTTTCTTATGAGTTTCATGAACCTGACAGAACTTCTTGAACTTCTTCCAGGAGGCAAGGACATATCCAAAGAAAGCATCAAAGTCTATCTGAATTTGTTTTTATCTAGCACAGAGCCGAGTTTCTGTTTAATATAAGTCATTGATAGGTTTCTGTTGAGTCCAATGACATCAGGATTTTGCCTATATAGCTCAGAATGGTGTCTTGAAGTGTTCTTTCCAACCAACAGAAGTGTGAAAAAGTTGTTCAAATGCCCACTTTCAAAGAGACAGAAATTGCTTCACAATGAATTGGTTATTACAGAATCTCTTCTACATGAATAGAAAGGAACTATTCCATACAATTGAAAGCTTTTCCTTTCTATCAGTGTACAAATTCAGTAATATACATAAATTTCATTGTTTTCTGAAATAATATTTCTTGTTTGGAAAACAATTTTGCAGTCTTTAATTATTTATGTCACAGAATGGGTCAGATTGGAAGGGACTATAGTGGGTCATCTGGTCTAACCTCCCTGCTCAAGCAGGGCTATCCCAGACTACATGGGTGACACAGGATTGTGTCCAGATGGTTCTTGAATATCTCCAATGAGGGAGACTCTACACCCTCTCTGAGCAATCTCTTCTGGTGTGTGGTCACCCACACGATAAAGTTATTCCTCATGTTCAGGTGGAATTTCCTCTGCCTCAGTTCCTGCCTGTTGTTTCTGGTCCTATTGCTTGGCGTCAGTTAGAAGAGCCTGGCTCCATCCTCTTGACATCCTCCCTTCAGATACTTACAGACATTGATGAGGTCCCATCTCAGTCATCTCATCTCAAGGCTGAATAGGTCCAGTTCACTCAGCCTGTCCTTGTAATAGAGGTGCTCCTGTCCCTTAATCATCTTTGCAACCCTCCTGGATTCACTCCAGGAGCTCCCTGTCTCTTTTGTACTGAGAAGCCCCAGCTGGACACATTACTCCAGATGCAGCCTCGCTTCACCTTAACTCACACTGTCATTAGGATGAGAAAATATACACACAGAGAGGTTCCTATTTCTAACAAAGTCAGTTTTAACGGGGATGGAACTAATTGTGCAAAAGATGTATCAGATCCACTGCTGAAAAGACATCAGATAAAAAGGTGAAAGTGGTGTCACACACATTTTTTGGTGTTTAGACAGACAACAGATTTTTCTAAGTCTCTTTGGACAGGGTAACCAATTAGCATTGTGAAAATATACAGAGTTATCTTTTCTACCTGTTTAATAATTTCAGCTCTCTCTGGAAAATGAGACAGAGGTTTGTCCTGTATCTACATTCCCTGCATGTTGTATATTAATTTCTACCATGATTATATTTAAGGATGAATCCTTTAAACTGCTGTCCTGTGGCGTGGTGTTCTACTGGCACTTCTTTTATTACTGCAAGCCAACCTTATAAATGTTTTATAATCCTTTCTTCTTCAGCAAAAAGCAGGAAGTTAAATTGTGTCTGGGAAAGCCACTGTGTAGGCTGAGATCTCAAGGATGTTAATAGGAGTGGACACCCTGCCAATGGTACCACCAGAGGTGGGATTTTGAACAGCAACAGGGAAACCAGGATGTTTACCTTACTAGAAACCAGTAACCACTTTTAGGTTTCAATATTTAATTATGAAAAAGTGTCAATCAATGACTGGGTCTTCCCTATGCTATACAGAGATTTCTGCCTGGCAAAACTAAATCTGACGTTAAAGCGCTTCTCTTGCCCATATGAACTCTGGGTCTAATTGATGGTGGCTATGAAACCATTGCTCAAAATTCCATTAATAACTCAAAACATATATTTGTTTGTAGCAAGAAGGCCAGAAACAGAGTTTCCCAATTGCTTTTGCAATTTTCCATGAAGCACACCTGACTTTGTCAGGAGATAACACAGGGAGATAAAAGTTATGGTCTCTGACTTTTCAGTTTGCCTTTATATCTCAAATGAGATTTCCATATCCTCTAACCCAGAAGGGTGCTGCTACTTGGCTTGAGCTTTAAAAGTGGAAATTCTGAATTAACTTGATTATATCATCTCTGGTTTCAGAGGTGGTGCTATGCTACTTTATTCTTCTAGGTGAAGCTGTAGTCCCAGGCACTGAAGAGGCCTCTTCTAGCTTTACTGACTACAGCCTCAGTGTTGGTCTGACAAGGTATCACCATTGTGCAGACATCTGAATCCTCCAAGCAATGCAAAGCAAAGTTCCCCTGATGTTACTCTGTGTCCTGCTGTGGGAGGAAGAAACAGCAAAGAATTCTCTTACCGCCTTGGGAGCAGAGCTGGCAGTGATCACTTGCTCACTTCCTAATCAGCTATGAATAAATTCCCTTACATAAGGTGAGTAAAGGAGTGGAAAGACATTCATTAAACGCATTCTGGGAACAAGGTGTATGTCAGACAAGGCTGCAAAAACCTAAACTTTGTTTCCCAGTAGTCTTCTGAGAACATACATTAAAAGCATGCTACAGGCAGCTCTGAAACTTGTCCAGAAACAATTTACAGCATCTCAGCCCACGGGGAGAGAAGACAAAAATCTCTGCACTGCACGAAGATGGGCTGACTGTACCATGCTAAAAATATGGTTAAAGTTGTACGAAGTAGGACAGTACCTCAAAATTAAATTTTTTTGCCTGTAAAATCTAGAATTACTTGCAGAACATCAGTGTCATTAGAACAGGCTTTCTCTGTACAGGTGCAGCATATAACCTGTGATTTCCTGAATCAAGCAAAAAAAATTAAGGCTGGATAATAAAAATTAAGTAGTCTTCAATGAGGTCTTTCATTATGAGGAAGATTTGATACCGCAAAAACCTGTATTAGTTATGTGAAATGGGAAAAAAAAGTAATTGAGTGGCTATAATAATTTTCTTATTGTACAAAAGCATAGGAAATATGAAATCAATGCTTTGTCAATGTTGCCATTTTTTACCAACCTCAGTACATGATTGTTACCCATTTAGGATGAGAACAAAGATACATAAATTTAGACCATCAGTTTGTCATCACATTTTTTTCAAGGGATGGGAGGCATCTGTCAGGTCTTTCATTCTGCCACTCTTCTGCTGATTTAGATTCACTTTCTTTCAGATTGTATTCTCATATTTGAAGCCTTTTCAATGAGAGGAATGAAATAAGAGACCCTCCTCTGCTTTTCCAAAAATAGTGTCCGGGAGCAAGGGAATGGAAATCTTGGATGTGAGGCATACGCAAATATATTTGTTAATTCATCCATTGCTCTGTGAAACTGAGGTGTATATCCTCAGTGGATATATTTTTCTATAAATATTGGAAAGTATAAACATTTGTCCTTTTTTCTTGTATACTTCTTAGCTTTTCATGAAATATTTATTGAAATGAGGATCTAAGGATTCATTTCACGAATAGATTTTCTTTAGACTTATTTCATGGTCATTTGAATTTTTTTGAGCAAAGACTTCAGCTCACTAGAAACTAGTCTGCAAGTTATAATTTCATCTTCAGTAACTCTGATGTATTTCAATTGTTGAAGTTGTCTTATGATATTAATATCTATCCTTTTTATTTTTTATATGCTTATCATATGATCAAAAGTAATGGTCCAAATTCAAATTGATTGAAGACACATTGCCAGTAAGCACTTTACTATAAACTACACATTATATTTGCCTCATTCTCAAGTATCAGATATAATTGTTAACTAATGATTTCAGAGTTTGTAAGATAAAATGCAAAAGACATGAAGGCAATGAAAGTGATAATGTTATTTTTACAGAGGCTGAGTGGGGATGGAAATAATTTTACAAACGTGGCATACACATGAGTTCTTCCCATCAGAGCCTGAACTTTTCAGGCAGGGCTCTGGTGATTTAATTTTTAATCTATTTGGCTTTTTAATTCAGGCTTGAGTGCTGTTTATCTAATTTCATGCAATTAGCAGAGGTGCTTATGTTAGGATTATGACCACCCTAGATTGCTTTAATAGTCAATGGAAAAAATAAATACCTCTAGACTACATTTTAGCTCATCAGATTTCACAGTCTTCCTTTAGATATGCCTCTTCTTTGGTCTTCCTGGAAATGGAGGGAGTCTGAGGAGACAATAATCCTTTCTCCTCAGTGCTTTACTGCAGTGGAATTATCCCAGGCTCCTCGTAGAAGTGGGAACATGTCCAAGCTTCATGGAAGGTGTCCAAAAATAACATCAGAGTAAATATCTGGAGTCTAAAATTGAATCTCCTTGGAAGAAATAACTTTATTTTGGTCTATAATTTGCATATACACCATTCTAAAAATCAGTCTTGAGTCAGAAATGCCTAAAGTTATGTTGTAATTAATATTTTGGTAATGAATATAGTTGCAAGTCACTGTTGCCGTATTTCTTCTGTTTAGCACATTGCATGGTAGATTTTGTCATTTGATTGCAGAGTAAATATCCGGTAGTGTCAGTCTAATGGTAAGATCATTGCTATAAATGTTACAAAGTAAATGGAGCCAGTGTCAGTAACCTTGTAATAAGTCTTGGACCTACTAAGCTTTTCACCAAGTTGAGGAACCTGCAATTATCTCACCACCTTTTTCCTTGCTTCATTTCTGTTTTATAAAGGAAGGAATTCAAAATCACCTTCTCAACTTCTAAATTCTTCATGGTCTCTTTACACTTTTGCTACTTGCTTCCCCAGTGTCTCAGTCTGTTTGTGAAAGCCCAGTGTATTTTGTCCTCTCCATTTGACTGCACACATCAGGATGAGACAGTGACTTCTCTAACTTGTCATATTAACATTTACAAATGCAAACATTTGCATTTTCATTTCTTATTTTTGGGTAGCCATCCAAGCGTAAATAAATCACTGCTCAAGTTCATGCTCTGAGAAGACAGAAATCCATTAAGGATGTTTCCCTTTATACTAAGAGGGTAAATAGTGCTGTGTAGAGACTTCTGCACTTTGACAAGAGAAGACTAGCTCTTTCTTAATGCAACTCCTTCTAGGGTGGACTTTGAGACCATTTTAACTTTTGTTACATCTATACCTAGGATTTTCACTGTCCAGAAATAAAACTGCCTCTGCCCTAAGTCCACCTGCTTATTTCTCTTTCATTTGTTTATACCACATTTTTTCCACTAATATTTTGCCTCATATGTTCTTATCTTTTCTACACTTTATTTGATAGAAAAGTGTCTGATGCCTGAGGCAAACAATTCAATAATTAAAAACAAACTAACAAACAAACAAAACTAACAAGAAAACCAAACCAAGCCGCAAAGAAAATATAAACAAAATACCCAAAACCTAAATGCCCAGAAACCCACTTTCCTCCCCCAAAACAACTTTGTTATTAGTGGTTATGCTCTTTTTGCACTTTCCCTACCTGCCCAATGATCATCCAAATCCCCCTCTGCCACAATTTGCCTAAAATGGTTGTGCAATCTTACTGCTCCTTGCAAGAAAAAAGAAGTACTGTAAAAATCCACAGGAAACAGGTATAGAAGCTGAGCGGGACCACCCCGGTTCATCCCTTTTTGAGTCTCTGCACCCAGTACTTAGTCTTGTATGGCTACAGAACCAGAAAGATTTAGACTATGGGGAGGGCTTAAGTCCCTTCCAAAACCAGCAAAACCAGACTAATTGAAGAAATATACTTGTAATTTTCTATGGTTGAGATAAGACTGGCCCCAAGTATTTAATTCAAGAAACATCAAATTAACTCCTATCCAAATTTTTATCATTTCATTAACTTTCTCTTACAGCAACTTTGGTATCTTTAGGAATGGACAGGTTCTGGTGGCTATAAGATTAATTTATTTCTACAATAACACTAATTAAAATATTAATCCATACTGGAGTTCTGCACTTCACGTTAGAGACTCCTTTTCTTTTGATGGTAAACTATTTGTGACTACTTGGGTGCCTGACAGAGGCTGCACTTTCACAAATTTGAAATTCATTCCCTTGACATTAATCTTATACATATTTTTTTCAACTCAGTTGGTCTTAGTCATCTCTCATCTGGTCTGTGGATAACTTAGCAATAGGTCATGATAGAAGTTGGAAAAACATACTATAAAGAGCAGAAATTTACATCCCATGGTTATGTTTCAGGAACAATAAGTAAATTGTGGTCAAATAATCAAGAGGCAGGAAAAAATTTGTACTCTACAATGAAATTTTTACCCTTCCAGTATTGCTTTTAGCATTGATTTTGCAGGTAGTATCTCAGAAGATGGAGACAGATTTTACTTCTAATTTACTTCTGAATATATTCCCATATTAAAGAAAATTGTGCAAAGGAAGATTGTGGGCTTCATTGGCTTTACAGCTGTGCAAAAGGAAGTTCCTTGGAGCAGTTAATGTTAGTCAGGGTGGCCTCCTGGCAAGTAAAATGCCAGCTGGACTCCCTTTGCAACTGCACAGCTAACAAATCCTGACCTTTGTTTCACTCACACATCCCATATAAGCTTTTTCCTTCAAAAGGCTATGTGACTTTTTTCCACTTTCCTTGAGCAATGCTATGGCTTACGGTATAAAGATATTAAAACAAGCTGCTGATGCTGTTATACCATAGGGAATATTCAAATGCTGCTATTCGAATCACAGTCTGAAGCTCATTTGGTTGATTTCCACACCTTTGGTCCCAAGATGTGTTGTTGTAACAAAGCATCTTCACCTTCTCTCTCAGTGGGGGTTGCTGGAAACAGATTTCTTTCCATAAGGAATCACCTCCTTTGTGCTGCAGCTAAAGAACAATGTTGAACTAGTGCCAGATAGGAAAACAGACAACAAAGAGCAATACACCTGAAGAAGCTGCAAATCATCTCCTCTCTTGCCAGACAGAGAACTGCAGTCAGTCAAGAGGAAGGAACACAGTTCCACAGTAGTTTAACTGGGTTTAACACAGAAGTTTAACACTGGGTTGTGTCTGTACAGGAAGTTACCAGCACTTAAGTAACACCTGATCAATATTGGGAAGGTCAGCAGTGTCTGAGGAATGCTTTCTGCATCTTAGACTTAAGACTCAGAATCCCTGTCCATGGGAAGTCAAGACTTCTTTGTTCTTTACTACTTCATCACATTATGTTTTTAATGGTTCAAAAATCCAGCTTCCATCAGTTCCTTCAGAAAATTATTCCAAAGACTGATGTCTACCAGGCTGAGGGGTCTCTGTGATCTCTCTGTCATTTTTGTCCTTGCTGACATTTTTCTTTCAGTTTAAAGAGGAAGAGTTAAATTCAGCAATGGCTGAATTACTTCACTACCATATGTATGCACTCATTTGTAGCTCATTTCTACTGCCATGAAGAAGCTTTTTGACAACATTAAGTAGTAGGAAAGAAAATATTTGCAGCCATTAACAAATGCAGCATTTAATAACATTATAAGCCTGCCTGATCAGAGCCCTTTACTGGATATTGGATTGCTTGTTGAAAGTCAATTTTACAACAAAATAAACACCGGCATGACATAAATTTCACTAGTTTAGTTTTCAGATGTAGTTATATGCCATATTACTCCTCAGGGGTGAAAAACATAATGTGTGCAAATGAATTTAGATACACAGCAACTGATTTTCCAGTGACAATATAATTAAGGCTATAAAAGACAGCCTATATGTAACAGCTACTGTGGGAGCCCCTCACATGCTCATATATACACAACAACCATATTCTTTTTCTTACTTTGCTGTAACACTTGTTTTTTTGTAAAACAAGCAAATTATACAGTGTCTAAAAAAATTTCTAAAAGACTGAGAAGCACAATAATTAGACCACTGACTAAAATATTGCATTACAGAAAAATAAACATTACTAAATCAAAATACATTCTATTTGTTTGATATAAGTACTTGTTTTCAATACAGATACATGCACGTCATGGGAACAAAGTGAGTAGTTTTCAGTTCTTTTTCAAGATGATCACCTGTTTTTCTAAACAAGTGCCTATTAGAGTCCCTCTGGTTCCTGAACAAAATATTCACTATGGCTTCACTTGGGATTAAGACAGTACCAAGGAGGCATAGTGCATTGTTTTCTTTTGTATCAAGGGAGGCTTCATTGCATTGCTTTTTTTTACTGCAACCAGAAGAATTGAGTAAGTGTTGCAATTACAGGCACCACTCAACTTTCTGTTCTCCTTGTTCACCTGAGTAAGCAGAAGATAAGTGATGGTGGCTTTATAGTAGTAGGTCAGAGATAAAGGACTGCTGAGGAGTATAAGCATGAAAGTGGAAGGGGAGGGGATAAAGCTACCCAAGCACTAGGAGCTGAGCTCCATCACTGAAAAACCTGAGCTATTTTAAAATATATTTTGGAATCCATGAATAAGTATGTTTAAACCAGTACTTTAAACAGGCACAGTAGATAAATATTAATAAATTGAAATTCCCTCTACAGTGTAAAGTGGAGAACTATTTAAGCAGATATTTGGAACTGCTTTTTACTCCATTTTTACATGTAAAATTTCAGAGATTTCTCTGGGAATTTTGATTCTAAAAAAACCAAGAACAAAACAAATTATTATTTGAAGCAGAAGAAGAGGATATTACTTCCCTTCAGTCATGTAAGACATACATGTATAATAGTTGATAATCAAGGCCGGTCAATAGAATCGTGTTAAAATTCTTTCCAATACAAAACTGCATTTTCTGGCAAAAAAGTAGATATTTTGATATTATGTTGGAAAATCAAGTAACTGAGAAATGAAACATTTGAAATTTTGTATTAGAATATGAAATATTTTTTCTGAAAGCCAAAAAATTCAACTCAAATAGTGATATTTTCTGCTGTCTATCATGCTTTCTAATTCAACTGTAGCTCATAAATCATACAACATGTCCCCCATCTTCATTGAGAGGAGATAAACAGATGAATAATATGAAAAGTAGTCAGGCTGGAGAGACCATCCAAATGGCAGAATGGGATTGTTTAATATTTATAATATTAAGCAACAAAAAAAGTAATAATTATAACTTTATAATACAATATACTTTATAATAACATTATTAATATAATATAATATAATCTTCATAGAATTGTTTAAATTGGAAGGGACCTTTAAAGGTCATCTGGTCCTAGCCCCCTGCCATGGGGAGGGACATCTTCAGCTAAATTGGGTTTTTCAGAACCCCCTCCAACTTGACTTTGAATGTTTACAGAGGATGGAATGTTTCCACCTCTATAGGCAACTTGTTCCTAGAAACCTCATGTTTGTGAAACCTCATAGCAAAAACCATTTTTGTGTCTAATCTAAATTGACTCTCCCTCAGTTTAAAACCATTATACCTTGTCATATTGCAAAAGGCCCTGCTAAAAATCTGATCCCATCTTTCTTGTAAACCCCATTTTAGCTCTGAAAGACTGCAATGAAGTTTCTCCAGAGCCTTCTCTTTTCCAGGCTGAATAGTCCCATATCTCTCAACCTTTCCTCACAGGAGAGATGCATTAGCCCTCTGATCATCTTGGTGGCCTCTTCTAGACTACCTCTAACAGGTCAATGTCCTTCCTGTGCTGGGACCCCAGAACTGGATGCAGCACTGCAGGTGGGGTCTTACCAGAGCAGAGCAGAGCAGAGGGGCAGAATCTCCTCCTCCCCCTGCTGCCCACGCTGCTCTGGATGCAGCCCGGGACATGTTTGGCTTCCTGGGTTGTAAGTGCACATGGCTGGGTCATGTCCAGCCTGTCACCCACCAGCAACACCAACTTCCTCTCAGCAGGGCTGCTCTGGATCAGTTCATCCCCCAGACTGTGTTGATACTGGGGTTTATCCTGACCCAGATACAGCACCTTTCACTTGACCTTGTTGCACCTCATGAGATTTTCATGCACCCACTTCTCAAGCTTGTCCAGGCCCCTATCGATGGCATCCTGTTCCTCAGGTGTGTCAGCCACACCAACTTAACTTGGTGTCATCTATAAACTTGCTGAGAGTGCACTCAGCCTTTGTGCTTTTCATTGATAAAGATATTGAATAGTACATTTGGCACCATTTTGAAGACAATCCTTTGACATGTTTCAATTCTGGAGTAGTTACTGAAAAAATGAACTTTTCTGTTTAAAATTGCAATATTTCAAGGCACATTGAAATCAATTTTAATATTTACCACATTCTTGCCTTTGTTTTTGTAATATACATGTTCACAGTGCATGCCCCCATATAGGAGGTAATCTGCACTTTATTTAGACTAATATTGCCTATTACCAGTAGAAGTATCAACTTCATTGTCTTTGGAGCCTTGCTTTGCTTTCATTAGAGATACTTAGGGGTCTTTCCAGACTAAACTGTCTGATGTTCTAAGTCTCAGATTAGATCCACCCTACAGCTGCCAAACAAGCTGAGGCACTGTCAGAGCCAGTACCATGAGAAACAAAGATTTGTAATACGTTGCTTAAAACCAAAAATAATAAAAATGGGAGTCTGTGAGGGTGTCATTACTTTAATGCAATCTCAGTACTCACACTTTACAGCTATTCCTTGGGAAAAAAAGAAAATCTTTTGGAGGCTTCCTGAAAAGAGATGTTGTTTTCTATCTTCTCCACTTGTGATTTCATTGTTTTAAAGGTTCTCCATAATGTCCAATTTTCATTCATAATAGCTTTGAAAATAATATTATACATAGTGAAATGTCAGGTTGCAAATATCAAATAACCTCAAATTAATAAAATCCTACTGGGCCCAGTCAATACATACTTAAATGTATTGCAATATTTTCATTCACCCAGATGTCTATTTCAAAGCTTCACAAATTCAGAAGTGGAATATATATTTGGTCTTCATTATTTTATATCCTCCTGTTGCAAGACTTCAATCTTCTATGAAGAGAAGAAAATTGTCAGGTCATGTACTTATGAGCTTTCAATGATAGTGTCTTTGGATGCTTGAGAGGAGAATTCAATCACACTGCCTGTGATCATTCTTAATTGTCCTTAAATGACAAACATGGAAATATTTCCTAATTGTTTATAAATACGTCAAAAAACTCTCATGAATTTTCACAGTGTCTTATTCCATTGTGATCCGGGTTACCTTAAGTAATATTGATATAAACTATTTTTCAAATAGCTGAGAATGTATATGTCACCTTATTGATATCTCAGCTGTTTTACTCACAGGCAGAAAAGTTAACTCAGCAGTGTGATTACAAGAGCTTTCAAGTTTTCTAGGCCTCTTATAGGTAGGCCTTTTATAAAACACTCTCACCATGTCAAAAATAAAATTTTACTTATTTCATTCCCAGTAACTAGCCAATTAGTGGGTGACATGATAACAAGAAAACACCAAGAACCTGAACACAGAAATTAGACTTTCTTTTCAACAAAAATCTGCTGTTTTGTGGTCCTCAGGATGTAATGTCAGTAGATATAGAGGCATATTTATAACATGTTTCTCCATTGTCTGCTGCAGCTCTTGCAGAGGGGCATTGTTCCAGCAGCACTAGAGATCAAAACTGAGGTGGCTTGGTTTTATTAGGAACTTGATTATCTGTGACAGTATTCTTTTGTTATAGCACTATAAGCAATTGGAAATATAAGAAACCCTGACTCCTGAAGCCTTAAAACTCTATCAACTGCCTTCACAACAATGAAAAATTTTAGACAGGTACTAAGTCCTAATGCTCACAGCTGATTCTCAGGTAACTGAGAATTCTCAGGTAACTTTATTCCAAGGGCAATAAACATAATCATAGAGGACTATATTAAGAAAATCTAATGTACTTTCAGCTCATAGCCTTGCTTCTAAGGACTACCACCACAAAACAGTTTACACAATTCAAGAATTTTGCTCCCATTGGAAATGGAAAACCCATAGTTCTCTTCTGCGTTTACACTCATGGTGTAAAATATCTGTCCAAATCTACCAGAAAGCCCCAGAGATTTGTACACGCTTCGAGAAAAATACAAGAGGAGAGGATACATGGAACATCTGAATAAAATCATTCTGGTGAGAGAATGTTCCCCAGCAAGGGATACATATGGTCCTACTATATAATTTTTTGTCAAACTTGAAAATTTTGGTTTAATTGCTACAATAGGAAAAATAAATTCACAGCTTTACTGCTTCCAGGAGATCAGGGGATTTACTGCAAAAACTACAAATTTGGTGATCACCTTCTGATTTTTAATTTTTTTTTTTTTCCAAAGGGAAAGGAAAATTGGATTACAGTTGCTTGGAGAACAGAGAAAAC
Organism: Orthonyx spaldingii; assembly: GCA_013397795.1. NCBI lineage: Eukaryota > Metazoa > Chordata > Aves > Passeriformes > Orthonychidae > Orthonyx > Orthonyx spaldingii. The sequence goes on from VZTJ01000081.1 coordinate 42,007, forward strand.
ATAAGCATGTTTGGAACCAAGTTAAGACGAATTAAGAAGATAACTGCAATTTTATGTGGAAAAAGAAAATAAGAATAAACATGAAGGTCTACTTTGTAAGAAAGGGTGACTAAGATTTTCACATTTACATTTGAAAGTAAAACTCGGCTCAAAATCTCAAGACAAAATATCAGAGAACCAGTAAGTCTAGCTACTAGTGAGATTAGGAAAAAAATAACAAAAATAACTATAGAGGTAATTTCTAACATTTTCGAAACTGCCAAAGTTATCAAAGATCTTAAATTCTCTTACAATATAAAAGATTTTCCATCAGCTTTAGTGGAAATCAAGTTGAAGCAAAAAAAATTAAAGATAACTTCCTGCTGTGTGGCTCCCAGCACATCCCAGGTTTGGCACCAACATGCTCCAGTGGAAAGCTCCACATGAAATTGCTTTTCTCTTTAATACTGGTCCTATTATACAGTGTGATAAATAAATTCAGAGAATGAAACTAAATTCGTTCTAGATTCAAATGTATCTGCTCAACTTAAATGCTGAGCTTTGTTATTATGACAGCTTTTAAAAACCATTGCATTGAAACCATGGTTTTGGAGCAAAACAAAAATGTGATATAATGGTATTTATTTTCCAGAAATTAAACTCAGCAACTAGAATGCACAGAGAATACAGGTTAGACTTAGATTCTAAACAAAAACCCACAATTCTGAATATATTTTGTCTCCTTGTTCCCATGAGACAGCCAAATAGAAAATTCTTTACACTAAAAAAGGAAGTTTAAAATGGTAAATATAAGGTTATCACTTACCTAGTAACAAATTTCCCCACTTGTCTTCATTATTGCTTTTATATACATCTAAAATCTATTTACTATATAACATAATATAAAACAATAGTATAACATAATATAAAATAATAGCATCATGACGAAGGCTATACCTGCAAGATTTAACTATTCTTCCTAAAAGCAAGCAACATACGTGGACCACCAGTTTATTTTCTACCTGAATTTTTCTTCTAGTCATTACATTGTGTTGTTCTATTTGGGTATTTGGGTTCCTTTTGTTTGTTTTTTTGTTTGTAAGACAAATTGCTGCTATTCCGTGAGGGTTATGCCTTGACTGCTCACGCAGCTCAGCACTGACTGATTACTCTGAGTTGAGAGGATGCAGCTGTCCATGGAAAAAGTGATCTGCTCAGCTGCCCAGGGAGGCAAAGGCTGTAGCCCTGTTTTTAACTTGTAGCAATAGCCTGTGTTTATTATATTTTGACAAAAATAGATATATTAAATGCTTTTGGCTAGTCATAGTGCTGATCATTAGCTCCTAAATATATTAGTAACACAATCAATTACTACACAGTTATATTTAAGGTTACTAAGCAATACAACCACAGTAGAGAGCAAATCAAAGACATCAAACATGAGAATATATAATATTAAATAATATTATATAGAGGTCAGAAAGTATACTCCATCTGTTCAAAGACATCTTCACTGATTCATTATCACAATGATATGATTGTTTGTAGTACCTCAGACTGATCAAAAACAGAAGTTGCAGAAGTACTGAAGTGCTGTTAGTTGTATCTAATATGTTGCTTTTACCAGACAGACACCGGATTCCCAGTTGTGGTGAGTTGGGTCTTTACTTGCAGCTAAACAAGAGGCTTTCCTGTCCTGCTATATCCTCCCTACCTATTTTTAGCACTTGCTCATGCAGTGCTCATCAATGTGTGAAATTAAAGTATGAACTGATCAGTATGTGAAAGCGAGGTTCATAGAGTTAATTTATGAATAAATTATGCCAGGGATCCGGAATACATTTAAGGAAGACTATGCCACCTACTAAAATGAGCTGTTACTACTACACTGACATCTGAAATCATAATGGCTGCAAGCAAACGCTGGTTGGAATTTACTGAGGTGGGGTAAATATCAGCAAGTTACTAAATACAGGCAATAAATTGTATTTTTCTTGGATGACAAGTATAAAATCATATCTTTAAACATGAAAGGCAGAATTACCAAAACTCAGTCTCTACTGTTGAAGATGTACAATTTAAAGCCAATGTTTCAAGCCATAGATATGGTTTACAAATAAACTGTATTTTTCTGCTTAAGTTATTGAAAAGTTCTACGTGTACTTTTGATGCCTGTGTGTTAGGAATGTAAATGCTTTAACTGTTCTAAAGAAGTTACTCTGGAATATGCAAAAAGCAGATATAACTTGTTAAATTGGTCTCATGCTCCAAAATAAACTGAATCCATTTCTTGCAGTTTGGGCTCAAAGAGACTGTGAACAATACACAGAGCTAAGAGTAAAACCAAATGAAGAATAATAATAGCATGGAAGATAAATGCTCTGTTAGAACTGCAATCCTCTGGAAACTCAAAGCATCCAAGAAAGATTTAATCCCTATACAGGGCACTTGTAGGAAAGCAAATGGAAAGTAGCCTTATTTCTGATACTGAAAGGTTCTGGTACAGTCAATGCATCTAGACAGATAATTGTGTATGTCAAACCAATTTTGCAGGAGATGGGATAGGTAACATATTAATGTCTGGTGTGATTGATAGTATATCTACTCTCCACTTTCAAACAGAGTAGTGGGGGGGTCTGATAGCATGTTTTACAGCACCAACTAGAAAGTATTATGTGTATATGCTGATGAAAAAAATAAGATAAGCTTGGTCTTTTCATCCTCGAAGTTCTTCTAAAATGTGCTCTTGCTTTCTCTTCTGAGCTGTTCCATGAGTATTTGACAAGCAGGACATGTTAAGGAATAAAGTTGTGAGAAAAGTGAAAAGTTAGATGTAGATAATTTCCTAGAAAATTATGTTTTAAAATTATGATAAATTTAAAACCATAATAAATTTTAAAATGGCCATATAAGTTTGAAACCGTGGTCCTAAGTCTACAATTAGCTGTATGAAGATGGAGCTATGTGCCTCAAAAAAAACTGCCGGGAAGCTGGGAGACACACTCAAGCTCAGTACCTTCTGAAACTGATGAAAACTATTCCAGAGGTTTAGAACTACTGAGCAGAAACATTACCCTGCAGCTTTGTAGGTCAGAACAGTTGTGTTACTCCACTAAAGCAAGATAGATTTGTGGTTAAATCATCTAACAGAAAAATTAAGCAGTTATTTCTCAGGTTAGACTAAGAAAGCTCGCTTGATCTCATCATGAGTTTCAAACATTTTTCATTCTCAAAAAAAAGCAGATGTCCTCAAACATTTGAGTAACTGCAAGAAAAAACTACATTTGCTTTTTCAACTATAAAAATTTCTTAGGTTTTTCATATTTTTTCACGGAAGTGTTTTAAAGATTATATTAGACTCACTTAAATAGTTTCCACAGTTCCATTTCAGCATTTTTCTTTCCCAAATAAAACTACATGGTAGTGTTTTCGCTTTTTTGAAGATATGATTTACTTTTGCACTTTTTAAATGAAACAAAATATTTTTCTCTAAATATATAAATAATGGCAATTATAATATTGGGTATAAATTCACAATTGTTTATTTGTCACTATTTGAGTTGATTAGACAACAATTTAATATTTCTGTTCCAATGTTGAATGGAAATGTTTTTTAAAGTGTGAAGTTATGAGCAAAAAAAATTTTATTATTTCAGTAAAGTAGTAATTTACATAATTTCAAGGTAATAACTGAATTTAAACCTCTTCCAAAATGCTGGCATTTTTCAGAGGTGAAACATATATATGGGATATGGTTCCAAAAAGTGCAACTAGGAAAGGATGAAATTAAAGAAATCTTGTGAAAAAAATATAAGAGGCAAAAAAAAAGAAGCATGAGGAGGTGTTTTGTAGCACAGATGCAAATTGTGATTAATGAAGCTTGGTACATCAGTACACTGAAAAAAGACTTCCACTTTATGTCAGCTTGTCTGATCTGGTAAATTTGGAGACTGATTTTTAACATGTCTGATAGTTCTCTGTAATTTTTTTTAATCCAGTGGTTAGCCCTACTTTGGCTAGAAGCAGATGTGTCAGTTGAAAGGACACAGCCGTTTACTTTTGCTTCTGCTGAGATTACATTTATAATACCTTGTAACATTGAAAGGAAATTAAGTACTTTAAGTTTATTTAAAAGTAGGCAGGTTTCTAGAAATAAAAATGGAAATGTGATCAGCTCTATTTGCATAAGTTGTACATATTTTACATTAAAAAAACCCTGTAATCCTCTGTGTACTATTGTTGTTCCATGTATAAAAGTACAACCTGGTGCACAATTAAATCACAGAAAAATACATTAAAAGCTCTAATGCTGCCTTGTATGGCTTGTGAAATAATGAACGTTTTCTGCTCACAGTCCCAGCCATTATAATGTTATTACATAGTCATTAAATTGAGGCTGTTATTCCACGGCTAAAACAACTGATCAATATCCATTACCATTCAGTGATGGCTGGAGCCAAAATGAGATTATATTGCAAATGAGCCGCAGACAAGGTAATGATCCCTCTATTTTGATACATTTAAAGGCATTCCCTAAAGCAGATAATTTCCTTAAGAAAGAGTACAACTTTTCCATCAACTCACCAATCTAGGAAAATAAAAACGTTCTTAAATTACAAAAAGCCTTAGTTTTATGATTTATAATGAAATAAGAGTGTTCTCAGCAAAGATAACCACTGTTGGATCAATGAAATTGTTTCTAGTTTCTGCCTATTGGGTTTTACTTGTTATAAATGCTGTGTTATATAGACCCTGTGCCTATATTTGGTTTGCCAGCAAACCAAATGATGTTTCTTTGAAGTCGGAATTTATCTTAGTATAGTATACTTTGAAGCTTGTACAAAAATAAATAAATAAAGATGGGCGAGACTTCCTTAGAGGGATTTTAGTGTCTCTTTCCCATAAGACCCGTGCTAGTTTTCCCTTTTCTTATCACTCACAACGTCTGGCCAAAAATCTTCCAAGCTGTGCTTGAGCGGTTCCTCCAAGGCCCTGTAAGTCACTGACTTGAGCGATCCATCTTCTGTTATCATCTCTGTTATCTCTGGACCATTAGTGTACCTGGGTGTTTATAAGTTATTATTATCTTAATTATTTCTTTGTATTAATGTATTCTGTATTATGTTAATATGTATTATTGTTTTTATGCTGGGTTTTTTTTTTATTTTATGTCAACAATTTATCCTTACAAGACAGATGTCCTTATACCCAGGCATCCACACCTCCTCGACATTCCACATATCATTACAATATGCAGAACACAGGAGGTTTTCCAATCACTCCATCTTGCACCTCTTTTCAACTGGTCCTAAAGCTTCCCTATTGAAGAAAAAGACTCACAATTTGTTAAACAGATTTGGACAATTTACTAATATGTAGTATAATATAGTAACAAAACATATCTTACTACTGTATCTTTTTCCCTTCCTGCTTGTTTTTCTTCTGTATTTGACAGATTTCATTAATTTTATTTTTCGAAGTGAATACATGGACAAAATGCTCAGTTTCTTTCAAACAGCCCTTTTAGAACTAGATCTTCTATTTCTTTTTAATTCAGTCTTCTGTTATTTTGAATTTATTTGTAGAATATTAATAGCACTTTAGCCCTCATTGAGGAAGATTGGCTGAAAAAAAGAGCTTTATTTTTGATACTATAATGACTACTTGGAAGGAAAGATTACAAGTAATTATGATAGGCCTATGTAGGTATTTATATACTAAGTATAAATAATTCCTATGGCAGAAAGAATTTTTCCAGTACTATGGTAAAAATATAGGAAGTCTAATATTTCCCTTTCACTTGCCTATATTTGATATTCCTGTCAATCTTACTGTTCTGCAGCAAGGCTCTGAGAGACTTCTGACTTGTCCAAAAATCAGTGTCTCTGTAAATGTACAGAATAATAGAGGCAAAGAAGCTTAGCTCTTTCACAGATCAAAATTAGTCTATGCTCTTTGTAGTCCTTCATAACCATAAAACAGAGACTGTGACTTAATTTTCTGGAAAACAGACACATTATTCACCTAAGCTGTTCAGTAGAAAAAAAATTTTTGGAAATAGACTGGGCTCCAATGGTAACTTTTTCATTGCTCTCTTCTTTCTTATATAAAGTTACTGCAGTTTTGAAAAACTCATATTCCTGGCCCATTTCTTTGGATAGATCATCCTTAGCTTCTTGCCTCTCTGGCTTGTTCTTCTGTTCTTCTCAAAAGCTTTTCCCTCTTATTGACCCAATTTGATATCTTCATTTAGTGAGTACAATTTGGTTTTCTCCACTTGCAGAACTCTGCAAGCATAAATGCTTCTTTGCAAAATCTCCTCCTTTTCCCATGAAACCTCAAATGAAAGCATTGCCAGATCGGCAGCTGCTGTCCTGTGACCACTGTGCATGTCATACTGGGCCTCACTGCTTCTGCCTGCCTAGCTCACTTTCACTTTGTCCTGTATCTTCTCTGTCCTGTTGCTGTGCAATCATCAAGCCGCCTGTCTTGGCCACCACCCCCATCACTATTGTACCACAGACTGCACTGGAAGCAGCATAAGACTGAAAAAGAATAAGGTTCTAAGATCCTATGGGGAGTGGACTGAGGCAGCCACAGTGCACACTTGTGGTGATTTCACTGCTCCTGGTGTTGCCATTTCAACCTGGAAATGAAAGTCGAGATAACTTTTAGTATAGTAGGTAATATAAAAATGGGTCTTTATTGGAGCTCCAAGGGGCAGTTATGGAAGGACATCCACAAAAGCCCACTCCCACGGGGGTGAATACATTTTTATAGGTTTTAGGAAATCAGTATAATTGATAAAAAGCCCCAATTAGGAGCACAAGTGCTGATGCAATTCCCCCCAGGTCAAGCCCCTTCTCTGGAGCCCCCTGCCTTGGTACTAGCTGTACTTTGGTTCTTGAAGAGCTGTTTTCAGCCTTGGTTCCCAGGAAGAACCAAGAAAGGATAAGGGCCTTGTACTCCCCTGGGCTTGGAGCTCTGGAATTTGTTTTGTCTTCCTGCTTAGGAAAGGGGATGGAAAACTACTGGGAATATATGTGCAAAGAATACAGAAAATATATAAGAAAAAAAGGGCAAAAACCAAAACAGCATCACTGGCACCCACAGGAGAGCGAGTAAAGCTTTCCTAAGTCCTGCCTTTGATGGCTCTCTAAATATACTCTCAGTTATAGGTTCCTTGGCAGAATAGTGTGTGTGGCGGCAAGAACAATTGGATCATAGTCCATGGCTACCCCAAGGCATGACAGTAATAATACCAGCAATAAATAATAAGAAACAGCAATAACCTTGCATCATCTGACAGCTCAAATGCATACTTAAAGAAAAATAAATAAATCATTGTTGTGAACAGACCCTTACAGGCTTTCTATACTACTATATTCTGTTTCATTTAGTGTAAAGTAGGTAACCCAGCCTGACAGCCCTGACAGCAGAACTGTCAGAAGATTTAGTGGAATCATATAATTTTCTTCCTCTGATCAAACTGAGAACTGACTTGTTTTGGCGAAATTGTAATGAGGTTTTGAATGTTGACAGAAGAAGGGCATGTTGGGGGGAAGCACGTAGGTCGTGAAAGCTATCTAATCTAATAAATACTATAGTTCTTAATCAGTTTTATCTTGGTGATTTTTATTTTTTTTCTTACACTGTTGTTTCTGGGCAGTTTCCCACACTTAGTTTTATGTTTTCTATATGAATACCTTAATTGCATTTTAGCTTTCAGAGATCTGAGGGTTGGTGCTGGTAGCAAAACTCGATGCTCCTATTTATAACAACTGTTTGATCAATAATGCATTGCAGATGCACAGCCTGCATCCCGTTGTTGCAAACATCCAAATGGAGTGATGCCTTTCTCCTACACACGCTCCATAGCAGCTCAGCTGTGCACTGCCCAACACTGCTCCACTCAGAGGCCAATTAAAACCTTGCTGTTTAATTTCAAGTCCATTAGAACCCCACCAAAGGTGACGTTATTGACATTACTGACATTTAAGTTGTAAATAAATGAGGTCTGAAGAGAAGAACGGAAGTAGGATGCTATTTTTATTGCATGAAAAGAATAATTTTGCTGGAGTCATGAAGATATTTCTGTTGCTTTCTTCAGAGCTGCTGAAGAAAACTTTCTTTGGCTGTGGCTGAATATAACAAAAACACGTTGAAAAAAGTATTTTAAAAGATTGAAGTGAAAGAAGACATTAATTTCCTTTTACTTCAACACTTACTGCTCTGAAGGAAAAATGTAGTGAACTGATTCTGGTGGATTGATCCTCTTTTATGACATGAATGCAAACTGAATAGAATGAAATTCTGTCCCTATTACCTAATCGGGTTCACTGGGCACAAATGAGAATAATGTCCAGAGTAATGCAACATAATATGGACAGCAGACCTATTTAGACTATGTTATTATAAGACAAAATGAAAATTACTACATTCTGTTCAACAAGTTCAACAATAATGATCATCTGAGCCTTTAAATGTCTCAGCTTATAAAAATGGTTTAAATAGCCCTAAGCTGCATGCGTATTAATAAGAAATTTTTCTCTTTCATGAAAAAATGAAAAGTGCTTTTTCCTACCCTAACTAATAACATTGTTGCAAGGAATAACATGGCTTTATCATTACTTTGAGTTCTTAAATCAGTATTAACTCTTTCTGTAGATAATAATATGCAACTTCTTGAGCTGTATGCAAGAACTGCTTGATAAAATTCTATGACATTGGTTACAAAAAAAAGAGGTACCCATCTCTTCTAGCTTTAATATCTAATAATTTTACCTTTCATGAAATTACATTCATAAACAGCACAGTCAACATACTTTGTCAACATAAATAACGTGAAAATAGAAGAGATATAATTTTAATTATTTCAGAAGCTAGGCAGAAAACAATTAGCATTGTTTTCTAACTAAATCTTTTGCTGTGATTTTTAATGTCTAGTGTTGTTTTTATTTAGTAGATTTTGTTATGTTTATTATTATACACTATCTTGCATGATTTCCATTTTCAGCTATTTCTTCAGAACTTCACGTAATCTGTATTACTCGACAGATGGTAACTGAATGGCCAATGGCCAATCTGGTTACTGAGAACATTTCAGAAAACAATTGTTTTCTGATGATTTTCAGATATTTTAAAGATGGTTCTTGGTTGTTAGATATATCTTATGAATTCAGAAAATTAGGTAGCCAAGGCTACTCACACTTCTCAGGGAAGTCAATATATTAAGAGGCAGTAACAATTACATGCCCTTTAGCATGTTTCTTTTAGAACCTTGAGTTGCTCCATTTCTGTTACTAAAAACCCAAATTATGCGAAGAGGTAAATAGAGTTCTTTTTATTTTATACAAGTAAAATTTCGTTACCTACATCAGTCTATAGACAGAACACATAAATTAACATTTAATGCCTGGTTGTTAATAATGAGTCTATCATATTAAACTTCTATTCTTTTAAGGATGGTTTTGTACATTTCCCTGTACAATTACATAAATTTTCCTTTGTTGTTTAGTCTTGCTGTTTTCCTTAAAGGTTATTTTATATGCCTGAGTTTAACAGTAGAAATGATAGCTACATAGTGTTTTATAACTCTGCAACACTTCAGTTTATAAAGTGAAAAAACCGACAAACCACCAATTCATCTGGGTCTTCTTGCCTTCTGAGCACATCACTGATGTGTGTAGTGTTGTCTGTGGGATAACACCAAGTGATTGATGGTACTTTTTTCCTACCTAAATGCTGTGTTACAAGTGTTTAGAATAAAATTAGTTTTACTAATGGAGTTTACTGGAGTATGAACATCTTTGGGGAGTGTACTAACACAGTGTTTCAATGGTCCAGTCCTTCTCCAGCTGATGTCATTTGAAAACATACATTAATTTTCAGAGGCAAGTTTTGGCTACAAGAAATTCAGAGAGAAATTCCTACAGCATAAAGATGAATAGTCCAGGTTCCAGTATCTTTTTGCCAACTTTTTAAAGGTGTGACTGTCAACATCATTGGAGCTGCTCCCAATTACACTGATATATAAAACCATATTGGGCCCACCAAGATTAGATTAAGACTAAGATGTAAAACAGTCATGTGGAGCATTACCTGATTCAATAATTCTTGGTCATCAAAATAAACATTCTAATTTCTACAGGATTACTTACATAGAATAATGGACACAAAACTCAATCCAAATGAGTAGGAATCTACAGGGGGGTTGTTCTGCATCATTGGTTTAATTGTAGTGGAAGACCATATTCTGGTTTTATGCATCCATATGTACATTTGACATGTCTCTGAGAAGTTGGATGTTTATTACTTTGACCTTAAGTAAAATGGAAAAAATGCTTCCTTTTCTTTTAGGAACTTGATCCTCTGTAGCACTGAACACATTATAGAAATGTCAAGGGCTTTGAATTGCCATTAAAGCCAGAAGCTGGAAAGGTTAAGTCATATAGACATTTATTTTATAGCAATTAATAACCTGAGAAATTAAGTCACTAATATACTATACATCTTAATTAGAAGCTGCATCTTCAATTTAATTACTTTCCTTTAACTTAAATTACTTTCCTTTGCAGCTTGCTTAACAAAGGTGCAGATTCTATATAAGATTTACAGTGGATTCAATCGTTGTTTTGTTGTTTGTTTATATAAAACTTGATGAGAAGAAAGATGAGCACTAAGTGATCTATTTTTGCTCTCTAGTTGACATGCAGAATTGTCACTGATACTGGAAGACCCATTACAGAGAATACATCCCAGTGCTTTTGGGGAAGTATTGAAGCTACCACATATTTCAAATGGCTAGCTTGTTTTAGTATATCCCTTCACACCTTTTACAATAATTTATGTTGTATTTTATTTTATTGCATGTCCAATTAAAATAATAGACTAAACGAAGCAAAAAACCACCCCAAAAACAGAATGGAAAAGCTTATTATAAATACAAATTTCAAAGCAAGTCATGAACTAAACAGATGTCTCAACTTTTAAAAAAAGACCAAAAAAAGCTGCCAACCCCCTACTACTGGAACAATCCCATCCCCCAGTGTAATCTAATGAATTTACAAAATTAATTTACCTTTTCATGCCTTGTATAGATTTGTTTCCTTTTTCCACTAATTCAATGCTGCACATCTAACACTTTAGTTTAACCCACTTTCGTTCATACCTTATATCACCTACCTAATTCTGCCTTTATCTATCTCCTGTTCAGATTACATAAACCTGTTTGCACACAGCCATTTTGAGTACAATACCGTATCAGCTGTGCAAGCGGTCCACCAGAATGTATGGTTATATTCCTCATGAACCCAGTTCTTTGAATTTGTAAGAAATAAGCGGCAGTGAACCAATCTTCCTCAGCTTTTAGACAGAGAAAGATCTGTGCATAGACCTCAATTCTGCTGTCAAAGAATTGCAGCCTCTAGTGCATGTGAATATTGCCCCAGACTCAATACGCCTCTTTTCTGTCCTGCTGACTTACCTAGATAAATGCTTTCATCCTCTTAGTGTTGATAATGTCCTCCAACTGCATGCTTTCTCCAATAGTCAAATTTCTGCTTCACATAAAATGATAGAATGGTTTGACTTGGAAGGACTTTAAATACCCAACCCGTCTGTGCTGAGCAGGGACACCTTGCACTAGACCAGGTTGCTCAGACCTCCCTTCAACCTGGCCTTGAGCATTTCCAGGGATGGGGCATCCACAACTTCTGTGGTCAACCTATTCTGGTACCTTACTACACTCACAGTAAAGAATTTTTTCCTAATACCTAATTTAAACCCACTGTCTTTCAGTTTGAATCCATTCCCCCTTGTCCTGTCCCTACAAACTGTTGCAAATAGTCCCTCTCCATCTTTCTTGTAGGCAAGGCTGCAATGAAGTCACCCTGAAGCTTTCTCTTCTCCAGGCTGAACAATCCCAATTCTCTCAACCATTCCTCATAGGAGAGGAGCTCCATCTCTCTAATCATCTTGGTGGCCCTTCTCTGGACTTGCTCCATGGCTTGGCCTTTTCCACACAGCATGGTCTTTCTGGCTTTTTATGGTCACAGCATGCCCACTTTTTTTACAGGCATCTTCTTTGTCCCTCTGCTCATTCCAGATGCCAATGGTTTGGTCTTAGGGCCTCAGAGACTCTTGTTTATTGCAACAAAACTGTCAAGAGACCCTTCATAATCTCGTAAACCTGAAAGGATCTTGGCAACCTCCTAGCCTAAGGTGTTTAAATGCCTCTCCCTTCCGGTTATCCTAGATCCTCAGGGCTCCGGAGAGGATTTGCAACCTTCCCATTTGACAGAAGGCAAAGACATGCGTAGAAATCCTAGATGCAAAAGAGGGCCTATCCCTTAAATTTAGGGAGCCAAGGTCCCTAAAACAGGGATTCTAGATGACAACTTATCAATGTGTGGAAGTTTGTTGCTATGGGATATTGTAGAACTATATATATCTAAATTGGTTAATGGGCTGTCTTGAAGAATAGATGTGTGAGTGCCTATTAAACATAATGATCCTTCACTTAGGCTAGGGAATCCCACAGCTGCCAAGACCCAGTTGTGGGAGGGGGTGTGAGGGTGAGGATACTCAGTTTCCTGCACTGTTTCCTGAGGCACCTATTTCTAACCACTTTCCAGCACAGGGCGTCAGACTGGATGGATTTAGTTGTGATCCTGTTGAGCTGCTCATACATAGTTTAGACTAAGATACATCTTGATTTAAGATACTCAAGATGCCAGAATATATTTAAATGAAGTTATAATAATAAATGTCTAAAAGGAGAATAGTCAGCACTGAGGATATTATATTCTTGTCATACATACTATCCTGGAGCAAAGGGCACAATTAATAGCAATGATTTTTTAGACAAAAAAGTTTCTTCAGGATTTAATATAATCTTTTCTGTCTCAGTGAACTGTACATTAAAAAGCACTGTATATTATTGCACAAAAAGAACTGTACATTATTAGATTAATTGTATCAGAAATCTACAATAATGGTCATTAAAATTAAACATATGCATGTTTAACATATACATGAGTGTGTGTATTTCTGCACATTTTAACTAAAAATATTAAGCCATGTACTATGGATATTAAGGATTTACAAAATTTGCCCAAAAAACCCCAACTCTTTAAAGGATGCCTTTAAATTTTTTGGCAATATTAGGAATTCTGCAAGTGCTCTGAGCCACGTTTGTCCCATGAATCTTCCCAGAGCTGGTGGATTTTTGTTTCCTCTGATCTGTTGTGTGGAAAACCTATAAAATAAATCTACCCTCACAGCTCTCCAAAGGCAGCTAGTTTCTTGACATTTTAATGGTTCTGGTTCACATCAGATTACTGTTGTTATAATGGCAGAGCCATTCCAAAATTGAGGGCATTCCCAGTAGCCATGTATCTCATTGCTCGCAAATGCTAGGCTGCTGTTTTTTTAAATAAATATGTTGTAGCACTAGTGACCAAGGAGTGTTCTGCTGGTTCACCTCTTGAGTTGTAGGCTGCTAGATTTGTTCAAGCTAGTAACAGAAATGGGGAAAAAAAATCCCCAGAGTCACAAAAATGTGTATTTCATCTTTCAAAATTCTACGTAGTGGAGAGTTCCCCACGAAGATTTCTAAAAAACACTTTTGGTAGGGCAGACACACACACACAATTTAAGAGACCTCTGGTAACCCTTTAGCTGTCTAAAACAAAAAGTTACATATGGTCAAGTAAGCCTTCACCCTCTGGATGAGAGCACCTCTCTTCCAGCTCCCAAATAGATATTTCGCTTTGCCTTTTCAGAAAGCAGATGAGGGCGTGGCAGGGAGGAGGTCCAAGTGCATGGGTAGGCACACGGTGGTCATCCTACAGGAGGATGGCACAAAAAGAGGGAGAATTTGGGGGTCCAGATATCAAAGAGTAGCACTGTGAATGACTGAAGCATACGGCTGACCAAAACCTAAGATAGATATATCTTAAACAAAATCATATAACAAAATTATATGAATCATATAACAAAATTATTTATTCCTCAGAATATTTTATCGCTCACCTTGGGTTTTGTGCTTTCAAAATAGAATGCTGTTGCTTCCAAGAGCTCTTAATTCAAGCAGATTACCATACCTCCTCCTTTATTTCCTAGGAAAGACCCGAGCTAATAAAGGTGCTTTAACTTGGACCAGAACATCCCTCTGCTGAAAATCTGCTGTCCCTTGTACATCTCTGCCAGTATCTGCATCAGTATTGATTTCTCAGTTAGATGCAGAGGAGCAGAAGAGCAACAGCATATCATCTCTGCATGTCAACTTCTACAAGTATAATCAGAAAGGTTTTTATCTCAGTTCAGAGCTGATGAGCATTTAGAAAGTGCCACAGGTGAGAATGCATCCTCTTGCCCATTCCTCTGTTTGGACACTTCTGAGGAGCAAGGCTTGCTCTCTGTTGCTCAGTTGGGCAGAGCACAAAGTCAGCTGGCAGTTTGCCAGTTCCACATCCCTGCCACAATATCATCTGTACACGGCACCCCATGCTTTAAGCAATCCTTCTAGCTGGAGGCATTCCTGATTCAAACAGGCCAGCATCTCAGTATGAGTAACAATGCGTGCGCTGGGATGGGTACCTGTAAATTAATGGTATCCAGTCATTCTGCAGGCTCCTAAAGCATCTCCCATGAAAAATGCCTTGCTTCTTGGGGGCTAAGAGCAGCCTCAGGTGTGTTAGCACAGATCTGGATGACTTTGCCTGTGGTCATCACCTTTAGACCTTGGAAACTCTTGTCTTTCTTTAGACCATCTTTTCATGTCCTCAAATTCTTCATGAATCTCAGTTTTGAATGGTTACAGCCTCTTTTCCTAAATGTTATGTGGTCAAAGCATTTGCTTTAAAACAGTATTTAAGCAGCACATTACATTCTGCACCAGGGAACTCAAGGCTATCGCGAGTGATTTAGCTTCTGTTATTCTGTTATTACTTCTGAAGACATAAATAATAATAAATAAAAACATAGCTGTCAGAGTGAATTCAGGAGACAATGAAAAGCATTCAGAAATTTATATATAGTACATATCAAATGTTTTTTTAAGAGGTATAAAAAGATAATCTAGTGTCAGATGTAGTTCTGCTGCTGTTTTGTGAGAGAACAAGTGCATGTATATACATGTGATGAAGAAGGAGTTGGGAAGATGGGGAAAAGACAGTTATTTCTGGGAGCCACATTCTCAGCTCAGAAGCAAGAAAGCTCCCATCTAAAGAAAGATTTTATTTTCAAAATTTCAAAACTTCAGGCATAATGAAGATTTACTAAAAAAATGCAGATATTTAAAAATTTATTTAATAAACCAGATGTGATACCAATCCTAGGAAAAAACAGTATGCATACAGATAAGACTGTCAAAGGTGTTTATATATATATATTTAAACACCAGGTGTAACTGAAAATTACTAGCTTTGCACTGACTGACTTTGAAACTTTCAATAACTTTCTTCCAATATAACCACTTTGACAGATAACGTAATAGGTGAGTTCTGTGGTATGTTCTTAATATACTTCTGGAACAGAATTTTAAGCTTACATTTTTATAATATTTTGGGGTTACTTTTTATTTTATTCTCTTTTCTTTTATTTTTAAAATTTTGTTATTATTTATTTATCTTATACTTGCTCTTACTAATGTTTACACCCAGAGGTGTCAAGTGAATTGATTGCACAAGAAAGACAAGTTTTTACACAAACCACTATCTCAATTTTCTTCTAATATTATTGTTGGATTTCTCACTTTCTTTCTTCTTCTTTGGGTAATAGTTAGGTACAGTATTAAATAGACCAAAGCAGTAAACTCAGCAAAATATGCAATTAAATGCTTCACAAAAGGTATTTCACAAATAAATCCTTTTATGCTTAGATAAAATGTCCCAATTAGAAAAACTATAATTGAAAAAAAATTGTATTATAGAATTTACCAGTTGTTCAAACTGAGAGCTCTCTACAGTAAAATTAAAGAATAATAATAAAATTATACAATAGAGTACTATAGACAAAATAATCTAGAATAAGACAAGCCTTAGACCTTTAAGCAAAGAAGTTGCATCTTGTTTTATATACTTTCATTTCAGTGTGTTCATGCTATTTTTCTTTACTTTAACAGCATTACCTAAAAGATGCTATTTTGAATTATTTTGTCTGGCTTTAAACTTGAATAGGTGAAGTTTTTCTTCCACTGACAGATCATGAAAATGAAACTTTTTTGCTGTTGGTTTATGATCAGCTCATTTTGTTTACATATCCATGCTGAAGCCATTATAGGTTGACCTTATAAAACCAGAAACAAAGCCAGCTTCTAGTTTTGGCTCAAAAGCATGCAAGTTTACATCAGAAAAAGTTCAAAGCATTACGAATGACACATCTAATGTGTTTATTTCTTTTTCCCCCTTTTCTTTTTGTAATGCTCTCTTAACTCTCATTCAGGTTAAGAAAAGAGAGGCTTTTACCTGCAGTACTTTCTTAAGATGAATTTTCCCTAATGCACTGTAGGCTCCAGATAGGCAAGGATTTTATTGTAATCTTATATAAGGTGGCTCCCTAGGAAAAAAAAATAGAAAGAATACGTGGGATTTTCAAACCTTGCATAAATACTTGAGTTTTAAATGTTCAGTGATGTGATCTAAGCAACTTTCTGACATCCTAGGCAAATGGTTTATGGAAGGTTGGGAAAGAAACTCTTGTGGCAAAACACATAACACCCAGTTCTGTAATTGTTTTTGTCTACAGAATTCCTGCTTCTTTGTACTGCATTCTTTAGTCAGTATAATTTATTTTACTGCATTTTAAAATCATTATATTTTTTGCTTTCAGTTTAATTATTTTCCAGTATTTAAAAAACCCAACACTTCATAGCTTTTTGCCAGTATTTACAACAAAAAAAATTACTATTTTGAATCTAAATGCATTTGAGTATCTGATGTAGGAAATAGCTGACAACAGAGCAAATGTTCACCATGTGCAGTAGGACACTTGAAGTCAAGCTTTTCTTATGTCGTGGCAGGTGAATAATTTTAGATAAAATTCAGTAGAGCCAGCTGAGGTGAAATATATATTCTTGTGCCTCTCTCAGAAATAACAGATTATAATAAAATGCTTGTTATGAAATAGCATTGGTCCTAGGACAGGAAAGGAAGGCTTGGACAGAAGATAAAGAATTTCAAAAAGTTGAAAACATAAAGACATCCATTCCTGAAGATGCCCAGTTTCAGCAACTGACTTTTCAAACCACGAGTAAAAGGAAATCAGTAGAGCTAATGGGACCCTGGTCGCAGTCTTTGCTGTAAAGATCCAGCTAATGTTCCAGCTATTGGAGCTACCAGTACCAAGCACATCCACTGTACTAATGATTTCATTATTTTGATTTCAGAGTATTCTGAGTCCTGCAGAGAAAATAAGAGCTCAAATACTGTGATATCAAATCAAGATGCTGGTTTCTATCAGCTTTAGTATGAAGACAATTAATAAAGAAACGCAGCTAGCTTTGTGTCCCAAGTTATTTTCAAAGTAGAAGACAGGTCGTTCCCATCTAAAGCTATTGATGTTTCAGCAGTACTTGTTATCTAAATCACCAAAGTCTTACTAGAAGACAAAGATCTGATATAAAATGTACTAAGTTTACTGTGCTTGTCCCCACTAATTTCAATCGGCTGCAAAAAAAAATTTAACTTAGAAAGTATTTGGCTAAATTTGTAATTTGAAAGGGACAGATCATTAATTTTGGGATCTCTGAGTCACGTATGATACCTTAGGGTCAGATTTCACTCCTAAAGCTCTTAGTTTGAAATTGTAGTCTACAGCCTTTTTTTTTTGTTAAATTGCCTTTACAAAGAGTTTTTATGTCTCTTGTTGATTTGTTCTATCAGAAGTGACATAGAGTTTGTTTAGTCTCATTATTGAAGCTTGTGCTGTCTTAATAACCTTTCTCACAGTTCTTCCTTGGTCTTTTCCTTACAGGACAGAAAACAAATTTGCAAAGACAATGCCTCATTAATCAGATTGCTTTTATGTTATTAATGACTGTTAATCACAAAGCAAGAAAAAAGAAATATGTTCCCTCAACCAATTTGCTTCCTTCCAGAGACCTTTCAAAAGTTAAGTAATTTCTAACACAAATGTGTTCAAGCTCCTAGAAAATATAATTTAATTCTAATTTAATATGGTTAGATATCAAAGTTCCTGTAAGACAATAACACGATTTTGCTACAGTAAATGGCTTGTGTTTCTGCTACTTTCATATGCCATTTATTTACTTCTGCTTTTAATATGGCACAAGCTAGCTGATTGTTCATTGAAACACAAATTGCTATTCCAGTCAGAGAGCCCACTTGCCCTATATATGGAAAAAGTAAAACCTTTTAAATACTTTTTGGAAATAGGCGTCTTCCTGTCCCCAGCACTTCCTGAATGCAATAACAAAAAAATCTTTACTTCACAGCAATTTTTCATATCACATTATTAGAAACCTGCCAAAGAAATTAGGACATATAATTTTGATAACGTTAAAACTGGCAGGTAAGAACATTACCAAATTCAGACATTTTTGCTAAAGAAGGGGAAAACAATAACTTCCCCAGAAATGTCTTAGGTATCTGTCTATCTGCTACAGTCCTCATCGTAATTAAAACTCAAGAAGACTCACTGTTAAAGTACTTGCTAACTTCAGTGTGTCAGGATGCACTCATAGGAAACTCTTAATCCTCCTTTAAAAAATGTAGAACATAATTTGCATTAGTAGGCTCTTTATCCTCCTTCATTCAAATGTCCACAGCCTAACTTTTAGTCAAAGATTAGAATTTTATCATAAGAGTATTAGTGGGAATGGTCCCCAATCCTTATCAAAGCTTTTTGGTGGCATATTTTTCAATCTTTCCTCATATAGGAATAAGCAAGAAAAAGTAGACAACTTCTGACTGCAGGTTACTGCTGTTAATGGAAAGGTATTACTTAATGCTATGAAGTATGCAAGTTTTTTTAATATGATGGATGGCAAAGAAGTGGATTTTTAATGAGAGAGTAGTTTTCTGAAAAGTAAAATAAAAAATGCTGTAGGGTTTTGCATCAACAAATATGAAAAATCATGCATGGATTTTAAAAAGAAGTCTGCCTTTTCATTTAAAATCATAAGAAAGAAAGCTGACAGGACATATGATGTGGGAGTAAAAGAATTATATACTGCGAGATGCAGATCACAGAGGGAGAGGGATAAGAGAAAAAATAAATGGAGATTTTCCCCTGATAGACTGGCTAGTTGCCTATATTCTATATATGAATAAATAAATAGTGTGAAAAGAAGTGTTAGCCTGAATTGCATGTCCCTGTTAGAGTGATATGTTATCTTTTTCTTTAAAATATGGCTTACTCCTCAGGATATATTTTTAGGATTATTCAATCAAAGTTTAGTTAAAGCATGATGGCAACTGCAAATAGAGAAAAATAGGAACAGAGAATTATTAATAAGACCCTTTGAAAAAAGGCAAAGTTCCAAATAAATAATGATAGCTTTAGAGGAGCTGGATGGGAAATGAAGTGTGTGTGGTGTTTATTTAGCAGAGCATAACTGTTGTAAGGACTGAGGTGAGCACTGAACAGGAGGGAACTCCAATATGTTGGTGTCAGACAGAGAAGATATTGCAGGCAACAGGAACTGAATTTAATTGCATGCAGGTAACTAAGATCACACTGATCAACAGCATGTGACAGGAGAGTGGGAAGCAGCTCCACAGAGGATGATACCTGCATGTCTTTGCACTCTAGAGGTCGAGTCCTATATTTTTCCATGTTTTCACATCCCAGTCTAAACTAAGAAGTCAATGTGAAAGTCGAGACCGCAAGTGGCACTAACAAATGTTTATAGAGAAAATTATATATATTTGTGTTAAAACAATCCCCAAGATATATCCTTTCTGGGCACCATGAAAGAAAGCATCTGTTGCAGAGAGCGCAAAGGCTCTGCATTCAGATGGTGTTCAATCTTTTATGCGCAATTTGGTCTTTTATGCATATTATGGGACATTTTTAGTGGTACCTCACATAAACTGTGTCTCCCTTGTGGAATCTCACATTGGGGTAGGTTATTGGAAGCCAACAGCCATTACAGTGGTAATTTCAGCTGGGACAGAGTAATGGCACCACATTATGAACCAATAACGGGATGCTAATGTTTGTAGTATGCTCTTGCAGTGCATAATAATGAAGGGGAAGTAAAAGTTTAGAACCAATCCTTAATTAGGCAGATGACTTTCTGATTCTGACAACCACTGAAACTTGCCCAGAACTTCAGCACTGACTCAGAGTGTTTGCAGCATTTCTGCCCTAGGATGCCCAGGTCCCTACCAAGCAGGATCCATTTGCTTTAGCTTTTACTGGATAAAGCTGCCTGAGCCTCTGAGCAGCTTTTCCAATCCCTTAGATTTGCATACAGTTTTATTCCTGTAGTGCCATGTGCCAGTGTTCTTATGCCATTTGGCAGCATCCACTGCTGTGGTGAACACATGTCATGATTTCAGCAGAGTGAGAATGGCAATGAAAAATAAAAATGCTGGCATTTTGGGAGCAGTCAGCTTACTTTCAATTGGCGTGAGGAAACAGAAACTTATGATGTTTCAGACATTGATGAAAATTATTTCAGATATCCTCTAAAGTTTCAGGTAGAAAAGGTTGAGAACCTTCCCGGAATAGTTCATGACGGGTTACAGGACACCTTGTGTGGGTAGGGGGGGCAGTGTTTAAATCAGCCTCTTGCAATATATCAAGTGTAAAAGGCAGCCACAGGGATAATGTGGATGCAGCTCTCTTTGCCTCCTGTAAAGCCTGGGCTTTAGCAATTTGTGGGTGAGGAATTGATAAAATAAACAAACATATGGAATGATTAAGTCTGCCACAGTACTTACACACTGTCCCAAATTCCCTTCCGCTGCCCAGTGGCACCAGCCAGAGTTTATAGCTGTAAATGGGGACTGAAGTTGGGCTCCTCAAAGTTGAGCTGCAGAACATCTTTTTTTTTATTTTTATTTCTGTTTGTGGTTCTGTTTTAATAAGCTTTTTTTTAAATTTAGGGCTTTTTTTTTGTGGTTTTAAGAACCTTGCATAAGACTTCTGTGTGTGCTCTCAGGTTCAGCTATACCAGCTTCATAGTCCATTAAGTTGAACGTCCCTGCTTTTATAGATGTGGTGTAAGGTTAGGAACTCTGCTAAATATCTAGAAAATATATTAAAATCTGAGGATCAGAAACACTCTACATGGAGCATGTTCAACAGTGCATGTCTTCAAACACCTGTGACAGCTGACTGAATGCTTGCCAGGCCAGCACAACAGCGCAAAAGAGACAGGAGTTAAGTGAGGCAGGAAATCAGAGCAGCAGAAAGAAAGCTGCCCATTTGGCATCTCTGGATTTCTATGCTTATACTGGGAACTCCTTCATTCAAAACGTTATTTGAAGCTCCCCTGCTGAAGCCTCTGGGTCTTCCTAGAAATGCATGAAAACAGATTTAAGATGGTAATCTTCATTTGCTAGGAATTATTAAATAAATTATTTGTATTTTCTATGGCCAGGCATATTCTTTCTCTCAGAATACACATCTATTTTCAATTCTTCCTCAGTTTGTTATTTACTGCCTGCTCACAAGCCAGTCAACAAATTCAATTTTTTTAATATCCAATCATGATTTCAAGTCATTTAATTTAGGGCAATTAGGAAGTTGCTAGAAATTTCAGCACATTCCAGGTCAATTCATTAAGTTTTATAATTCTTCTGAAGTTTAAATTTAACACTTTTCTGCTGAATTACAACTCTAATTAATTATCTTCTATGCTACTCATCAAAAGGACTCCTCTTCTCCTATCTTAACCTGCTAATAAATGTCAGTGTTTATGAAGAGAAGGTCCCAGATTCTCATTTGCACTAAGGTTCTTCACAAGGAATGACAGTAAAGAGGCCTAATAGGGGCGTAAGATGCTTTGTCTCCAGTTTTAAAAACCTCTCTCTACTGCTGGAATGGACAGCTGTTCTGGCAGTGTCTAAATGAGCAAAGATCTAAGATTTTGTGAGTAAAAAGGCAAATGGGCAGCGAATGACAAATGTTAGTGCTAGGATTTAGAACTCATTATGTGTATATACACTATTCTTGTTTGCTAAACTGTTCATTTATTACAGTAGGAATATTTTTTTTCTCCATAACCCTAGGGTCTTGGGCTCTCCCTGTTGATAAGACTTTTTAAGCACTGCATTTTTTTTCTACCAGCTCCATTGTTTCTAAAAGCCAGTCTTAGCAGTTACATAAACTGAAGGAGGGGGGGTGGGGGGCGCAGTGAAGTGGGTTTTTTGTTGTTGTTGTTGTTTCTCTGACAAATAGGTATTTCCAGAAGCATGCTGGCATTTCATCATCCTCTGGACTATTGTATTCTGGAAGAAAGGCTATATTTTGTAGGTGATTGTTTCCAATACTCAGAGCTAGACCTTCATTGCTGTCCTGTATTAGTTTAAGCATACAACCTTTTTGTCCCAAATGAAATTATTATGAGCTGTTTCAAATGCAGGGAAGTAGAAATGAACAGTGAGCAGAACTGTCCAAGGCAGGTAGTTGTACAGCTTCTGTTCCTTGACCAGAAAAATACAAAAAACTTACAGGAAAAGGATTGCTTTTAATCACGCACAACTGTAATGACAGAGACATCATTGCAGTTCCTACATTTTTGTGAATATTACTTTATATTTTTTTACTGCTTTAGTATTCCAATCTTATTTTTCTTCCTAAGAATATATCTAGTTGAACAGCTGCTGTATGCATATCCACTGTCAGGAACCATGGTGGCTCCCTTAGGGAACAGCAGTGCAGGAATGGGAAGCCAGGACTTGTCTCAACATCCCAGCCAGGGAGCAGAGCAACCAGGGCACAGGGACAGCCCCGGCCCTGAGCACTGTGCACCTCCCTGGAAATGGAGATGGACAGACGCCAGGACATCAGCCCACGGTGGAGGATTTATAAAGAGGCAGACTGGCAGCTTTGCTTGCAATCCAGGCATCCTAAACTTCTGTTAAACTCTAACTCACCTGCTGCCTAAAACTTCAAGTATCTGTTCATCCATCATCACCTACCTACCCAAATGCTGCAACCTGGGTACACCAGTTACACCCCAGGTCTTGTAGACAGGAACAGTCCTCAGCTCATCCAGTAGAATATCTGGACAGTCACATCTGTCACGTCCTGGAACTGCTTTGCTGCTCTGGATTTCCCTGAAAGGCTAATGTTTTTTCATTTTCTTCTTAATGAGGTGAGTGACACAGCTACTGTGCTGCCAGGGATGGCTCAGTTAGTGATGCTAAAGCTGAGCAGCCATTTCCCATCATGAATCCGTGTCCAATTGCAATGCAATTGGTTGAAAGGCAGCTAGTGAAGAAATGAACTCCTTTCCCATGAGCTGCTGGGAAAGGAGGGGAAAGGCAAGGTCTGTGCTGGGAAGCAGTTATGAATTCTGTGAAAGGGTGGATTTATAAGAGAGAAAGGTTTCTGCATCAGATGAGGCTGGCAGAACTCAGAAATATCTCTCTTCCTTTCCCTACTATTCAACTTAATTTCCTTTGGAAAGCCTATTTCTATCCTCCACAGCTTGTAAGGGAAGAAATCACTGTTTCCCATTCCACCCTCATCATCACCTCACTGAGCAGCCACTGCTTATTTTCATGGCCTTGACTCCAGTCTCAAGCTCCTTTCCACAACCTCTCACAAATGGCACAGAGGTGCTCCTGGTTTCCCCACAGTGAATATGCTGATGATCGCCACCTCAGCCTAGGAAAATCTTTGTCTCTGAGCACACTGTGCCTGTTTCTGCTCCCTCCAGGATTCTCCACAGCCACTGCCTCATGAAGGCATTGTGACAGGCAGGGCACGCCCAGACCCAGCTGGTCCAGGGGCTATAAACCCTCTCATCCTGCAGCTCTGTTCCCTGAAAGTTCAGGAAAAGCAGAGATCAGTTTATTGCCATCACCACTTGGGCTCTGCTTGGCAAGGGGCTGCACATCTGCAGGTGCCTGGGTCTGCATGGATGTTGTTTAAGGCTCCTTCTCTGGGGCAGCTCCTCACAGCTCACTGCATCCTGGGGGTTCATTGCGTGGTTGACATAAGTTGCTGTATGATCTTCCGCTGTCCTCTCAACACTTCCCACTAGCTCTGTCTTATTTTTATTCAAGGAGAGACAAAGTTGGCTTCCAGCCCAGATTTGCAGCTGGTGTCTCTAGAAGAAAGCTTACAGAGGGAAAAAACCACAAACCAGTAAACAAATAACCCAAATTCCGTGCTGAATCTGCAGACTGTGCAGTTGGCTTCATTCAGCCTTATAAGACATTGGAGACTGAGAGGAGGCAAAGGCTATAAGTACTTTCTCCCATGATGGGGAGAGCAGCAGTACTTGCTCTCTCTCCTCCAGTGGTGTCCAATAAACGGAGAATCCCAGGTGGGAGCAACGCTTTTAGCAATGCTGTGCAGTGCAGGAGTTAGAGCTTGACAAATGAGAAAGAAAATAGGAATTTGCTGTGATGGCTTAGAGAGAATACACTCTGCCACTGCCAGAAAGTATCCCAACTGCCAGAAATGGTTCTCTCTTTCAAAAAACTTTCCAAAAAGGTAGTTTGTTTTCCCACCTGAATTACATACAGAACAGCACAGCACAGAAAGTATAGATAGGGTTATTCTCCAAAGAGGAGAATGTACCTTTTCTACCACGCAGCTTTGCACTTGGGTAACCTAAGTGGACTTGCAATGTTAAGTGTTGAAACAATTAATGACAGTGATGGGTAAGCAAATTGTTTCAGACAAGTGCCTTCCACAGAGTCTGGGCAGCCCCTTTTCAGGTTTTCCTTTGAGAAACTTTGGATGGAATATCTATTGCAAAGAGCTGAAAAGTGCACCTCCAGCCACCTACCCCAGTACTTCTGCCTGGTGGATGGACTTGGAGAATTCAGCTGTGTGGCATTAAGACGGAGAGAATCTGCCTTGAACCTCTGGAAAGGTCTGGCTCTACATTTTTACCAGTAGCTCAGCTTTTATGTTCCTTTTTTAAATTGTTTAACCAGTCTTTCTGAGGAACATGGTTCTCTTCCATCTACCCCTCTTCCACGAGGTAAGATTCCCTGGCTACCAGCTGCATCAGAACATTGTTCTGTGCTGCTACCATTTGAAGAGATGGTAAACTTAAGGACTCAGTTTTAAGGCATTAATCCTGCAAATGGATACCCACGGGCAAGAACCCCATTCATACAAATAGACCTTTGACAAAGCATAGGGTCTTACTTAAACATTAGGCTGCAGGGCCAAGGGCTATGAGGAAATACCCTCAGCCATTCAGGAGCTTTCCTGTTCAGTGGTACACAATAAAACTTCTCAGCTATCACACACCAAACAGAATCTTCAGTAGGGGAATAGGTCGTACATGATAACTTTTTTTTTCTATTTTGCATTCTCATGATATGATTTCTAAGTTAGTTGATCACACAGTTGATGAGCAAACAATAGAGCAAAGTAATTTGATAAGTCCTACAAATATAAAGGTGTCAAAAAGGAAGATGGGTAATTAGGAAGATTTGGTGCAGAAAAAGCATGCTTTAGACATGACTTGATTTAATTCACGGGGGGTTTCATTGATGTAAAAACAAAAGAATATGAAGAGACTCTGATTGTACCCCACACTGTAATAAAATTTAAACAGAACCATTCTAAGGAATACTAGTAGGAATTACAATCTCTTCGCATTTATGTTACATTCATTTCAATGGTCCCAGTTCTTATTTTGCCATTTTCAATTGTCTTGGGGCAGGAGACAAGTCTTTATGCTTAACTGTACAGCATTAAACATGCAGCTCATGCAAAATAAATATAAAAGTGAATCATGACAGGCATTCTGGGATATTAAGTAAATCAGCACACACCTACCACATAAAAAGTCATTCTTATTGAATATCCATGGATGACTGAGGAACCCGAAGAAAATGACACATCTTCAGACCTATGAGAAAGCATCAACTGGGTAATTGTGTAAGGATGTGGCAGCTTAAGACCCTGGTATCTCATCAGCTGAAAAGAATCCTTTGATCATTTAATGGTTACAGTAAATACAAGATATGATAATTCTGGACATGGGTCCTGCATAATATTGCAGTTTTGTTGAAATTTTTTGCAGTCAAGATCATGATGAGATGTAGCACACATCCAAAAAACATATTTGTGGGAGTAATATATTCCACTTGCACCATTCTTAAGACATGATCTATGAATTACATCTATGCTTCCTAAGCTGGGGCATTGATGTGGGCCTGGAGATGAGGCCCTTGATGGCTGCTATGAATTCAAGCTGGATTGCAGCTCCTGAGCACCAGCTGGGAACTATTCAGTGATCTGGGAGCCTCAGTCCACAGGATGTCCATCAGCAGATCATCAAGGTAATTATGTGATAATGATGAATTTAAAGCACATAAAGATCACATTGCTCCCCAGGTACTTGAAGATGGGAGGAAATCACTCAAATCTCTTCCAAAGTCATAGAGAAGGGTTTTTTGTCCTGTTCTTATTAATATCCCTCTCTTTCCCCCATGACAGTTTCACTGTGTGTGAAGACTTACAGAGTGACACAGAAGACTTTGGAAAACTTCTGCAGCTTTTCAGAAACACTGATGTACAGCTAATTTATTGGAAGCTTGTATGTGTAAGAGTTCTCATTTCTGTACTCAACAGAGCAGCACCATTACTTGCCTCCTGCTGGGATGCCTATCACAGATTGGCTCACACAATTGCTATCTACCATTGTGTGGGAATAAGATAGACTCACAATGAGTATTAAAACATACCTCTTGTCAGACAAACTTGATTGATTATTCCTTTTAAACGCACTACAGAATTAGTGGATGAAAGGAATGGGACAGCATAATAATTCCTAATTT
This sequence comes from Orthonyx spaldingii, assembly GCA_013397795.1. Lineage (NCBI taxonomy): Eukaryota > Metazoa > Chordata > Aves > Passeriformes > Orthonychidae > Orthonyx > Orthonyx spaldingii. Next base: position 68,937 of record VZTJ01000081.1, read on the forward strand.
CAATGTCAAGAAACCTTACTTATCAAATTAATTCAAATTGACTTGGAGTGGAAGTAGGAAGCTGTGGTTAAAAATGATGATAAGTCTTATTAACATGAGGAGAGGGGCATAGATAACATGAGTTTTTGAGAAACAGTAAAGAAAAAGAGTTACATGCCCAAGTCTCAGTAAATGGGAATTTGGGATCTCTGTGTACCTTTGAAGATCTCTTTCATATGTTTTGTTTTCCATCTTCTCAAAGTTAAAGCCGAATGTTCGTGAAATTCAATAAAAAAAAAAAAAGACAGTCTTGAAATTAATTAGAAATATAGAGAAAAGTAAAATATGACAGAACATTTGAAGAAAGTGTCCTGGTTAGAAATAATGGAAAATATGGGATGTATATTTCCAGGAAAAAGTGATGGGAAAAAAAAAAAGAAAAAAAGTCACATAAATTTGCAATATGAAAGCAATTAATAATTAATTCCATATATGGAAATATCCCATTACAGCGCAGGAAGGGAATAATCTTTCTTTCCTACCTTTGTCTTTCCATTACTGACAAAAACGAGAATATGTGCCTCCTCTTTCCCAAAACACTATTGAACAGTTGGAAGAAGTTCAAGAAGAGTCATGAGATATATTTGAAACAATAGTCCTTAAAATGCCAGGGAAGCTTCAGGTAATTGTTCACATAAATTTAGTGACTGTAGTAACAAAATTGAAAATCAAGTCCACTTTTTCATCAGAGACCAAGAAGGTGCTCTTTCATTTGTCTGTGAGGACATTCAGGACTGGCATCATACAACCCGTAAAAGGGCAACTTTTTTCCCAATGACTGGTCTTAGTTCTGCAAGATAGTGAAACCAAGCTTACCCTTGGCAAAGGACACCCAAGGGCTCCTCATCTCTCCCTGTCCAGAGATGGAAGCATCGCATGACGTGTCCTGGAGGGGCTGGGGATTTCAATCCTTTGAGATGCCTCCAAATCCACAGTGGCATGGAGGACTACTTTTATCCCTATCTTCTTTAAGCTCATTTCTCGACTGTATGGCAGGTGTTCAATCACTCAGCAGTCACCTAAACTGCTCATGTCAGAAGCTTACTAATGTAATTTAAATCGGGGGCAGGTATAAATCAGAACAATTCAGGGCCACAGCGTCAATGACTATTTTGTGCTGCATTGAATCAAATGCTACATTTGACAGAAAAATTACACCATATGAAACACACATTTCACCTAAATAGGAAGAGAAACAGGGAAAAAAGCTTTAAGGGTCATTGATTAATAGTTTTCACAATTCCTCCTAGGCCAAACTAGCTATCCAGTAGGGATGAAAAATATTCTATCAGGTTACCTGCTGTCAAACCTTTACATTTGCTATGTACAGTATATATTTATGAAGAAAACAATCTTCCATCAATATATCAGGAGGAATCTAAGTTTGGAGCACATTATCAATTGATCAGTATTAAATAACTGAATTGCATGTATGTTAAGCAGATAACAGGTAAAGTGATAGTATTTCAGAATTAAATGTTGCTTTGGAACATGGAAAGATTATTTATTGCCTGTTTATGATTTCCATTCCTTTTATATAAATTTAATTTATTTCTTGTTACTGGTACTCATCTGTTCTGGGGTGACTGCTTGCTAAAAGTTACACTGCACTGTAATTGAAACACTTAACATGCTCAATGCTAGAACTCCATCTAATATGTCTATGAAGGATTGTATGAACTAGGGTCTTAGAACTAATTCCATCAAGCTATTTCTACATTTCCTTTTAATGTATATAAAAGAAACATTATAAAGGAGCATAAAGTAACATTAACCTTGTGAAGAAACAGAGAAATTTTAAAAAGCAATACAACATAGAGACATGGATATTCCCACTATATCCTTCTGGCCTATTATTGTTTCTCACATTTTCTTTTCTTATTATCTGAGGAGAAGAGATGGCCCAGTAAGAAGAGGAAGAGTCCTTAGGGGATGAGAAAATTCTCAAATACTTTTTTTGTTATATTCATCACTAAGGGTATTGAGTCCATTTGTGCTTTTCCCCAGTGTGCCTTACACAATCTAATGCCTGCAGCTGAGGATTGCCAAGGTGCCAGGCTCCAAACAGATGGGAACACAGTCGGTGCTGAGTTTCTCTTCTGGGCACTATTTGTACTCTGTTTTCTCAGCACCCCATTTCATGCTGTCACAAGCCCAATTTCAAAGAAGGAGGAGTGTGCTAAAGCAGGAGAGATTGCCATCTTCTGCTATGGTTCTGCACATAAGAATGCTGGGATTTGGTCCCATCGAATGGCTGTTTTCTCTGCAAACAGTAATGATCCAGCAGAATAAAACAAGAATCCCAGTTCAGAGAGTGATGCAAGATGTTCTGGTTTGAAGGAAACCCACTACAGCAGCCTGTAACAAGTTGTACATCCCCATGAATGGATGTAGGGTGTGAGGAGGAGCTCTCACAGCTCTTATCTGCACCAGACTTGTGCAGCCCAGCGCCACCATCTCTGAACTGGGGTGTCCGCTTTAGCTGCAGTACCAACACACAGTAGGTGTAGGTGGCCAACAGGATGCTGACAGCATCAGTGGTTCATTTATCAGTGAATAATGTCTTTGTGGCTGGTTTCACTGGTGGACTGGTCTTTCCTAAAGGGATGTGCCACCTGAGTCTGAAACAGAGCAATGTAGGGCAATATGACTTTGCCTTCCTGCTTGTGCTTTATGGCATCTTCTTGCCAGCAGTGCTGAAGTTATCAAACCAGTAACACTGCCAGTGTGTCCAGCTTCCCCCATCACTTTCTAATGTAGTCTAGTCTCTTCTGAATTTGAATATGTGTCTTCAGGCAAAGAACGGATAAGCTTTTGAATAAAAGTGACTGTATGGATGTCCATAACAACATTGAAAAAGAGAGGGGCAGAGTGGAAAATATGAAGCAGGCTGAAAACCTCTTCTAGATGACAGATCCTGCAAAAGAAGGAACTACTTGCTGCCCTGTAATATATAAGCTGAACTAATGTGTGAATGCTATTTTTATGATGAGCCACACCAGTGCTGCAATCCCGCAAAAACCTGAGGATTTCTTGATAATTGCTGAGCATCCCAAAGAGCCTGGTTCAGGACATGAGTCACTTGTAAAAGGAACCTAACATTGCCCTCTTGTTACTAATTTGGGTTTTCCACCTCCAGGAGGAAGTATATTTTTAAATATCATTACTTGAACAAAGACAGTATTAGCAAGTAAAACGATTTTACATAAGCACTACTTTTTTTTTGCAGGAGGCCGTAAAATTATGCATTTTATGCAATTTAACATTTTTTTATTAATTCAAAAGAAATCAAAGTGAATTCTAAAATTTTATTTTAGAATTAATTTCAATTATTCTAAGACTTAAAAATTTTTGTTAATGGAATAATCTTTCAGTAATAGATAAGTCCAGCGTGTCATTTTGATCTTTGTTCACACATTTTAAAGCGTAAACATCACTGTATGGCAAAATTATATCTCTGTTCCCCATCATTCAGTTAGAACAATAAAAACTGGTGCATGTAACATCTATGATGAGGGCTTAAAATTCACTTCTCTAGTGCATGAATACAGGCAATAATGACATTACCTTGGCATCAGATTCTAATTCATTACTCTCATGAAATATTACTTTAACTGGGAGATAACTTATAAAGGAAGATTTTGTATTTATCAGTCCCAAACCTTTAAACTAATCTAGACTATACCACTCTCTTTCTGAATGTGTTAAATATTAAATATTTATTAAAATTTAAAATTAAATATTAAACTCATTGGAAAAACATAACAGGATATTTATTCCATGTTCAACTCACAATAAGACTATAATGTAAGGAATTGTGTTGATTTAGGAAAAGAATCTGCAAAAGCAAGAATTCTGGTTTTTTAAGAATTGCTTTCCTTCCAGAAATACACTTAATTTACATGTTAAATAACTTCTCTGTGTTTTTTTCCTTATTTAAATTTTAAAATACATTTTATCTAAGCAATTATCACTTAATGGTTAATGGACCAAAACCTACCTATTCTTTAATTACACTACATCAAATTTGCACCCATCTCTGAAAAAGATGGAAAGGGGGACTCTGGGAACTACTAGCCTGTCAGCCTCACCGCTGTGCCTGGGAAGATCATGGAACAGATCCTCTGAGAAACTGTGCCATGGTAGACAGCCAGCACAGCTTTACCAAGGGAAAGTCCTGCCTGAACAATCCAATGGCCTTCTATGATGGAGTGACTGCATCACTGGAAAAGGGAAGAGCTGCAGACCTATCTGTCTGTACTCGCATAAGGCCTTTGACACAGTCCCCACAACATCCTCCCCTCTGGAGAGGCACAGATATGATAATAAGAAAATATATGATTCTAAGACAGATGTGGACAATCATTTAGTAGGGCCTGTTGGGAAAGGGAAAGGGTTAATGGTTTATATAAGGTATAAGAAGGTAGATTCAGACTAGTTACGAGTAAGATATTTTTTATGATGAGGGTGGTGAGACTCTGGAACAGGTCTCTGAGCAACCTGATCTAGTTGTACATGTCTGTGTTCATTGCAGGAGGGTTGGGCTAGATGACCTTTAATAGGTCCCTTCCAATCCAAACCATTCTATGATTATAGTTGAAGACTGACCAATATCAGTATTTGTATTTTTTTTTTTTTTTCAGAAAAACATTATTTTCATAAGCTTCAACTGGAGTGGAAATTTAGTGTACTGACCACCTCTGCTGAAGCCCAATAAAAGGAACAGATTCCCACGTTAGACTATTCCAGTGTGTAACAAAATGAATGGCTGGAAAGAAGAGAAAAAGAAGACTAAAATGAAAGAAGAAAAAGCAGCTATCATAGGAAAATAAGAATGTAACACAATTGGAAACAATCAACCCCCAAGCGCTTCTGATATACAATTCCCTTGTAACACCTGGGAGTTTCCAACCAACCGTAGCCATCTAAACACCCACAAACTCCCCTGTTTCACTGAATGTCTCAGCCTGTGTTCTCCCTAATTGTCTGGAAACTGTGAAATAACTACTACATAGACAGGGTTAGAGCTCTAACTGGGTGAACTGGATGAAAAGTGTGATGGAAATTAGAGAATATGACTGAGGGATTCACGTGACCTGTGGTTTCTTCCCTCTCTCTCTGACTACAATGCATTGGAATTTTTCACTCTGAAAGAAGGACAGTGTACACTGTCTAATTCCAAAACCAATACTTTGTCTTAAGATGCTGCTGTGGTTACCAAGAAAGAGTAATGTCATTCATCTGCCACATCACTCACAGGCCTCATGAACACATGGAAAGTGGTTAAGGTTATGAAAATCTTACAGTACTCATGTATTAAGATATGTATTAACATAATACTCTGTTCTCCTCAAGAATGAATCAATATGTTTTGAGAAATTTTAGGTAGTATAATAAAAGAAAAAAGCTCATAAAAATATTTATATACTGACAAATTAAAACCAATAGACAGGTCAAAAAATCACCTATGAGTACCTCAGGCAGTTACTTCCTGGAGTATTGAGAATAACTAGGCAGGCAAAACAAACCTCCAAACTCAACAGTAAAGTTTACTGGGAATGCTCAAGATGCTGTCCACATTTAAAATTTTTAATCCCAGATGGAAACAAAGCTCTCAGTATTAGTCTGAGTTTGGACTAAGTAAAGCTAGAATTGTATCCACTGGAGGGTAAGTCATGGATAAACAGTTGGAAATTTTATCAGGTAAAGACTAGGAAGCCAAAGATTAGAAAAGATAGAAAGTAAATGCTAAATTTGTCTCAGAAGCATCAAACTTTCAAAAGAAAGAACAGTTCTTTTGGACCAGAAAGAAGCAAGCAAGGAATGTAAAGTCAAACCTGAGAAGCCAAATGATTTCGTACTGGTCCGCATCAGTTCAGACTAGACTTATCCTGGGTACAATTTTTCAAGTTGTTAAAGTGTTGTCAAAAGATGTTGAAGGCAACTGATTAACTGAATAGGAGCACAACTAGTTCTAGGTTAAGAAAAGGATTGGTGAAGGAAGTTGCTGAGCTACTATTAGAAGTTTTTTGAAGTGGCCTTTTAGAGGACTAAAGAGTAATACAGGTATCAGGAATAACACTGGAAATTATAACACAAGAAGTCCTCTTTACTTTAGCTAAACCAGTTAAAATTACTATAAGATGTAAAACATCTCTTCTGACACAACTGTGCAGTTAGTGCTATAGAACATGTATGGAGATTAACCCTTCTGAATGTGTACGTGTGTGCTCACAGTAATAATTTCAAGTCTGTAAGAACTCAGCAGCTCTTTTGTGAACTCCAGCAGTCCTTACCCGTTCCAGCTATGGCTGTCTGAACCACAGTCATCTTCTTGGTGTTCCTGTAATGAGAAAGGAATTTATTTTCCCATGTCTGGGCTGAGATAACAGGTTTGCCATACAGAGCTGACTATTCACAGAAACTTTTCATTTGTAAATGTAGCACACTCTGCTGTGGTATTTTAAATCTTCTATCTCTAAGCTGATTTTTGTGAACTTGTCAAATTGGAACTGCTTTCTGCTCTGTTAGTAAAACCACTCACTTTTTTGGTTCATCCCCTGCTGCTTCATATCATAACTCTCTTAGAGTCTGTATGGCAGTTCCAATTAAATGGCACTACCCTAAATATATTTTCCCACTCTTGAAATACGTTTTTTGTTTTGGTTTGGTTTTTTTTCTTCCAGCAGAGTAGTTATGGAAATATTGAACAAAAAGTGAAAACTTGCTTCTTTCTATTTAAAAAAGAGAGGAGATAACAACAGCCAAGAAAATCTACCAGATGGTTCTTTTAATAAATACATTAAAGTCTCTTTTATTTTTCTCCATTTTTAGCAACTAACATAACAAAAACTTTCAGACCATCAAACCAGTTTGCACAATCTGCCATAAATTTGCATTTCACAGAAATAATCCTGACAAGCACTAATAGATGAATGTTGTTGGTGCAATAATAAAACAATATAAGGCATATTTACACCATCCTTACATACAGAACACTGTACACACAAAAAAATCACAGATCCAGAACAAAGTAAATTCAATCCCTTAGACATTTTACATTTAGAGGCTTGGTATCAAACAAGTAATTCTCCAAGCAATAGACAACCTCTTGTTCTTGTGTGATTTATTTGTAACATTGTGCTCATGCAAAATAGGTATTTGCTTTATTGCATTAACATTGAGAGAATGTTGGGAATTAGTTCCAAAACCAGTTCAACTGAATTTTAAACCCTGTTTCTCTTTGTCCTTGGCAAGTATGAGTCATTTTTAATGGTGACATAAAATGAAATGTTAACTGATGATTGAGATTTTTACTTGTTAAATTCCAAAACAATAAAGAAGCTCAACTGACTATGGTTCAAAAACCATCTTTCTTGACCATGCACTTTGTTTCCTTGCTACTATGAAGTGGTTTAGATGAGACACCTTTTGTATTTTTTAAGTATCTATCTTTTTATATATATTTTTAAAGAAAAACATGTACTATCCAACATCCACTGTTCACAGAAAGAAATAAGCAGCAGGAATAGCTCTGGTGGCAGAGTCAGCCAGGAGGAGGACATCAGTAAGTTAGCGGCAATGTAATAAACATCAAATGCTCCAGACATACATCAGGAAATAGTTGATTACTATAACCCATATTTCTGTAAGAGTTCAGACTGCCAGGGACGTTTACGCTCTGGAAAGTAATCTGGAATGTGGATTTTTTTAAAATCTTGAATACATTTTCTCATTTCTTCCTCAACACTCAGCTTCTCACACACCTTCTTTTTGGAAAGATTTGTTTCTCTGGACTTGCTAATGAGAGTTTGAAAGAGTTCACTGTTCCTGCGTTTGTCTGGTGGTGGCATCCACTGCACTGGGGCCTTCTTAGATGGACGATCCAAAGTCAGAGTATTTGGCTGGTGGGCTGTGGATGGCTGAGTGCTGGTGGCATTTTCTTGAGGGGTGCTTGCTTCCGAATGGCTGTCACAGCTTGAGGTGGACAACTCGTTACAGGAAGTCCCACTTTCACTGCCCTTATCCAAGACTTTGTCATGCTTCCTTTCTTCATGGTCTTGTTTGGGGGAAACGGTTCGCTGGGGGGGCCCTAATATAAGGCAGGAGAGAAAAAGTATTAAGCAAGCACTACTTTACACAGAAAACTGATCACATACCATTTAGAAAAACACGATTCAGAGTCTCAGCTGCAAAAGTTTGTGTCATTTCCTTGTAGGCAAAAAAACTATACCCAACTGGTACACAAATTGAAGGTCTGGTCCTCAAAATTCTCACTCCTAAAAACGTTTACAGCAAGAATAACTTCACTGCCTGCCTGAGAATCCAGGTAATGAAGCGTGCATAATGCTCACAGATTAACTGCACTGGAAATCCATGCACGCAAGTTTAAATGAGCTAGTTTGCTATTACACTGCAAGAAGTTTATTGTGATAAATTACATTTTGTTGTATAAGGGAAATACTACTGTACAATTTGCAAGCTCTTCACTTGAATAAAAATATTCCAAGGGCTTAGATTTAAATTTTTTTGGAAGCTCTTAATTCACCTTCCCTGAACAGTCTACTGATACTGTGCTCTGCAGATGTCAACTCTGCAGAAGCCCTGGATAGAAAAAGGAGAATTAAACCTAGGATAACAGAGAGATAGCTCACTGCTGACAGAGTCTTTAGGGTTTTGGGTTTTTTTACCCTGTAATGATTTCACCGCACTTCTTACTGTCAGTTGTTATCCCAGACTTGCCTCAGTGCGAGCTCAGAATTCAGCTATACACCTCCTACCACACAGACTGGCAGGGAAAAGGAGGTTATGAAGTTATCGGTAAAGAGGCACTCTGCCATGGCAGTGGGAGCGGCCCACCAGCCTCTTGGCAGGCACTGCTCAGCGATTTACACGCCTGAAAATCAGATCTAGTCTCTTATTCCCTCCATATATCATTTTTGCTTTGAAGTCTTAAGTGGAATATGAATGTGAAAATTAAGTGGTAGCCGCTAAATCGGTACAAGCATTTTCAGTTTTGAAGCCTTATTTCAAAATTCCAGCTGTGAAGTGAAATGATGCTATGCTGACATCATATAAACGTCACAATCTTAATTTAGGACACTATCTAAAGACGACAGAAATATCTATGGAGTTCAATGGGTGTTGGATTAGACGAAAGAGAAAAATTTCAAAGATGTTTAAAGATCTAAATGAAAACGTAGAGCAGGAATTCAGTGGCAGTTTTGTGTTTGGTACAAATCCTGAAAGTGTCCAAACAGGTTAGATATCTAAATATCTTATGAAAATTAGATTATCCTTATAGTTTATCTAGACACCACCAGCATCAGTTAACTGCCTTTACCAGTACCAAAACTCAGGGTATGACAGCTCTGCTTTGGGTCACTGGGAGACAGTTGCAAGATTTTTGATTCACTTAGCATTTTGTTGTTCAGAATTACAAATTAGAATTGCAATTGCAATTACAAAAGAAGAAGAAGCAATATGAACGCTCCAGTGGTCTTTTTGGCAGTGCAGTTCTGTGATTCAAAGGAATCTAAGAAGATTGCAATATTTTATATGAGGCAGGAGAAAGACAAAACAAAACAATACACAAAGGAAAATAAAGATTAGTCTAACAACAGCAGCATGCAACAACCTGCTTTTCTTTTGTTTTAGCCAGCAGCCCAGGATGTTGTGTTCCATTTCTGTAGTCCATCTAGAGAAACCCATGAATAATTAGGAGCCAAATAGAGACAACACTCCTACAGGGCTTGTACTTACATTATGCAGAGTGAAAAACACAAGCAATTTTCTACTTCATTATATTCAACCCAAATATTTAACACATGGCTGCAGTGATTTCCCTCCTCGCTCTCTTTCAGAAATATGATCACCTTCTTAAACAGATTTACATGCCTTCCTTCTATTGTTGTATCTGGCATTTCATTTCATACCTCAAATGATTATATGAATATGCTAAATTGAGAGTCAGCTGGCATTATGGAACTACTCTGGCTTTGCAACATGCAATTATAAAACTGAGTAGTTAATCAGACAGTGATTTCAGTATTGTTGCTCTGATTTTCAGTAACATGATTAACGTCAATATCTAATCTAGTTTACAATCTTGGCTTCTTCAAATATAACAACACACTCTATGACTAAGAAACTAAAGCTTTTTGTTAGCAGTGCTCAGTAGTCTTCAAGTCTCTTTCCTGCCCATTTTTTTTTTTGCTGCAACTTCATATATCAAGATGTTATTTCTTGTTGGTTGCTTTGTACTTAGTTCTTTATTTGTACTCCTTGGTTCTCATGTGCTCAAACCCGCAATGTACTAAGGATCTATTTCAAAAAAGCACACTGAAATACACCTTCAAGAATATAAAGAGATCCATTTCCTGCTATAAGATTATTCAGGAGCATGAGAATAGGCAGGTATTTAAATGCTTTTTTGGATCACAGCCCTGGGGTTCAGTACTTTACTGTACTGAGCTCTGTATGCTCCACTGAATTGCCTAAATTCACAATGACTTTAATTGAAACACAAGTTTCTCCCACACCTCTCCTTTTAAAAATTAACAAATCCTCCCTCACAAAGAATTCTTTATATGCCTCTGCACTGTTTTCTCAGTGGTGTGTTATTAACAGAAGCAACAGTTCTACTAGAGGGGAGGTTTTCCTCACAGTATTTTCTGCCTGCTGAAAACCAGTAGAATTTTAAAATATATACAAAAGGATCTACAAAAGATTTGTTCAGTTTTCAACATCAGGGATTATCAGATAAATTTAGCTACATTTCTAATTCAGAAAACATCTCTTTATTGCCCTTTTTGCTGCCACACTCTCCATTGTACCTCCTCAGCCATTCCAGAATAACACCAAAGACATTCAAGTAGTCCAGTACTACCTGAAACTTCTTATTTTCCAGGAGTGCAGAATAGGTCCAAAAACTCAGTGAAAGTATATTTGCTCCACTGTGCACATAGAATCATAGGATCATTTAGGTTGGAAAAAACCTTTAAGAGCATCAAGTCTAACTGTTAATCTGACACTGCCAAGTCCACATGTAACACTAAAAAAAAATCACTGATTTACAACCTGTGTCTCCTGCTCCTGCCTGTTCCAGGACCTCCACCAGCTGATGGTTCTCCAGCTTGGAGAGACTGAAGTGAGTCACTGCATCTTGGTCCTCTCAAACTCATTCTCCTCTGCAAAGATATGTCCAGTTACCCGCTCCACTGCCCAGTTCTCCAAATAGCTCCCAGGTAGCACTTTTCCTCCAGGCACTTCTAGTAGACATTGAACTTCCCATTTATTTTTCCTTTAATGCTCTTATATGGCTGCATCTCTCATAGAAAGTTAGAAAGTGAGCTAGCCCTTAATTGGGCTTACTCATCTCCTCTACTAAGGTGGTGTCATGATTTGACCCCAGTCAGCAACCAAGTACCACACAGCCACTTGCTCACTCCCCCATGAGCAGGATCCAGAAGAGAATCAGGAAGGTAAAAGCCAGAGAACTCCGGGGTTGAGAGAGACAGTTTAAGAGGGAAAGCAAAAGCCAGCCACACAAGCGAAGCGAAACACAGAATTAATTCACTGCTTCCCATGGGCAGGCAGGTGTTTGACCTTCTCCAGGAATGCAAGACCCCATCGCAGGTAATGGTGACTTGGGAAGACAAACTCCATTGCTCCCCATGTCCCCATCGCTTCCTTCTTCTTGCCCCCACTTTACATACTGAACATGATCCCTTATGGTCTGGAATATCCCTTTGGTCAGTTTGGGTCACCTGTCCTGGTTGTGTCTCCTCCCAATCTCCTATGCACCCCAACTTCCTCACCAGCACGGCAGTATGAAGAGCAGAAAAGGCCTTGGCTCCATGTAAGCCCTGCTCAACAATAACAAAAACATCTCTGTGTTGTCAACCATGTGTTCAGCACAAACCTGAAACACAATTCAAGCCACTGTGAGGAAAATTAACTCTACCCCAGCCAAAACCAGTGCAAGTGGCTACTAGACTCCCAAGTCTAGTAGACTTGAAAGAATATCTCAAAGACCTTTCTCTGATCAGCATGGCATATTACATTGACTTTCACCATATTTATTAATCATCTGTGTTGCTCTCTGCACAGATTTTAGCCAACATTTCCTGAGAGAACTGACTAATGGAAGAATCACTTTCAATTGCTAGAAAACATGCATGGAAAATTACCTAGAAACTTATAAACTTATTTCTCTGAAGTGAAAATCCGCTTCTGTCAGTCTAGACAACCAAAACAGAAACCAGAAGAAATTCTCTCTGAATTCCTGGTTGAACAATAACTCAGCAATAGAGCTCCAGTCATCAAAAGAACATGTCAAACACCACAGCAAACCACCCAGTGGCCAAAAACTGTTGGCTGAAAATTGCAACCATGTATTTATATAAATTGCTGCCAATATTCATAAAGTGCAGTCTGAAAAACTATTCAAAGATTTTTTTAGCTCTATCTCCTGCATCAGAGAAAAATACCACACTGAAAACATTAAAAGTATAAAATAATGATATTCTGCTTATCTATATTACAATTTTTGTATACACTTATTTTCTTGACCATTAGTACAACAGCCTTAAAACAAATGAAATTGTATTCAAATTCAATTAATTTGAGTGCTCCATAACTTGGCTGCACCAAGAGCGAATCCTGCCTCATCTACCTAGAGGTCTTTTATGGTACAGTGACTATAATAGTGGACATGGCAAGAGCCATTGATGTCACATATCTGAAGTTCTCTAAGGCCTTTGACATGGTCTTTCACAACATCCTTCCCTCTAATTTGGAGAGATATGTATTTGATGGGTGGATTGTTTGGTGGATAAGGCATTGGTTGGACAGTTGCATCCAAAAGGCAGCAGTCAATTGTCTGGAACCTCTACGGTCCATACAGGAACCACTCCTGTTTAATGTCTTCATCAATGACACAGATGAAGATGAAATAGAAGATTCACACATGAATCGAGTGCACTCTTAGCAAATTTGCAGATGGCACCAAACTGAGTGATGTGGTTGACATGCCTGAGGGATGGGACACCATCCAAGGGGACCTGGACAAGCCCTAGCAGAGGGCCTATGGAAATTCCATGAAGTTTAACAAGCCCAAGTGCAAGGTGCTGCACCTGGGTCTGGGCAGATCCCAGCATCGACACAGGACAGAGGATGAATGGATCACAACCAGACCTGCTAGAAGCACTTAGGGGTGCTTGTGGGTGAGAGGCTGAACATGACCTGGTAATGTGCTCTCTGACTGCAATTTGATTTGCATTTTTACAGGTTGGGATAGCTACTGGTTGCTGTATGATTACTTGTGTTATTGTTTCTGCTGCTTCTGTGTTTTCTACTACTCACATCACTCCCATGGACAACCCATGAACTAAGGAAAAATCCCTGCAAGACTGTGTTTGAACCATCCGTGGGGTAAGGACTTAAAAATCACAATTGTCTGTCTCAAGCCCTGTTACCACAGAAGGACTTTGCCAGAGATAAACACTGGATGGAGTGACAGGATGGAGCTGACTCCAGGCCTGGTGGAGGAAGATCTGGTTAGCACATCCTGGGTAATGCATCCAGACAAGAACTCCTGCTGTGGCAAACTGTGTAAAGAAGCAACTGCTTGTACGCATATCACAAGTCAAAGATAACCCCAAGTTATGGGACAGATGGTATCTCTGACCACCAAAACACACCGAATCCCCCTGTTAAATATGCCTCTGTGGACACCTGGAACTTGCACTGTAAGATAAGCCACCACAGCAGGAATCTGAGATAAGATAAAGGTGGTATTATTGTCCAGGTGTTACCTCAGACTAAGGGGGAGGTTAACAAAGCTCAGGGAGAAAAATGTATCACTGATAATGGACAAACAGAATGTAGAATTTGCAGGTCACAAGGCAAGCCAACTCAGTAATTATGTTGAAGTCAGCTCTGACTGGGTAAAAGGTAATTCTGGCAGTGGGAGATTGCGACCACCAACTCATGGCTCACCTACACAAATGAAGAGAAAGACTGAGCATGGGACTAATAGAATAAGAGCACTGTGTAAACAGTAAAAAGCTTTTAACCAACTTGGGACCCTCACCACCAAGAAGTCCAGGGTGAAGAAGGACAAACAGGATGATACTGGATCCATGGGTGGTGACTATCTTCTGCTCGATCTCTCTTTCTCTTTCTCTTTCTCTCCTCCTTTCTCTTTTCTATTTATTTCTATTTCTCTACCTCACATTTACTGTAAAATAAAATCTGTATTATTGATTTTGCCATACAGACTCATGTGCATCTTAATTCGGGCAGAGGCATCTCTCATTAGATCTTAATGTGCTTTTAGCTCAGAAAGTCAGTTGTATCCTAGGCTGCATCCAAAGCCCCATGGGCAGCAGGGCGAGGGAGGGGATTCTGCCTCTCTGCTCTGCTCTGGTAAGACCCCACCTGCAGTGCTGCATCCAGCTCTGGGGTCCCCAGCACAGGAAGAGCATTGACCTGTTCAAGCGAGTCCAGAGGAGGCCTCAAGGATGATCAGAGGAACAGAGTGGCTCTCCTAGGAAGTCAGACTGAGTTAGCGCTGTTCAGCCTAGAGCACTGAAGGTTCTGGGGAGACCTTTAGCAGCCTTCCAGTCCTAAAGGGACTATAAGAAAGATGAGGAGCCACTTTTTAGCAGGGCCTCTTGCAATAGAACAAGGAATAATGATTTTAAACTAAAAGAGGGTAAATTGAGGCTAGCTATAAGGAAGAAAGTTTTGCAATGATGGTGATGAGGCACTGGAACAGGTTGCCTGGAGACATGGTGGATGCCCCACCCCTGGAAACATTCAAGGTCAGACTGGATAGGACTCTGAGCAATTTGATGTAGTTGAAGATGTCACTGCTCATTGCAGGGTGGGGTTGGACTAGATGGCCTTTAAAGGTCCCGTTCAATCCAAATCATTCTTTATGATTCTCCTCTTTCTACAGTCAAATACCTGGTTTCTGTATGCACAGTGTCAGATGCACGAATTAATTTCCTCGCTCAGCTACTTTATTCCTACAGTGTCTCAAAGATAATTTTTTTGTTTATAATTCAGTTTATTTTTACTGCAGAATGTAAAAGAAGTTGTGAACATATGCATAGATTGCTGCAGTTAGCCATTTTAGTAACTACTGTGTTGAAATGAATAATGGAAAATCTTAGCTCTGGATTACAATGGTTATAGCTGGATGCAAGACACACAGATAAGAGTTGAAGCTGATATAACAACAGTCATTTAGGAAAAAAACATAACCAACACTTTACATGTGTTCAATATGCACCACCTCAATCAAGAAGGATGAAATTTGCTGAAAAGATGCTATCTTTTACTGTTGTTTCAGAAAATATGCATAAAAGAAGTGAACTGAACTGAGTTTTATCAATTCCCTTGCTAGCACTATAAAATAAAGCCTGTTTGTTAATTTAAGCAAAAGCCTAAACCAATTAAAAAATATCAAACCAACAAACCCAAAATCTTGAGACTTTCTGGGATGGAATTTTAGTGAAAACAAAGTTGTTGAGGGTGTTTTATCTTTATACTTCCCTCTTTCTTCAAATGTACTTAAAAACCCAAACTCAGCTCTACTTGATACAGTCTATTGAATTAATGACATAATCCAATTAATTAAATCAGTTCCTTTGAAATTATATAGCCATAAAGAAAACTGACTCTTGCATAAGCAAAAAACTTTTTGTAAATACTTTAGTGAGAACTTCAACAAACATCTTTGCAAACATTTTTTCTTTCAAGAACATCTTCAAAAAACTGCAGCAAAACTTTTAACAAAATTATGATGCAAATACTGAAACAGTAAATAAACTTCATGTTTCTTGTAGATTTAATAAAAAATGAAAACAGGACGGCAACAGGGTTTTAAACTGACATTATATTTGATGGCTTCAGGAACATAATGGCAATGAAAACAAAAGTTATTTTTATTTGTACCTGCAGAAGAAATTATATCTAATTCAGAAATATTATTTGCAGTTTGATTCATAATTTTTGCAGTATGTGATTTGTACATGACTTTGCTTAAAATGCAGTTTTTATCTACATTATTTCACATAGTGAAAAGTCCTTCTTTTTAGAGGCTACACAGGACTTTTAGTCTGGAATACAGATACATTAAAGTTCCTGAATGAACTTCTCCACCTGCTATCTCAAAATTACCTTACAGACAAAGTGAATTTAAGATTAAACCTATTGTGTTTTACGATTTAATCTTTAGAATCTAAGTAAAATTAACTATAATTAATATACAATCACAGAAAAAAATACTAGTCAAATCTCACATTGATGACTTACTCTTCTAATATACCTAGGTATTTTATTATCTTTCACCACCACTGGAAGTATTACACTAAACTGAAAACTTACAGAGAAGTCACCTGTGAAATCTGATGACAGATTATGGCTGCTGTGGGAACACTTTCATTACCATAAGTTTGAGTACTTAATATCACACTTCAATGGCAAATGATTACCTTTTATGTCTAATTTCACTTTATTTATAAAAAAGATTACTTTTAAGGCCTCTGAAAGGATAGCTCTAAACCCCTGACATTTTCAGTGGCATATTAATGGTATTTCCAGTTTTAGAAGAAAATCCTGTTCTTAAGAGCTCTGCTTAACACATGAATTCACTTCGAGACCTGCACAGTATTCAGCTTGACTCTTACCTCTGGAGCTGTAGGTTAAAACTGTATCTTTATGGCTGGGAAATTTACAAGGCGCTTCCTGACTGCTGCACTCTGTCCTATTTAATGCAGTACAAAACCAAGCTAAATCCATTACTTGGACTTAGAAGTGAGAGTTTATGTGGGTTTAACTTCATACAATTCGTCAAGGAAACTTTACTGCTTTTACTGATTTTAGTTATCACAATTTACATCCAACTTAGTTCTGGGGGATGGGGGAGGCGGGGAGAAGGAAGGCCATGTCCCATTAAATGTCTATTTTAAGGCTAATATGCAGGTCTACACATGAATTAAGTGGCGTGCAGTGGCTATTCCTCTGGCCATGGATTAATTTCATCCATTATGAACATATCTAACAAACAATATTAATAACTGGGTATATAACGTGAGAAATATCTAAGTGCTCTTGACAAGCTCTGCTCTAGACAGCTTGAACTTATGGGAAAAAATAAAGTGTTCAGCATAGAAAATTCTGTGGAATAAAATTTTGTGTAGGAGTCCTTATGCTGTGTGGCTTCAAATTGCTTCAAGTTAAAAAAAAAAACAAACCCATTCAGTTTCCAATTTGAGTTTCATCTGGTACAAAATTTCAAACCACTTCTTCAATTAAAGGCTTGATCCAAAGAACGCTTAGTATATAATAGCAAAGTATTTTTGAAATTCTTCCTTTCCTATTTTCTTCCTCCTCTGAGAAGAGTGATGCATTGCTTTGGATAGCCGAATGATCACACTTCCATGTTTTTTGACCCAACCGAGCCTTGGCAATAATCAAAGAAAAGTAGAATAGCTTAAAAAAAACCTGAAAATATTGTCCCTTTGATTTTCAATTACTTCAGGGTAAAATATTATTTTGGAAGAAGTAAGTTAACTTCCCTCAGGCATAAGAGAGAATTAGTATCTATGAGGCTTTGACTTATTACTGTGCTAAGTCGTGAACTCTTGGGTAAAAGGCAAGCACTGCTGACACATCAACTTCAGTACTTTGAGCAGAACCTGAATTTATGTGATTTAAGAAAGCCAAGCATGTTGGCCTGCAAACGAGACTACCACAGAGAGGCTTGTGAATCTCAGCAGGTCTTCCCTGACATGAAGAATAGCACTTAGGTTACCCATATTTTATCAAAACAGTTTTGTAAACATGCCCTATGCTCTGGTAAAATTTCAAATCCATATCTATGGGGCATGTAAATTGGTTTGGCTTCACTAATAAGATGATTCTGAGCTGTGAGTCCAAAACTGCAAAAAGTTTTTTAAAAAGTTTTAGACATAAATGTTGACATCATTTAAGCCAAAGACAACATATTCTGTGACCTTAAATTACACAAAATGAATAAAAAAATAAAGCCAGTTCATTCTAGTGTGAATGGAAAAACAGACTTCAGAAGAAAAGCAATTTAATGATGAAAATAAGGTAAAAAAAATACTGTCTCTTCTTAAAGAAAAAAAAAAACTTCTATAACTTTTCAGTACTTTACTCAGAAAGCATATTTTTATTGGCATCCCTAGACAATTCATCTTTAGATGAAACCAGGCAAAATTACTGCAGATAAAACTTTAGTCTCCATATATTTGAGCAAAAAAACATATGAATATTATGTTCTAAAGAAAACCTCACCACAGACTTAATTATCAAGTTTGATAGAATATAGAACCCATAATAATAAAGAAATTATGAGAAAATTAAAAAGAAATCATGATGATTACAAGAGATGAAGGCAAAATATGCTCCTTGATTACTTGGAACTGTTTTACTACATTCAGAATTTAATAGGACATGCAAATTATCCCACAATATTTCCTGTCCTCTACAGCCAAGCCCATGAGGCATCTCACATGCTTTGATTTTAACACAAAATTTCAAAGTGTGAACTGTACACTGAAGTCTTCTTGGTAATGTTTCGGAGTACTAAGATTTTTAGGAGTGTTTATTTTCTATTTCATGGATATTTCAATAGGAAGAATATGTCTGTGATTGCATTCTTGATGAAGCCTCTTATTTAAATCTCCTTACCTGCCATGGAAAGATAAAAAGACACTGTGTAGAAACAGCATCTGTATTGGGCATAGCTCCCACAGGGGAAATTACCCTTTAATAGTGTTAAGCTTGATGGTGTGTGAATGGTTATGTGGTACTTGAAGTGAATGAACCAATTCATCTTTCAGATTAGGGCCACATGCCTGTAAGTGATAAGTGTTTTGTCTCAAAAGAAAAAAAACCAACACAACAACATAAGAATATTTTACTGTCACCTTTACTACCACCTGATGTTAAACTAACTTCTAGAAGGGTGTAGCAGAATGAGCGAAATAAATCAATAAGAAAAATTTCTTTAGTCCTTTCCTGTCAAGCTATATTTTAAATATTAACATTATTAATTACATAAAAAGACTAATTAATATATAGAGAAGGGACTATTTTTGTTATTTTGAATGAGAGAATAATAAATAATAAATCATCTGTGCCCAGCTTGAATTAATTAGATATTTCACCTGAATGTTGTTTTGAACAAACAGCCAACCTACATTCTTTCATTTGTTACTTTTCCAGCTGGGTTTTGTGCTAGGCCAAACAATACTTAAACAGGAGAGAGATAGTGAAATTCTGACATACGCAGTTTGTTGCATTCCAGTAAAACCAATGAAAAGTCCACAGTTTTTTATTAAATATATTAATCTGAAAATTCTGAAGTCCTTCTGTGAAGTGTCTTTTCTAGGCAGATAAGCTAAAAAACAGGAAAGATAAGCTACAAGACAGGAAAGACCACTGGTTTTCACATCCAACTGCAAACAGAGTCCAATATTGAAGATGGTATTTTTATTTGTGAAGTTAGAGATGGCTATAATATTAATGCAGTGCTGGACATACAAGAAGAAAATTAAAAGTTTGGAATAGAAAAGTTTGGAACAGATAAGATACAAGCCGAATCTGTAGTAAAAGATTCAAATTCAGGAAACCACCAATACTGCCAATATCCACCCACCAAGTCTTACGCACGACAGACGTATCCATTTCTGGATTATATCACTAGGACAATATTTTACAGCCAAAGATACCAAACCCCCTGATTACCCTTGAAGAGAGAGAGCACTGTTTAGCAAACAGATTGCACAATCTTCTCCAAAATCGTAGAAGCAAAATTAAAAAGTCTATCCCAGCTAAAGGAATATTGTAAAGTCATCTAACAAGCTCCTATCAGGCAACACAAATTCCAGAGTCAACCAGATGCTTTCACATTTTCCATGGTCAGTTCTGGGTAAGTCATCGCATTCTTCAGTGGTGGTCATGTGCTGTATCACTCTCCACTAACAGCAGAGTAATAGCAATAAAATGCAAATATTATACTAGTAGCAGTATGACTGAGTGATTTAGTTATTTTATAATAAAAGTAATTTAATACAAAAGTATTTTACATGTAGAATGGTTGATTTTTTTCTCTCTCCGCTTATTTTTCCCTTGCCTAAAATCTGAAAATGTTCATACTTAAAATAATTTTGATGGTTGAAGGGGAATCTCAGAAATGAAGGCATTGGTATAAATGATAAATGAGTACAGCTTTTATAAAAAGCATGCTTCTTTCATAACTTTACTTGTTACAGTGAATAGCCCCAATTGTTTTATTTCAGTAACATCTTGGCAACATCTGGCAGATGTGCTTGTCATGCATTTACAAACTGTAGAGTAGGTTCATGATCAGCTCTGATCTTTGTTTTTCTTTGACTCATTATTTTTGAGTGGCTATCAGTTAAGAACTAAAATATTTTGGTTTGTCCATGAAAAATGCTTATTAGTTACCTATTAGATGCAGTATTTTCCCTAAAAGAAATAGTTAATTGATATTAAACTCCACCAAATTATAAATTTGACCTTTGAAAGTCAGTAAGACTTATTTAGTAATACTCTTAATATACCACAAAAAGGAGTTAGGGGACTGATCAAAGGCAGGATATTTTACCATGTTGTTCTTGTAAATTCCCTTAAGATTTTGGTGCTTCTTTCCCCTAACTAGTGCTGGCAGAAAGTTTACTTCGTTAATGCTGATCACTGTAAGAGATTTCCCTGATACAGACCCATCTTCCAGCTTCTACTCTAGCCCTTGTATCTAAAAGCAGAGGTACCTTCTTATTCTTTCAACACCCAGGATACTGGACAGCACCAGAGAATCTCAGTGACAAGAATGTTCAGTGTCTTTAATCTGGTCTTCCTTAACCATTTTCTTGAAACCATGTCAA
This sequence comes from Orthonyx spaldingii, assembly GCA_013397795.1. NCBI lineage: Eukaryota > Metazoa > Chordata > Aves > Passeriformes > Orthonychidae > Orthonyx > Orthonyx spaldingii. The sequence goes on from VZTJ01000081.1 coordinate 89,924, forward strand.
ATGCAGGCTTGAGTTACAAAGAGGAAAAAAAAGATTAAAAGCTAACAGCATACTTGCAAAAGCTCTATAAGGGCAGAAGTGACAAAAAAGAAAGACAATCACTCCATCTTCACATTACAGAAACACATCCCAAATACATCTCCCTCCCATGATTCACAGGACAAACTATAAATGACTGCTTAACCTGTGGGTTTACAGTCTCAGTTCTATTTCCTATTCTATTTGGTATCCTCAGATAACATTCAGAGAAAGCACCTGTTGGCCTAGGGAAGGCTACTGACTTCTATATCCCTGTTTATCCCTCATATAGGCCCCCATTCCCTGGGGGTCCCTCTGAGGTTGTCTGTTATTATCATTCCCCTTTCTCACCTTCCCCTTTCTTCCAAGAACATATTTATCTGTTAGTCAGTCAGGTGTTTCAGTCTGTAGTCAACCACATTACTGGCTGCTGCATTCTGCTTTGTAAATATTAATATTGGTTGGGCATCTGCTCAAGTGTGAAATAGTCTTTTAGCCACCAGGTCTGTGTTTGGCAAAGCCCTTATCAGACTTCTAGGCAACGTGACGCTGAATCTCTTTCCACTCAGATAAGCAACACTCTTCTTTGAACCACTCACATTTCCTTTTTCCCAAATTCATTTTAAATTCTCAGCTGTCAGATGTGGCTCCCTATGTGGCCATATAAATGTTTGTGCCAGAACAACAGGCACCGGAGGGAGGGATGGGAAAGCATATTCAAGGGAAAGGACTGCACTTCTCAGGGATGGCTTGCGGCAATTTGAAACATGCGTGAAGCAATTACTTGCCTTCTTCTGACACACAAATACTTTAAATATATCGACTTCATAATGCCCTCATAAAATACAGTTTACTTTCAATGTAAGGATACACAGAATGCAAAAAATGCCATCTCAAATAAGGTCTATCAGTGAGAAACATATTTAAGTGGAACTTCAGGGATTCAGTCACTTCCAAAATCACTGCTTCTCTTTTAGATGCTCCAGCACGAGTTAAATCAGAGGGAGATGGACTAACACAGAGTTTTAGGAATATGTGCTTTGATAGTTTCTTTGAAGGAAAGTTTATTCATAACTAATTGGCAAAAACTCTACTCTTTGGGGATTGTCAGTGGCCTCAGTTCCTTTGCTCTAACAGTATGAGCAAGAGAAAAAAAACAATAAAAAAAGACAGGATCGGCCATCACCTTTGTGTCTTGCTTCCCCATTCAATTTCAGATACTACACTAACATTTTTCCTCGATAATTTTATTTCTGTTCATCTAGTATCACCTCACATAATTTTCTTTGTCAATTACACTGTCAGTTGCTTTAAACAAAATAGGAAATCTTTCTTTCTTCCTTCCAGCTCTTTCAATTTTCTTTTTTTTTCTTTCCTACTGGCATGCAAAATAAATTACTGTGACTTTACAGAATGTGTATAAGACATGCTAGTAGGAAGCTGTCAAAATACCATGCACTGGCTTTGGCCTTAGAAAAAGTCCCATGTTAAAGAAATATGTTAGACATCAGCCACCTTGAGAGGCTTACCTGATACTGAATGATAACAGGCAATAAGCAAGTGCAAAACAATGGGAAACGCACACTCGGTAACTTTTGGTTACCAAGAACTAGCAGTGAATATATGAACTGGGCAAGAGTCCATAGTGAATTACCCTAAGGGTTCAAGCACTGAGAGCAAAGCAATTCAGAATATACTTAAGATCATATTTGTATAGTTTATGCCTTTCCTTGCTGGTCCCTGGGATAACAGAAAGGTCTCAATCTGCAAGAATTTTGTGAAAAGATCAGAAATGTTTGCTGTAAGTTCTCTATAAGTGACAGTGCTCAACATCAGTGAGGTCTTTCTCACTTCGGTGTATGCAGCATGAAGCATATTTCAAACTTATATTTCAATTATAGCAGTGCCATTCACGTATTTTATCATTAAAGTCTAGTACCTGAAAAACAAAAGTAAAACGAATGTATGGGACATTCCATCCCAAACCATGTAAACACATGCCAATAATAACAACTCACTTTTTTCAGATCCAAATTCCTAGATCACCCCAATGGAATATTTCAAAGCATGCACCCAAAGTAAATACAGGAAGTATGAACATACATGCAGAAAACAAAAATTATTTATATGGTATTTATTTAAGTAAAATTTTTAAAATACTCAATATGTAAGGGATAATAAATTCACTCTGCACAGAACACTTCATTTTTCCTCTGTAAAAAGCAAAATAGTTTGTAAATCATTTGTATGTTAAAGTATTATATATGCATATGAATAAGGTATTATGGCTATATGACATAAACCCACAAACAGATACAAAACCCTAGAGGCTGAATTCATTAAATGAATTCTCCCTGGGAAACAGTGAAACAACACAGCCAAACAAACTGGAATATATTTGTGATGACAGTTGACGTAGTGCTTCTTTTCTGTCACCATCCAGAGGTCACAAAAAAGACCAGTGTATATGCATTAGGACTGGCAGGGGTAACTCCAGTGACTCAGATTTCCAAATGCAGTCTGTACAGTGATTAATCAGGGAAAGGGCTATCTGTGCCCTTCTCAATTTTAGTATTCCGCAGAAAGCAATCCAGGATCAAAATACTATATTTACAAAAGGATCAAAATACTATATATACAAAATACTCTTGCTATATTCACTGGCCTCAGGCTTCTTGTAATGTAGTGTTTTTCTTTCTACGTACTTGTTTTTCCTCTATTTTGATTCTCTTATAAGCTAAATTAATTTAACCAAGCTTTACCAATGATAGTGTACCTTTCCTATGCAGCTGTACATTGAGCTTTCAAATTCAAGACAATTACCTTGAAAAATTGTGGTTTTTGCCTGAAAATGTAATTTTCTTTTGCTTTTCAATGTCAATATTAAAGTCAGAGTCCTTCTGTCTCAGTGCCCAAGTTTCTTCACCTGTAAAATATGTCATCCCTTCTGTAAAAAGCTTCAAGACCTGCTGCTGGAAATATTGTATGACAACTGGATAATAATAATTTATTAGATTAAATTGCACTGATTTCTTACAAAATAAATTCCAAATTTATTTTGGGGTTATAGATTAAAGTACAGCTGGAACAAGAGAAATTAAAATCCAAATCATAAACCAGGTAACTGTTTTATCTCATGTGACTGTAGAAGATGTCCCTCTTTTATATTCTTACTACTATTTCTGGTCTGCTAATGTGTGTGGTCTGTCACAGTATTACTGTGGATTGACAAATTTAGGAGAGCAAAGCAAGTCAAAGTCCTTAGTGGAAAAGATGAATGAAAACCCAAGGATTACAAGCTCAGTTCTTCTGGATGCTTCTGATTGACTTTGTCTGATTTTCACTCTACAGTCAAAAGTTTATCAAATTGTCTCTTCCTAATTTTTTTTAATTAGCCTTAAAAAGTGTAAACAAATGTTGATAAAAGGAAGAAAAATATGCTGATATAGAGTCCTACAATCTTCTCACAAGGTACTGTAACTTGCACATTTCAGATCCAGCTTTTGTGTCATGCTTAGTATGCACAAATCGCAGAGCTTTAGAGCTGCCTGTATTCCAGGCAAGGTCACAGATGGGAGTTTCACACTGACAGAAGAAAAACTTTGAGTTTCTTTTTATTTCCCCACAACCAAGCTTAAGGGATCCACAAAGTGGGAATGGTGCCTGCACTATGGTGCTGCTCCCTAGCTCCAGCTGGGTGTGTTATTCCTAATTATACTAACATGAACTACGAGGCAAAGTCTTGGCTATAAGTTCTGTTTCTTTAGTGAAAGACTTTAAACTGGATTTTATAAACCAGTTATGAAGTGTTTTCTGACACAAATACCACCAAATGCTCCTTGTATTAAAACAAAAAAGACCACACTTCACAGAAAACTTAATATCTTCTTTGACTGTAGTTTTGAACCTACTGTCAGTGATATTGTTTATAATTTACACTGCTCAGCAAATGCTCATAATAAGAAAACAGAAAACAAGGGTTTTTTATTATCTAATCATAGTTGCAATACTGCATTTTTTAAAATATATCAGGGTCTAGAGGACAATTGTTTCTTCTCTTGCTCAGGGTGGGTTTTGCCTTCTGTCTTTTGTTTTAAGATGTGTTTTTTCATTTTAGCATGTGAGATGTTTGTATTTTTATAAAATAATGTAAAATAAGTGGGGAAATCTGTACAAGTAAAAGAAAAAAAAAAAAGAATCAAAGTTTTTTAACAACTTTCAACACTTTTGGAAATCACCTGTTTTTCTTCTTAAAACTACCTTTCTTTTCTTAGGAAAAAAATTAATTTAAATCTTTGTATCAAAATATTTTAGTTTTTCATGAAACCCATATTTTTCACTGAAAAAATATTTCAGCAGTTTTTTGTGAACCCAACCAGTGCTTTAAATATATTTTCCACATCTTACATCACTTTACAGTAGTCTGTGACACAACTGAAACAATAATTCCACAGAACCCTTTTATGATATTTGTCTGAAGCTATTTCAATGTCTTTATATGAAAGAATTAAAGGGAGAAAGGGACAAAAAATTGGAGTAATTTTAATGTGTATGATAAGGTGGTTAGAATACGGGTAAATCTGGATTATGCAGCATCTATGGTTAATGCAGATGCAGTACTAGAAGTATAGATATAAAAATACATTTCTACTAATGGCAAAACATTACATACTATATCCACATAACAAAAAATTACACTTATTTCCTCAGCAGGTGAAGGTAGGCAATTATTTCACAATCATCACGTCCTTTGCTTCCTACTGCTGTTGTGGCACTCATTAATGAGAATTTCAATTCTGGTATTCATATGGTTACATTTCTTACAGCATGGCTTGGATTCACCGCTGTGAATCCGCTTCACACCAACAGTGCTGATGAAGGTGTTCTGGTCTTTCATCACGCGCATGTAAGAACACAAGTCAGGTTCTGTTCTCTCTTTTATTCCTATGCGTTAACCTGAACATGTGCAAGACAGACGTGCTCCTGTATTCAGCAACATTACAGCTGGACATGGAGGTTCTCAACTCCCTTTTAGCATCTGCTAAAACCTCTTGGTTTCCAAAAACTTGGAAATGTTTTCACGGTCATCATCAAAAAACTCTGCTAGGATAATATTCTGTATTGGAACTATTGTGTTGCCCTTGCAGTTCATTTCTTATAGTTTCTTTATTTAGATATGTTTTTTAAAACATAGCTGTTAGAAAAGGATTCATCATTTTTTGATGATGAATTATTTTCTGCCTCATGGAACAACCTCAGTAGGCGGTCCAGGCACACACATATGGACAGTTAAAAGCCTGGAAACTGGGAAACTCTGCTAGCGATTGCAAGTGTTTCCAGAGTGAAGTGATAGCTGAATTGAGTTTCTTAGGACAACATGATGCTCTTAGCTATCTAAGTTCAACCACATATGCCTAAATCTTCTCTTTTTGATGTGGATTACAGTTTTACCTTAGTTGGAATACAGCTTAGAGATATTTGCCACTCTCCTGTCATGTAAACAATGAAAAATTTCAAGGTTTATCCCCCTCATATTTCTTTGATAAAGACTTTGCTAAGCACATCACGCATTTCAGTCTAATGATAAAAGTATGAGCAAAAGCTTATGGCTGGGAAGTGAATGAGTGAAAGAGGTTTGGAAACGGTATATGCAGTAGCTGATCAGAGACAAAGCTAAGAAAAATAACACTGGATGAAATCCACTCAAAAGTCCTTCTTTAACTGGAACATAAGTATCCACAAGAGTGTGCCATGCTCCTTTTCTGCCCTGCCTGCCACTGCAGGTTCCTAATGTCATTGGGCGGTGCCTGCTAAACCCTGTTTTGATGAACATCCATGTAGGAGAATGGGCACCTGCTTCCTGCAAAGAGCTCCACTGCAGTGCTGACCACAAGGATGGTGGGGCCAGACATTGTGCTCGTGTTTCACACATGGCTGGATGTGTCAGGACAGTGTCACCCAAGGCAACAGCCCTCAGGGAAAAGAGGGGAGCTAACGCTCTCTAAGGAGAAGCATCCATGCTGACCTTCAAGACATGCTGCAAACCTGCTTCCCACTGCCTTCTGCTCAGCAACACAAGCTAGACAGACAACCATGTCAGTTAATCGGATTGTTTTAACTTGAGTGTTTTTTCAAAAATAAATTAAACTCTTGCTTGTATCAAGGGATACTCTGATAATGGGTTCAATTTATAGAGAAGCAAGTATTGTCTGATGTGCATGACTTCAAATGTAAGAAACAGTGATAGTCACTGAATGGCAGTCTGCAGCATTAGACTTATCCCCTCTGTGAGCAGCATGTCTTTTCAGGATTAACAATTTATGAAGTTAATGCACATCTAAGTATGCAGCTGTCCTTTTCTATTTTTAATAACCAAAAAGAAAATGTCACCAAGTAAAGGAGAAAAAAGCCGTTTCTCAGCTGGGACTGTACAGAAAACAGTGGCAGAGTTATTCTCTGTGTTGTAAAACCGTACTAACGGATTTTGTCATGGAGCTTAAAAATACTAGATAGACCAAAAAATTTAAACTTTCTTCATTTTGCTTTTATGTTATTATTGAAATGTTCTTCAAAAGAACTCTGATTGCAAAATGAATACTACCTTATGTGTGGCTTGGTATAAATAAGCATTAAACAAAACTACTTGAGCTATTCCATTATTTAATTGCATTTTCTTTCTGTTTTATACAAGACAATATAAATAATCCCTTACTTTTCTGGGCATTTATGTATGAAGAATCCGTAAGTGTTTTGCAAAACTACATACATGAAGGAGAAACTTTCAGTGTTTAAATGCAGTAGTCCTCTGAGGGGGTTTATATGTAAACATGTATTTTTCTGCTTGCCACCAGTTTCTTGGACTTTGGTGATGAATGTGCTATAAATACTTTGATAGGAATAGAATCTGCAGCTGCATGAAAAGATGAATTTTGAGCAATAAATATTTTGCTGGGATTTCAGTACTCATTTCTCATTCATTTGAAAAGTATTGTGAAACTTGTGCAGTAATGATCTGCAAAAAGCCAGGCAAGAAGAGGACTGATACAGGAATAAAAAGATGGCCACAGATTTGACTACATGGGAAGTGAAGATGCACTGAAAATTGAATCATTGAGCTAGAGAAAAGTGGGTTCTTTTGTTCAGAATCATACTTGAGATGAGTCTCATTTAGTATTTGTAGTAATGACCTTCACAAAGAAGCATGCTGCTAAAATGTGGTGACATTAAGATATTACAGCAGAAAAATCATACTGGAGAAACGAGGTGGTGCTGAAGACCTAAATAACAGAAACAGGATGAAAGGTAATGGTACAAAAATGCATCTTGGACATTATCAACAAGAATTTCTGCTTTAAACATCTGAGTGGAAACAAAAGGAGAGCAAAGAATTGGTTGTGCTAATTCATCATAGTTCCTCCAAACAAAGTAAGACAGTCATTAAAGAAGACGTTGTATGTAATTCCAGAACATAACAAGTGAGGAATACCCACAAGGAAATACTGTACCATTCTGCAAGGTACAGGTAAGGCCTGACTCACAATACTGTGTTTAATTTTGGCTTCCCACGCTTATGACAGACAATTCAAATTAAAGAAAGTGCTTCCAGCTTTTTTCCTTTTCTTTTAAAATATTTTTTTTTATTTGAAAGTCCAAAAGAAGAAAAAAGCAATGCAAATAGAAATGACAGTGTTGGTACAAAAATAGGTTGATTTTAATCAATTGTGAGTTCAGAAGCATTCTAACAAGCCAAAATAAATAAGGTTTTGCAGTTTGATAAGTTTATACTTAGGTGGTTGCTTGTGACAGTACAAATTCAGTAAACTGGGAATTGTCTTCCAGCCACATCTATGATGAGATCCCCAAATTAGCTACAGCTTTGGGTTGCATCTGCATAGATAATTTCCTTATAGGTACTTCTCAAAAGCTTTTTATAAATTAAGGTGAAAAAGGAGAACAAAATGAAAACCAGGTTTTCCTTGAATTGTTTGTGCTGTGGGCCAACAATTTTTTTTCTGCAAGCTGCACACTCAGCAACTTTGCAGCTCATGTCCGCTCTCAGTACACCCAGTGAGGGCACCAGGCAGAAGCAATTTTGCCCAGACTACATAACAGTGCAGCACACCAACTTAAAGAAAATAAATGCAACCTGCTTTCTGTCATGCTTCACAATGAAGCTGGTCAGTTATACTAAAACCAAAATTTTATAAATCCTGCATTCTGCCCAGAAAAACAGACAAAAACCCCCTACCCAACAGGTCTTCCCAGGAATTTGCGCTACAGTTGGAAGTAGCACATGCAGTATGCACATGGTACTACAGACATGGTGATTAACAGCCAAGCTCTCAGTAGAGCGTGTAGAATCAAGAGTGTGCCATTCTGACAAGAAAGGGCTGCAAAATATTTTGAAGGCAGATGAGAATAATAATCCAAACAAAAAAAAAAATTCACAAGTTTTATACTGGTAGGAGACAGGATGAGACTGTGTTAGAAGTTCTGCTGGATTCAAGCAACTTTTATTATCTATTTAAAACTATAGATGCTGCTCTTGATCTTTTGGAAACTGTCTTAACAACTCTGTTTATGTGTAATGATAGCAGGTCCACCTTTTAGCGAAACCCCGTCGTCGTAATTGGAGAGTATGTTCCCAACATGCTGTTGATTTCATAAGACTTCATCACTTCCTTGGCTGTCAGTCTCAGCAATTGCAATGTTATGTTCCTTCCTCCCACACTGTAATTTTTTTAGCACAGGGCAGGCAGTGGAGCATGATGTTTATGTTGCTATCTCCACTGCTGTTGCTACTTCGCCAAGTGCATCTGTGATACAAGTTGCTCAACCATTATGAGAATAATAATTTATTGTGAAGCAGGCTACTTATTATGCTAGAATTATTCAGTAATGGTATTTTTAATGTAATATTTAATATTACAATGGTATTTTAATGTAATGTAATATTTAATTTCCATCACCCCTACAATTTCCATAGAGCTGCCTATAAGTCTCGAACAAAACCAAATAATTGTAATTCAGAGTCATTAGTGCTACACGTTATGAAGGAAATTCATACACATATGAAAACCTTTCTTGTTTCAGAAAGGTAAGTCTTTTGGGGTTATGTTAATAACCTATTTCTTCAGTTTATGTGCATTAAGCATCAATTACTGTGTTTAGAAAAAATAGTATACTGTGTTTACTTTTGGGACAATATGCAACATACCTTTCTCCTTTGAAGGTTTCAGCAGCAACTGAATAGAATATTCTCTGCCACTAGACCCTAAATATCTGTCCATGGAAGAGGAACCTTTAAGGTTTCTTCCATATTCATCTTGAAAAACCTACATTTATATTTATACACTTGTGCTATAATTCCAGGGAGGAAATTTAACACTTAAAATCCCTCTGAAAGCCAAAGCAATTTATCTTTCTTGTAATATATTTATGAGGCGGATACCTGCCATACACCAACACAAGTGGTCATCAACAGGAACAGAATTCAAGTGACATATATAGGCAGCAAGGACAGACATCCTCTGACAGATTTTGCTGAAGGGTGAAAAAAGATCTAAAGTTTAAACTCTCTCTTGTTCTCTTTGCATCTCTGGAAGAGGTTATTGTTCCCTGAAACAGTAAAGAAAATAATGTGCTGGCACCTCTGGTGCCTCAATTGACAGCCTCATAATCAAATCTATTAATAAAACAATATTTCAGTGTTACATTAATAAATATCACTTCTGTTTGGTTCTGACATTGTAGATCAGAGATGTTCCTTTTATCACTGAGATACCATGTATTTCTAATGTAAACAAAAGTGTCGCCTTTTAATTTACATTTTAGAAGTTGTTTTGCTCAATAATCCTGTAGTCCATAGAAAATATTCTTGTGAGGTCTCCTTATATGTGCAAATACTGTACCCATAACAGAATATATTTAATATGATGACTTTATATTCTCTAATTTCATCATTAACAACTACTGAAAATTAAGAAAAAATGTAGATGTGTATAGCACCTAATTAATTAGCAGCACAGTGTGTGCAAAAAATATCACATAAATGCAACATATTGTATTTTATGGAAAGCTATTGTGAAGATTATCTATTATGACTTATATTGTTACACTACATATAGTATATAAGACTGTGCCTATGTAAAATAGCTTTTATTGATTTTAACAATATCACTGCTGTTATAACTGTTGAAATATCCATGTGGACTTACTTTTCTTTTTCAAAATTTTGTGTGGCCTAGTCCCACTTTCACTACTCTGCACATCCAGGGTTGATTTTCTTTGCCCTACAACCTAAATTAATGGAATACAATAAAATCTTTGAATTGTAGCATAAGTCTGAACTGTGCAAAGAAAACCTTTACAGATAAATACATATTAATAAATATAAGAAAACTCATGGAAAACTCTACTGGTCAACGATTGGCCAGGCAATGTACCTTTTGGCAGTCTTCCCTGAACAGTGATATCCAATGCCAAGCTCTTTTTCAGACACTGTTTGGGCACAGCTTTAAAGAGAGTGTGGGTCAGGGTCCATTTTCACAAGGTCAGTTGCACATGGCCACAGTTGTTTTGCGTGAAAAGATGATTAGCCTTTTATCTCAGAAACAGTTTGGTTTTTTTTAAACTGGTACAAAGAACACCGTACAGCCAGCCAAAATTGTCTTAGCACTCACTTCTGCTTAGCTTTCTTCTATTCCTTTGCTGAGAAGCCTAGGAAATAGTTTATGAGGGATCACAAACATACAGTCTAACTGGTGTTGTACAGGCACATCTGCCTGTATCTGCTTTGCTGCTGTTTTTCTCTAATGGCCAGCTGCAGAGACAGAGTTAACAGGCATTACGTAACCCTGCAGTAGCTCTGACACTGGGTTAAGCTTTCCACAACAGCCCCCCACGCCTTCAATGCTGCTGTGTGCCAGAGTCACTCTTCTGAAGCCTAAAGAGATGCACTGGTACAAGACACTCAGGACAAGAAGGGAGGGGACAGTCATTTCTCCAGTGGAATCTCCAAATGAAACACACGTGCACTAGAGTTTAGCAAGATATTACAGCTGAAACCATTAGGAGTTCCTTGTTGCAAAATGGTTTGAAACAAAGAAAACAATTCTAGCTTGAAAGCAGATTTACATACAGGAGCTTAATTTACCAAACTGGGGGATGTATTTTGAAAAAAGAGAGAATACAAATGAAGAAAAGGAGAAGCATATTTAAGATGATTATGCCTTCCAATTACATTCATCTTTACGCCCTGTACTTATCTTCTGACATGCAAAGCTTCTGTTTTCCAAATAAAACACCTCAATACCTTAATTGAAAACAAATATGTTGAAAAACAGAGGAAGAAGCATTTCCTAATCCTGTAAAATAAAGTGATATAAAGCCCGCTAAGAGCACAATAAGATAAGGAATACAGACTAATTGGTGATAAAATGTCAATATTCCAATAGATGTATACCAGCAGTCCATTAGATTTAATTAGGCTCTCTCAACAAGCAACAAATCATGTAAAAGACAAATTGAGAAAGAAGTCAACTGACTGCTGGGAAACACTCATGGGTTGGTGTACCAAGGCTAATCTTTACAGTAAATTAAGAACTAGCCCAGACATGTTAAACAGAGGATTTGAAAAAAGAGCAATGTCTAATATTAGTACAGGATTAAGAGATTACACAAAGGCACTGTTGATCTACTCAGGTTATAATTATGATCTCACTTATTGATTTCATAAATGTATTAAGAAAGATTCAAATGAAAGGAAGCACTAGACTGGAAAAGTGGGCTGCTTATGCACAACCCCATTCTGAAAACTGGTAACAATTATTGTGCAGCACGTGGACACTGCAGTTTCACCCTGTGTTCAGCAGGGCTCTGTGTAGCTACCCTTCTACACTCCATCACTGGATTAAAACCTGCAGTTCACAGGGTGTGGCATGGAAAACGAAATGCTAATGAATTGGTGGTCACATTCGCAGAATCAGGGCAGAAGAGCAGCAAGAGCAACACACGCTGTCTGAGCACACACAACGAAACAGAAAAAGGGGAGATGATGATGAGAGAATAAAAGCAGTAGTTCTTGCAGCACTGAAGAGCGAAAACACAACAGAATTTAATGAGTCTGTCAAAATAAAAACTGTGCTTTTTTGCTGGGATCAATGATAGGATTTTAATTTTTCCATGGCTCTTCTCAGTTCTTCATTAAAAATATGTCTGAAAAGAGTACGTGACATTTTAAAAACTTTAAAAACACATGAAATACAGAGCACATGAAGCAAAAGAAGGGGAGGTTTCGGGTTAATTTTTGGTGAAGGCCAAGGCACGATAGGAATAGGAGGATACAATAAAACATATTTTCAGAGTTTCTCAGAAAGCAACAACTGGTTTTTAAATTGTTTTGGTTTGTTTTTGCAACCTAATCACAATAGTTGTCAATTCTACTTATTTAAAATTGATCTGATGAAACTTGGATAGAATTGACACAAAGTGCTATTTCCCACAGCACAGACCTTCTCTAGTCATGTGTAAAGAGCAACACTCTTCTTTTATTCAAAAGTGATGCTATGACAGTTTGCATTATGCCCTGAAACAGACATTTAGTTTGCATATTACAAATAGAATGGGACTCATGAGAGGTGAGACTGAAGACCAAGTTTCTATGGTTTTTGACTTTCAGGAAATATTCTACGTTTTTTTAAACTTCTGCTTCTAATCTGCCCTTGTGAAACTTCATAGTGAAAAGGAAAAGAGAGGGAAAGTTCTCCAAGTGTTTGTAGATTTAACCACTACTTAGTGTTTGCTATTTTTAACTGTATATTAAAATTCTATGAAATTAGCTCAGTGGTACGGAGCTAGGTAGCCAGAAACAGGGATTTATTTTCTTAACTTGGGCACAAAACTCCCACTGGCTCCATGCCACTCTTCAGTTTGAGACTATCCAAGTTACCGACAGCTAGCACATTACATCAAAAACTATCCATGGCATATTTTCACTGCTACACCTGAGCACCGGGGCAGTACTAACATACATGAAGTGTATAACTTCTGGCATCAGACAAGCTTCATTAGCACTTGCTGGAGACATGGAGTCTTTTAATAATCACAGAAATAACACAAAATAAAGTTTATTTGGTGTTTTCTAAAACTGAGTCTGTATTTGGACAATGAACAGCATATGTCTCCCAAATCACCTGTGTTAATACCTTTAAAGCATTTGTTGTAATGGAAGAAAAGCTGTTTATGCTACAAAAAACTCAACACTGAATGAAAAGTGTGTCTGTATGATCCAGAGCTGTTTGGCTAACCCTTAGAGTTTACTTTCACAAACCCCAGCCAGATTAAAATAAACATACAGGATTGCTGAGGTTAGAATGGATCTCTGGGGATCATCCAATCCAAACTCCCACTCAAACCAAGACCAACTAGAGTAGGTTGTCCTGGACTACGCCAATCAGGTTTTGAGTATCTCCCAGGACGGAGACTCCACAAATTCTCAGGGCAACCTTGTCTCAGTGTTCAACTATTCCCACAATAAACAGGGGGTTTTGCATTTTTAAATAGAGTTCCCTGTATGCCCAATTGTGCTCATTGCCTTGATCCTGACACTGGGCACCACTTGGAAGGATCTGGTTCCATCTTCTTTACTTTTTCCCAAAGATATTTATCCACATTGGTAAGTTCCCTCTTGAGTTTTTTATTTTCCAGACTCAACAGTCCCAGCTCTCTCTGACTCTTTCTACGTGACATGTGCTCCAAGACTTTAATAATTTTTGTGTCTGGACTCTCTCCAGTTTGTCCACGTCTTTCTTGTATTGGGGAGCCCGCCACAAAACACAGCTCTCCAGATGTGTCTCATCAGGGCTGTGCAGCTGGGCAGTGCTCAGTATGCATCCTGGGTGTTGAGGCATGGAAGAAGCTTGCTATTTTCTTTTTTCAAAAGAACACCTTTGAATCTCTTGATATTACAGGAGACAATAGGTGGTTCATTGGGGACTGTGAAACAATGCTTAACAAAGAAGTGTAAAGATGCAGTCCTTAATAGATTTTGTTCTAATTCCCACTCTCTCATTAGTTTTATGCAGTTTGATTTAATTAATTTCAAATTAAATGACTGAAAGCATACTATACTTCTTTTACCCATGTTATCAAAACTCTGAATCACCCTTGCAAGAAATTTTAGACTCTCTGAACTAAGCAATAAAAGTACAAGGGGGGCAGTACTTTTCTTTCATAGAATGGGAGTCATCTAGAAGTGTCAATTGATAATACCTTGTAATCACATTTTCTCTATCAAGTGTTTTGCACAGGATCTTTCTAGAGAGAATCATGTGAAAAAACAGACGTGACTCACAGAAGAGCTGTCAAAGCCACCCAGGTAACACCTGAATCACACAATCACAGTTAATGCTTCCCAATGCTTCTAGGTTAGAATGTGACTTACTGAAATTCTTTTTAGAAAGAGCTTTGGTGTGAGAGGAGGGTGCACACTGCCCGTGTCTAGCCTGATCTTCTGAATCACAAAGTGAGGATTATTGCCTTGGCTGTAGCTTTGGCTTGTAGTAAAAACCAGGGGCATACACTGGCTTCCAGCCAGCATCAGGGCCACCCTTCACAGACAGCAGGCACACAGACACAGAGCCTTTGCATTTCTAGTGCAGAAGATGCACCCAAAGCTGGCATTAGTGTAAGAGCTTGGACAGGGGAAAGAAACAAGAGCTTTACTGACTGCTTTCTCATGGAGATTCACAACATAGTTGGCCACAAAAACAGCTGCTTCTTACCATTTGTTGGGCTGCTGGAAATTCATCAAAATTTACAAATAAAGTATGTTACTTTTGGGGTGAGGAAGAAGCAGGTCATTTTAGTCTCCATTTCCAGTACAGAACAGGGTAGAAAATATAGAAGTGTTCTAATAGGTTATTACATTTTTTAGCTCAAGAGGTTTACAACTTCATAAATAGGGGCAGAGTTACTGTGTCTACTTCACAGTTTTCAGTACTTCTATTAGTATACTCCCTATCACCTGTGCCTTCCTTAAACTTTCCTTCAGATAAAGAAGTAAAACGCATTGATACTTCTACTAACTAATAGTTGTAAAGAAGGAAAACTTCTTTCAAGTTGTCATTTCTATCAAAATATTAAACCATTTGTGACAGCCATGACTGATAAATACAAAGGTGAGGAAGATTATGTATTTTCCTATCCCTACATTTCTGTGTTTCATCAGAAACTTGTGCTTCAGAAAAGAATTCAAAGTATCCCTGGTTTAGGTATCTTTTTTTGCTATCTATCATACCATGTGTCACTGCATCATGGCCTATATGGCATTACTACTACACTGTGAAGAAAAGTGGTTTATTTACTAACAGAGCAACATGGGCAATAAACATCTATTTAGAAAATGGAAAATAAGTGACTCTAAATTCAGTGCCTATTGGAAATACTTTTAATGTTACACAAAACAGTTCATTTCTTTTATTCACTGACTGTTCATCCAGACAATATGAATATGTTCTAATGAAGCTAAGTTTAATACCTATAAGTTTTCAGAAGGAAAATGCTTTTCCTTTGGGATGCATATTCATTCATTTTTTCTACCTAACTAGTATCAGCATCCAGAGAAATTCCATGATGAGAAATTGATACTAACCATGTGTGATATAAAGTTTGTCATTTGTGACTGAATACTGATTTGAGTTTTGTAGATATGAGACATCAATTTCCCAGTAGTGATCCTTCTATAAGAAGCTAAAGACTTCTGAAGGTTAGTACTTTCTGAACTGTGGAAGATTTTAAAGCTTAAAGATTTTTTTTTTTTAAAATTGTAGGGTACGGGAAGCCTGAAGGAAGTTTTTTAGGCTGGATGACATTAATCAGGCTGCAGACCATGACTTCAAAGTTCTATATTCAAGGTTGTAAGTACTTAAAGATCACAGTTGGCTGTCTCAAAACACTGCCAAGGCCACAAGAGGAATTTGCCACAAGATTAGCCATGACAGTAGGAACTTCAGATAAGCACAGATGGGAGAAATTTTCAACAGGAAGGCGCTAATTCCAGGCCTAGTGGATACGAAGTCTGCTTAGCACATCCTGGTTAATGCATCCAGACAAAAAATTCCCACTGTGGTGAACTGTGGGAAAGAAAGCAACTGCTTATATACATGCCACCGCAAGCTATGGAATCATCGACAACCACTCCATGCATGGACACCCGGAACCTGGACTGTGTAAAGGTGGTACCCCCAGAAGAATGACTTTGGTACCCTCACCACCGAAAAGCCCAGGGTGAAGATGGACCAATGGGCCTACTGGTGGTGACTCTTCTGCCCTCTCTCCCTCCCCGCCCACATTTCTTTCTATCTCTATACCTCACATTTACTATTAAATAAACATTAATTAAATAAAGTATTACTGACTTCAGCCTATGGTCTCATTTGCACCTTAATTTGGGCAGAGGCAACTCTCACTAATCAGGTCATAAAAAAGATATAGAGCAATATTTTGAAATCTTTGAGATTTGCTTTTCTGCTTTCAATCTTTTAAACATTTTGAGTCACAAATATATATGAGCAAAAAACGTTGATAGCTATATTCTTTGATGACAACTCATTATAATATGGGGCTATTTTAATTTAATCTGTTCAGCAAATACAAAAGTCTTGATTTCTCATGTCTTTTAAATAAATGATAAAACATTAAGAACAAACATGTAATCAAGTGCACATACTCAAGATATATTGTCCCAGATATAGTAGACTGGATTATACAAAGATACAAGAAAAAAGGGCAACAAGGTTAATGAGAAAATAATTTCATGGAATCATTTAAGTTGCAAAAGACCTTTTAAGATCATTAAGTCCATCCATCAACCCAGCACTGCTAAGTTCACCACAAAACCATATCCCTAAGTACCTCATGTACACATCTTTTATACGTCTCTGGGTAGCCCATTTCAGTGCTTGATAACCCTTTCAGTGAAGAAATTTTTCCCAATATCCAATCTAAACCTCCCCTGGCACAAGTGGAGACCATTTGCTTGTATCATCACTTATTCCTGCGAGAAAAGACCAACCCACACCTGGCTACAACTTCCTTTCAGGCAGTTGTAGTGGGAAATAAGGTTCCTGCCTGACCCTCCTTTTCTCCAGACTAAACAACCCCAGCTCCTCATAAGACTTGTGCTCCAGACCCTTCACTAGATTCTTTGCCCTTCTCTGGACATGCAAAATATTTAGATTTCTAAATATGTAGAAAGTCTCTTCTTGAGGGAAGAAGCCTATTTATCAAATGCCTTCCAGTTTATAAAACTTACTGCAGTGACTACAGACTGGAGGAGTCACAGGACCAGGGCATCAAAACTTTTGATTTTTAGAACCTCAATCCAAGTTTTATCAACAGGAGCATAAACATCACACAATGAGGGGGTTTTTTTGGTGAAATGGATGTTTATTTCTGCTTTACTAATTATCCACAGACAGGCTGATTCATTATTAACTCAATTGTGTGGAAAAAATGTGAGCTGGAATTTCTCTGCTATGGATAAACCTCTCTTGATTATCCAAAGTCAAATAATTATAGGATTTGCTCTATCAATAAAATTGCAATATCAGCTATGTTCTGCCTAAACATCCTAACCTTTGGAAATTGACAATGTAATACACAAAGAATGCTTACACATACTTCCAGAAAATTAATTATAATTGTTTATTGAGTCAGATGAAGTCCTTCCCAATTGTGATGGGTAGGGCCATATTGCAGAGGTAGTCCTTAGATCTCTGCTACAGTCTTTGCTTAAAAAACTGCTAAGTGGAAGAAGTAAGAAATCTCCATTCCCCACAGCACAGACCAAGAAAAAACAATACTTAATAATAGCAATAACTATATCTCCTCTAAGGGGCTGATAAACTGTCTGATAATAGAAACTTAAATAATGAATCCTAGTGAGCTTAAATTACTGAATTTTACAGTGAATACTATCTATGAAAAAAAAAAATCTAGTGTCTAGTAATAATAATTTGGTCTCCTCCTCAGGAATCTTACAGTTATTACAGTTATATTCTGGATGCTGAAAATAGCAAAATAATAAAATTTAATTGGACTGAAAGGCAAAAATGCTAAGTCCTTTATTATAACAGCTGAACTCAGTAGCATGAGAAGCATCAGGATATCCTGAAGACATATTTTGAAAATAATTATTTCATTTTTATAGAAAACAAAGCAATTAAAAATTTTTTCAAATCATCTCACTTATACACACGTATCTATGTCATTCCTGACACTATATTGTGCCAGTGATCAGCAGCAGCAATAATATTTTTTCTATTTCCATTTAGATATAGAAGTATTTTCAGCCTGTATGATGAGATTGTGTGAAATACAACCCTTTTCTCACCTGACAACCATGTCATCCCAACAGAGGTGAAGCGTTATCACCCTCTCAAGAAAAAGAAATATGGCTGTCCATATGCTTGTCCTTGAGAGCACATGGACACAACAGGATTTATGAAAGAAGAGTCAGAGAACATCAGTCACCTTCTAGACAACAGCAGTGATGGGAAATTAAGCTCAATAATCTCACGCTTTTTTGGAGTCACCAAAATGCTTAATTCCATTTCTCCCCACTATTCTACCAGTTGCCAGAATCCACTTGCAGCAAGTAAGCTGTCAGGAAATAAGAACACAAACGGGAAAACAAGTACTGAATCTCTTCCTGAAGAGTGGCTACAACTGAGAGTAAAAGGTACTTTGACTTCTTCAAAATCACGTTTTTTATGCAGTAGCTAAAAGAAAGTTTGAATTTTCTGCACATAGCTTCAAATTCTAAATTCCCTGTTCTTTGAATCCCATGAGCTCCAGTCAAGGAACAATCTCTCCAGACCAGGAGAACACATGCTTCTTTACCTATATTTACAAATGTAGATCCATGTGAACAAAAAAACAAACCAAACAAAAAACCCCTACCTTTCAACCTGACGTAACCTAATAGCAAATGTGACCTACAGAGCTGTCGGGCTGACCCAAGCAACTTTGCCTAACATACAGCAGCTGATAATAAACACTGCAAGCTTATGGGAAAGCCACCGTTAGAGATCAATACCAAAGTCAGTGGTGACTGCACTGTGGTGTAGAAGAACAGTTTAGCTTAGTTAACTTAAAGCTACCAAGATGCTATTCCTAGACATTTAACTACATGTAGAGCTGAGCCCAATCTCACACCAAAGTGTTCCTTGAACAATGCTGTGAACCTCACAGCTACAAACCCTGCCTTGCAGCCAGGGCAAGCAACAACAAAGACTGCAAAAGAAATAAATCCTATTCCTGGAAGAAGGCACTGGAGGTGTTAAGTTTACTAGAGCAATGAAGGGAGGTATAAATCTTGCAGCACCATCTCAACATCTTCAGTTTAAGAGACAGGAAAAAAAAATTAATTCACCCTGAATTTCCTCCTATTTTTGTTTCTGGTGTGTATGAAACAACTATTGACTTAAGAGTGCTGATAAATGAAGGAGTAGTTAGGTTGAAGTCTCTGAAATGACACATTCTGAAGCAAATTCCAACTTGTATTGCAGTCAGAAGCAAAAGAGCTGTCAGAGAGATTTAACTCTCAAAGAGCAGTGTTTGGTTGGATGGTACATTAAGTTTTATGTTCTTATCAAAACCACACTAATTCAAAACAGATTTACATTTTAGGGATGAAAACTGATAGATAAAGAATGCTTAAATTATCATAAGTAAATAAAAACCATAAAAGATTAATAATTCACTTTCATTAATACTTCAGGCTGCCTTTCTCTTGAGAAATCATTTAGGAAGAACAGTTATTTGTCCACTCCAAGTCAGTACTACCAAAATTGGCTCTTGCTATTCAAGCAGTAAGGAAGCATCCTCTCAGATCAGGCAGTACAATCAACTGTCTTTTGAAAAAAAAATAAAAATCATTAGTTTTAGTTTGTATGGGCAGGTTTTGAAGAGTAGATGGCAAATTTATTATTTTTTTCTACATAGTATTCTAAATAAGGAAATTATGATGTATAATTTATAGCCCAAATGATCAAGTACTTGGTAGACAGTTCTGAAATGGTGTTTCCAGGATGTCTCTCAACTTCATTTTCCTGATCCCCACTGTACCTCAACCATAAACACAGAACAGTCTTTCAGGTCACCAACATATTTTCTCTCCTAAGTCAGAGTCTTCATGAACGCCTACTGCTGTCACTTGCACTTTAAGAATACAGCCAATAAACTTCAAATGATATTTTAAAAAAATCTGAATGCTAAGCCAATATTAACATAATCAAGCATTTATGTCATTGTACTAGCTCTAGAAATGTATTTTATTTCTCTCTATAAATTATTGTGGTTATTGTTATTATTATTTTCTTTAAAGAAAGTATAAAAAAAGGACTAAAGTGGCAAACTTCAGAAAGGCTTGCCATTTCTTATTTATACAGTTAAAAGCCCTGATGATTACAGGGTACTGTAATCATCAGGACTCACTTAATAATAGCCCTTTTTATCTCTCACCAAATAATATTGTGTTAATTTTTTAGCAACTTCATTCTAAGGAGTAAGATTAACAGAGTGCATGATTTTGTTAGGACTGGTGGGTCTGTGAATTCTGTCTGAAAATGATTTTTATTGTAAGTGGAATGAGAAATATTTCACAACCTCTGCTGCAGCATGAGATGTAAAAACATTTTAAAGGAACAATATGCATACACAAGGAAAGAATTTCCTGAAGAAAAAGAACAAAACTCAAACAAAAGCCTCAAACCATTAAAATAAAACAGGCATTAAGTGAAACTTAGACATGATTATATTCATAACTCTTGAACGGATGATTCTGGAGTTCATTGCCTGTAAATAAGGCCAAAAAAAAAAAATCTTGAATATTCAATTGTTGGCTCAACTTGAAAGACGTATAGTAGCAGGCCTTCAGCAAAGCCAAAGCACTATAAATTTGCTAAATATAGAAATACACCATTAGATATTGATTTCCAATGCATATATGACTTTATCAATTTTCTCAAGTGAAGCATTCCTCTAAGAGATCAAGAACCATTAATGATAGACTGGGAAATTTCCTACTGATACACAGGTGGAATCAGCACCCACACACACACACACACACACAGAGAGCACTTGTCACCTGTGTTTTGAGACAAAACCAGGAGGGAATGTGTGGCATGAGAGGAACACATGTCCCAGACAATGAGCTTTGCTGAGAGAGTGTACATTCCTGTGAAACCAGACTAAGCACATGTTGCAATGCCAAACTGAGCAATGTTTGGATTAGAGCTTGCTCAAAACTTGGGCTGGTTTCACCTGCATCAGCCTCAAGTCTACCACCTCTGGCCTCAGAGGGGAAATTACCCTGGTACAGAGACCACCTGCAATAGGATGTGCAGACTAGAGGTTTTTTAGTGCAGCTCACAGGGGCCTCAAACTTTTATTCATCTCAAGTACCCCAGAGACACCACCACCTGCCTTTGAACAGCTTCTGAAAATCAACACCTCTACCTGTACAGTTTCTAATACCAAAATAAACAGTGGTAAAATTTTTTCTGTCAGAGCACTTATGTGAGGATTTCTTCACAGAAGATTAAGAAAAAGTTCACCTGAACAGCAGCAAAATTATAGATGGAGATCAAGAGGCTAACCCTAAAGTCTTCATATGCTTTATTTCACTAATGTCTTAATATTTTTCTCTTACTTTTATAAGGAGATTTAGGAGAATCCCTCACAAATAGTATCATTTTCAGAAAAATTCTATCTTTATCTACTGCAACCAGAAGACAAATATATTTTAAAATCCTGATTACGGGAGCAGAGATATTAGTCTAGATGCCAAATCAAACCCAAAAAAGCAATAGGGGCAGATGGTCTGAAATAAGAATTCTTTCATGAAATTAACAATCTCTTAATCCTTAAAATGGAAAAAACCCCAGAGATTCTAACAGGTTTTGGCCTAAAGAGCTATATTTTTAATGTGTTAACTACTTTTGATGTTTTTCTTTATACAGTGCTCGGTGTAGGCTGTAATGCATTTTCATATATTTGTATGCTAAAGTGGGAGAATACTTAAAACATTTTCTCTGCAATATGAAGTATAACAATACTTCATTGTATTAAAAAAGCCCCACATCTGATAGCCTTTGTTAAAACTGCATTTCCTTTTTGGTAAGATTTCCTGCATAATTTCTTTTTAACCTCTTCCATTTGGTGACATCATATTAAAATTGCAAAATATTTCATGAAGACAAGGCAAGATGCATTCTCGAAAATTCAGGATTTTCCCTGAGAAATGTATACAGTGGGTAGAGGCAAAAGGTAAAACAGGACCACTGTTTTCTGTGTCCAGCTTGGGACAAGCTTGGGAGAGGTAACTGATCTTTAATATAATGGATTAGAACTGTGTAATATTTTTTTTAAAAAAGTTATATATTGCTTGAAAATCATGGCCTAAAGATTTTCAAGCTTTTCAATCCACACCATATGGCTCTGGATTCCCAAAAACTTCCAAGGATATTTTAGACGAATTCAAGTTCTTATCAGGGTCTGAAGTTTATGACAGCAAAATCCTCACAAAAAACCCCAAATTTACAAGTCCTGTTATACTAACCAAACAAAGTGAATAGCAATTAGCAACTGCTTGCTTAGCTAGGAGCTGCTCTATCAAGTCCCTGCATCTCTTGCAACAAATGGCTGTGGTGTGCTAATTATGGATCAAATAGGTACATGATCAAGTCAGATAATGAGAAGGTTTAAGTGCTTAAAAAACCGAACTGATCCTATGACCTCAGTTACGTGTCTTTGCAGGACTGAATCCAGCATGCCAAGAAAAGCTGATTCAACTTCTACCACCATCAATTGGTAGAACTAGGTGAAAATTAATGCCTGGCAGAGATGTTTAGTTTGTTTGATATTATTTCCTTAAGCATACGTATAAAAACAAATAATTCCTTATAATTGCTATGATCACCTCAGCTCTTTAGAAAATAAGAATCAAAATCTGACTTCTTTGACCATATTTTATAAGGAACAATCCAGACAGTGTAACCTTGCTGTTGGCAGCATTAGAGATGAAGCTGATCTTAATTCCAGTTAAAGTCTTGTTTGCTCTTTGATCACATGAAACAAGGTCAAACTTATTTTACCTGAAGGTGTACCCTGTAAAACTCAGAAAAGTGCTACAAAGAAGCAATAGAAGCATTCATAATTTAAGTGACAGCATGTTTTATACAAAGGACTGTCAAGGAATATGACAAGGCTATGAAGTAAATTGAATAGAATTCAAGGAATCAATTGCAGGTGGTAGAGCTAAATGAGAAGGATTAAAATCATAGTTAAAAGAAAGGGCACTGGAAATGAAAGCAGAGACAGATGTAAAATCCCTTTAGTGATTGCTTAGCATATTTCTAGTATTTTACAAATAAAAAATAATTGCCAATTAGGAGAAAATAGTTAACAGCATAGTAAAAATGTGATTGGAAAGACAGAAACTTGAAGAACCAAAACACTCAGTTAAGAAGATGCAAACACACTTCAGTTGTAAGTTGAGGTGCTTTCAGTGATTGAAGTTTTCTTACTAATGAAAACACTTAGAGGGTCTTACACAGCTCACATGGTCTTGTGTAAATGTCAGCAAAAAGATGCTGTATAAAGATTTTATGTAAGTGAGAATGCAGTAGCTTAAATTCTTATTTTCTCACTAATTTTTTCAGGATTTTTTGTGCAATACTGAGGAGCATTTTCTCAAGTGTTTTATTTTATTTTTTAATGGTAAGTAAATCAAATTCTTTTTCCTGTTTCCAATGCATGCATATACACACAGTGGTCTTATAAAACATTAAAAGATCAGAAGAAATAATGTAATGTTGCACAATTGTTTATCTAAATGTAAAGCTTTATACTGTAATTACCAGAAGCTTCATAAGAGATGAAACTAAAGTATGGAAAATGAGAAGATCCACTGAAATGAAGCCATGAGATATCCCAGGGATGGTTCCTATCTGCATTCACATCCCTGAAATGTTCTCATTGCCTGGCAGTACCTCATTAAGATGAATGGGTCACTTCACAAGTCTTTGGAGACATTCTGAAAGGGCACATAGACATGAAAGGGATAAATAATAGCATTTACTTTCTGCATCATTTAATAGATATTTACTGGCATGGCAATCAGGTGCTTTATGTTTAAAAAAATGACAGAGAGGACCACTCTAATTTTTTGAGATTTTTGACTTTTCCTGCACAAGCTTTCACACGGATTTTCTGCTTTGTTCCGTTTCTTCTAATTAACTAGCTTAATGTTTCAAATTCTTGGCAGTTAAAAGCTTCTATTGATATTGGTACCTCTCAAATATATCTTCATGACAGGTGAGTGCTAACACACCTTCAGTGTTTATAGGTTTCTTTGAAAGCCTGTTAATGCAGCCCTCTTCCTTTTTAGTACAGTTGTACCTAATGTACCTTCCCCAGCTGCTCTGAAAGTTGTTAGTTTGTCTTCAGAGTTCACACTGACTGAAATACAAGTAACCCTTAAAGCAGCAGGACAAGCCTGCTATTAGACTAGTTTAACAGAAATTTCAGCCTCCTTATTAAAGAAATAGGAGTAGGTAGAAAGACATGGTGGTAACTGAAGAGCTGGTACACCTCTAATTAGGCCAATGTAATTTCCCAGGGAGCTGTAAAGGCTTGGAAAATTTCAAGTCAATCTCCTGTTTAAAATTTGCTAAGATGGTACACTTCACGCACCACATGGTGGGGATCTAGCCAAGCTCCTTCCCCCTTGAACTAAACTGCCTCTTGATAAAGGTGAAGATTCCCTAGCTGCCCTCGACAAGTGAAGCTTTCCTGATACAAAGAAAAAGACCATTCCACAAAACCAGAGTCACTACTGCATCTCCTCCTCATTCTGTATGGATTCTTTCCCTGCCGTCCTAGAAGGAATTATAAAACTCAATCATGGTGTTATGCCGCCACTGCTAGTTAGTGGAGAGAAAAGATTTTAGCCATACCTGCCATCTCATCCAACACCTGTAAAGGAGAAGAGATTGATTAACCCCACAGCTAGTTGATGGGTAGGTATCCATGTAATGGAACAAAACTCTTCTTGATAGAGACAGATAATGTAATAACATGATGTAATCTCACAGTAACACATTGGGAGACTCAGGCTTGACATTGGAAGAAACTTTCACACTGCACATGCTGCTCAGAGAAGCTGTGAAACTCTTTCCTTTGCAGTTTTCAAGACGCAGCTAAACAAAGCTGGCTGACCTCCTGCAAGGTCAGCGACTGTCCTGCTTCAGGCAGCAGGTGGAACTCGATGACCTTGGGAGGCTCCTGCCAACCAACACTTACAGCATTCAGTGAGCACTGTACACTTAGGCCAAGCTGGATGCCTTAAGGCAACAAGAGGAACTGTATCTGTAGAAGTGTCAGATGGTACAGAGGTATTTGAACCTGCTCCTTATCTGTGGGACCTTTGGGATTATGAATTTATCTCTAACTAGGTCCTTTAAGCATGTCCTGATATTTTTCAAACAGTCGAAATGGTCTATTAACTTTGTTAGCATAATAAAGTTTTAGCTTTAAGGAATCTGTAGCTTACTTAGTGACTTTGAGAACAGGAGATCTATATTCCTTTCTCACATTTTTAAAACCATTGCCAATGTCAAAGGGTGTTACAATGCAAAAAATACCAGAGGAGCTTCATTTTCCTGAATTGGAATTTCTCATAACCATATTTTAACTATTACTTGATATAATACAGCAGCCAAAGCCTCAGCTGATAACACAACACCACCATTGGATGGAAAATTTATCACTATTTTAAATTTGCATAAAGGCAATTATTTAAACAGCTATATAAATAATAAGTTCTTTGAATAAATTAGCTTAAATTTATCTATATTACTGGCCATAAAAGCTTTTCAGCATTTTCAGTCTTGCTCTGGAGGACCAAGTCTTCAATACCGTAGGATTTTGTGACATACAATGCAAACATAAAAATAAGGAAAATGCAGAAAACATATACAATATTTCACAATTATTTTAGCAAGTATTTAAAAGATTCAGATTTTTCTTGAAGAATTTTCAGTTAGGTGGCAGTAATTTTTAAATATCCTGAAGTATCTAATATGTTGTGAAGTTAAAAGCTTTGTAAAATTCCATTTCATAAAGAACAATAATCCACAAGATCACATCTCTTATGCTAGTATTTTTATTCACTGATTTATATTTTGCTTTGGAAATCTAGAATTACTTTTTTAAATAAAAAAAATGAAGTTCAAAAATATTTTCAGTTTATTCTTTTGAGTAAATAATTTTTAAATTGAGCTTTTTTGAAAGACTGTTTATGCAAACAATTTTCCAACTAAGTTTATTGAAAATATCACTTGCTATTATGAAAAAATGTTGTTCCCAAGGCCTACATTCCAAATGTAAATTCACCTGACATAGATATAAATTAAAAAAAAAAAAAAAGAAATAATCCTAAAGTGTGTTTTACATACATTTTTAACAAATGGAATTTTTTTCTCATCTCCCAAATCTGATGCAGTATTTCTAATACCCAAGTATCATTTTTCTATTAAAATACAGATTACATGAAGATTGCTGATCAGATGTGTTCATTTTTTAATCATTGCTTCTAATGTGTCAGTCTTTTCCGTTAAAGAACTGAAATAAAAAAATAAAAATATGCACATTAAGCCAGTTGGGTTTAAGACACCTTTGCCTGATTAACTGTTAGACTAGAGAAATTAGCACGTCTTAAGCAACTGAATAAACATTCGGTTTTTATGACACAAAGCCATATATCTTTGGGTATTAATTCTGTAATCAAAAAGAGTGACAATAACATGGTAGAGTCAAAGGATAATATTTACTAAAAGGGCAGTTTTGGTAACTCACAGATAAAGGAAGTAAAGTTGACATTATCTTTTCTTCCCGTCTTTTAAAAATTCTAGTGAAAAGAACAGCTCATATGGAGCCATTTAACTTTTCTTTTCCTATGTTGATGTCAGCGTTGCAGTTATACTTGGCATAACAGCTTTGATTAAACATTTTATATAATTGTAAGCTTCCTGAGGGGACTCAGAATGGAACTATCAGGTGCTTGGGTTATATTCCAGATGGCAAGAGATTTGCTCAGCTTCACACTCCTCATCCCACTGATGATACTAAACCACAGTGGAATTCATTTGCAAGTAATTCCAGGAACCATCAGGCTGAATTTCAAAGAATTAAAAAAAATCAGCAACTCTGCTCTTAAAACAAAGCAGATGATTTGCAGATATCTGCTTTATAAACAATTCCAAGGCTTTCCCTTGAGTAATTTTTAAACCTATGTCTGCAAGGGTTATGTTCCAAAAGTGCCACTGTTGCACTAAGGTTGTACGTGAACTGAAATGGCTTTCCAGAATTAATCCTTTCCCACTCCTGATCTGATGTGTAGCTAAATGGATACTAGAGTCAACAACCTCTAGAAGCAGACAGGTATGGTAATGACATGTTGAGAAGACAGCCAATAATCAGATTCATTGGAACTACCATCACAAATGGCCACTATCTAGACACACTTCATTTACCACAGCAAGCTAGCTTCTGCAAGGAGTTAGGAGGGATACAATCTCACCTGTAGAAATAGCAATACCAAGGTTCACCTTCAGGATGTTCAGAAAGAAACCTGAGGACACTGCTGCTCTATATTCTAGAAAGCATCAGATGTGAAGGCTTGCAGGACAATCATGATGACCATTCTCAGAAACCCCTAATATTCCTGGTTCTGCTGTTTGCCATTTCCCTTTTTCCAGTGAGTTGTAATTTGTTCGTACTTGTTTCTCACTTGCAAATAGAATGTTTTAATGTGTGCTTACACATGCATAATGATTGAGCTGGTCTGGCTTCAGGAGTTTTTCTATCCCATGAAAACAGACATCTAGAATGGGACTTGAGCACAGTGGAAGTATTTCCACCCAAAGCTCCATCCCAAAAATTCTGTCTGGTGACTGAATATTCATAAGGTCACTTATTCTGAGTTCAGACCCAAGACCCAAGCAAGACTACTTCTTGTCATGCACAAAACTACACTAGGCTGAACTTAATAGCTGTAACAATAACTAAATTTAAATTGACTTTGTTTTATTTTAGCACCCTAGGAGACTTTATCTGCTGGATTTTAGGCTCAACACCCTGCAGCAGACTGGCTTTCCCCTCCCCATTCTCAGTAACACATAGCTGTGACAGCTTGAGGATGCCTGAGGAAGATCAAGCAGCCATGGGGAAATGAGTACTGTTTTTGTATTACATCAAAAGACAATAACAATAATGGTGTGATTGTCCTGTTAGAACACTTTGAAAGAGTGGTTACAGATATATAGTCAGAGGAGAGGAGTTTGAAAATATACTTTTTTTCTAACCTGGAACCAAAGTTTTGCTCTGTGTGTGGAACAAAATTGTAATGCAGAGGGAGAACTGAACTAATGCTAACTACAAGGATTTAAAAATAAAGGCTCATTAGAGCTACTAGTATGTGCAGATTCACTCTAAGTTAGCACAACAGACAATAGCAGAAGTGGTAACTGCAGTGAAATTAAGGCCTGATTTGTTGATCCCGATTCCTTTTATTCACTCTGTATTATCCACTTTTTTACTGCTAACAAGGAAAGGTAGAACAGCAAATACGTATGCAAAATTGTATGAATTGATCCTGATTAAAAGCTACAGAGGAAATGGAATACTTTGGAATGGGCTTTGCTGCTATGCAGTAAATCATAGTTTTCAAATGAAGATTCATCAAAATACTGTCAGAATTCATCATCCTCTATAAAACAATCAAGGAATTTAACTGTGGGTAGTAATTTGAAAAATTAACATCAGTAATCTGATGTTGGACTGTCTTACCAATGTAAGGTATGATTAAGCAACTCTGAGATTTCAGGTTATTTCAGGACACCGTTATTTCAAACCCCATTCTGCATAAGCAGAATATAGAAACATTGCACTGGAGCATCTTAGCATAATAACAATATGAACATTAAAAATTAATTTTGTGGAATGACCTCTGGTTTTTTATCAATAGAGTTTGCAGATATTACCTTTGACTGACGGGATGTAAAAGTTAAAGTAGTATTTCACTATAAGGGATTCTTTGAATAAAAGAATTAAAAGTAATGTGAAATAGAATAAAGGTCTGTTTCTGACCTTGAAAGATAAGAATGAGCTGCAACTCTTTAAAGCTTCTGAAATCTCAAAAATAAATTTAAAAGGAAGGTCAATAAAGGATTTAGTCAACTTTCTTATGAATAACACTTTAATGAAAAGTAAAACTTATGTTCTATCAGATGAGTAAAATGTCATGCCTGAACTATATTACAGATCTAGCAACATAAACCAGAATGAAAAAGAACATTCTTTCATCTCATATATATAGGAAAAATATTAAAAGTTTTAAACAGTAATATATAGGTTTAAACTTTTTTTCATGAAAATAATGCTTGGAAAGAACATTGTAATAATAGGAAAAGTCATATAATTTAAAAATTAATATATAGCCAAAAGACGTAAATTCAATTACATTTTAAGTTGGAATGCTATTTGGAAATTACCATGACAGGTATTTAAAAGTACTTGTTTACAATATTGGTATTTTTGGTGTAGTTATATTTAAACCTTAGTTCTGCAATTTTGATCAATCAGTTTATTGGAGGTTTTTTTAAATATTAAAATACCAATCCTGAGTTTGAATAGAGTGAAGTCTTCAGGACATAAGCATCAATTATAAGCCACTGTTCTGACTGTCCTATTGATTTAAAAAATAAAAATGGAAAAAACATTCAAGTCATATAATAGTCTTATGGGACAAAAAGCAACCCAACAGCAGAGCTACAAAAATTACTATTTTATGCCACTTCAGAGACCTGAACATGTAGAAAATTCAGAATCCATTCAAGGAACAACTACTTGAATTTAAATAACAGAGAATTATCTCTTTTGTAGCTCTTACAGAAACCTTTGTTCAAGAGAAGAGTCAAAAATGGACAGTACAACATTAGTCAGGAAGGAAATCTTCTGAAACAAGATCCCACATCACCTCTGCAAGGGATAATTTTGCTTACAATTCACTTCATCTAAATCTACTTCTTCATCTAATTTCCTTTTCCTTTACTTAGAAACTTCTTTACAAGACAAGTACTTTCAAAAGAATCTCTGAAATTATTCTCTTTCTGTAAATAAAACTGCCAATAAATATCTCATACCTGCTAGAAATTGATATGTAATTATGTAACAACCCAAATTTTGGAAAGTTTGACTTCAATGTCATAATGTCCGAGATTAATTGGATTTTCATGAACTTTTAATCTGTCAATGATATAATAGAAAAAAGTAGCTATGATTACGCTGTTTATGCAAAATATTATTCTCAATTCCTAATAGAGTAGAAGTCTTCATAGAGTACAGACAAAGAAATAGCTTTAAGCTAGAGTAATTCTTCACATAAAGCTGTTTTTGGAACCTGTGATTTATATAGTTATTCATAGTCATGTTTTGTCCCTGCCAAGACGTGTCACAAACACCTAGGAAAGCTCACCTCAGAGCAATCTTTATAATTTTTATGAATTTTTATTTTGTCAGTCCTTTTTCAAATGCTGCAAAGTAATAAAGTTTCCCTGTTCTTCTTGAATGGATTAAAAAATAAGTATTTGGAGAGGTTTGGGAGCATGTGAAATGTCCGGAAGTTAAGATGAGAGGATAAAATTATTTGCAGCTATAGTGATGCTACCATACTGATATCTACTTAAGAAACTGCTTTGTCATGCTCTTTACAGTACTTATTTAAATAATAAATACCTGAAACTCCAATAATTTTTAAAACCTTAGCCACTTATTGGTGTATTCTACATTTTTAATCTGACAAGGTCTTCTCTGTTCAGTTTTACAACTTTCTCCCTACTTCTGAAGCAGAAAATATGACTCCTATCTATGGTGAGATAAAACGGAAAGTCCCGTTGAGAAATTATTTATCATGTGAATAATTTTACAGATAGGTATGAAAGATTCCTCCTTTTTTAAGACCTGTGAACAATCTGAGGCCAAAGCTGCCTGACTGAGTTGCTAGTCATTACAAGTAATCAGAAAATTTGTGAGGAAAGATGAATTGATGATGACATTATTTTAATGTTTCCAGATTTTTCTTTTCTTTTAGTGCAGAGTTGCATTGCCTGTTGCTTTTAGATATTTCAGGGGACACACATGAACATCTCAAATAAAAATGTGGCAGCTTGCAAATCTGCATCACACATATGTTTCAAAAAGCAGTTATGGGTCAAGTGGTGCATAGACCTGCAGAAGGGAATAAATCCTCCGAGCTTCTCTTGTGCACCCGTCTGGGAAGAACAGCAGCTCCGACATGGAATAACACAGCTGTTCTTTCTGCATTTTAGCCCTGAGAGAAGTTTCTGGACTGCTTGGAAAATACTTGGGAAGGCAGAAGGAAGTGAATTTTCTGGTCTCTTTCAACAAAGACTCCTTAAGGTGCATATTATCTGCACATTGTGCCTTTTGAGGTCACTGAAAGGGCATGGATTTTTCTGAAGGAATCTAAGGAAAACAGGGAAGTAAACTGGTACACTTGGTTTGTTAAAATACTGTTTCTTGTAACAGTCAAGTGTAAATATACCTGACCTTCCCCTTTAGTTTGTTCCTTTGTAAAGGAATCAGAAAGAAAAGTAAATTTCCAGGTACACAGAAACAGAGAAAGGAAATTTGGAAGATGAGGAAAGAGGCAATTTTTTGGTTTTTGACTAACTGAAATAAAGGAGAACTTATCACATCTAAATATTAGCATAGTATTTACCCTCAAGGCAAATGAGACAGCTCAGATCGAGAAAAAAAAAAAAAACGTCCCACAGCAACCAGTAAAAACAGGTTTGGCATTTTTAGGACAGAGGTTCTGGGACTGCCAACACAAAAGATTCATCAAAAATTCACTGAAGCTGGTAATAGGGCAGTTTTTTTCCTCATACGGGACTAGATTGAAAACCCACAAATATTCAGACCTTTCTACAAAACGCAACAATGTACATTCATTTATTTTTGAATGGACTCTTGCATCTGTGTCATCTTTGTATGTCAAAAATAATTTGATCATATGAATTTTTACAATGAATAGAAAGACTTTAAAGACAAGGAGAAAATACAGCGAAGTGTAATACAGCTAGGAAAGGGAAAGCAAGGCATTTTGGGATGCTATTTTAGGGCAACATTTTTATTAATTAATCTCACAATCACATAGCATCTGTCAGCTATGGAAAAATGTTAAGGAAGAATGAATGAAGATTGTACCATAGAGGAAAAAAATAATGCATAATAAGCTGAGTACAACATTATCTCCTCTAGACCCTCAGAAGAATAGTGGTTGAATCACACAAAGAACAAACTAAATGTGTTCATACACCCTGTGTTGGGAATGAACACAGCCACATCTGGCTGAGACAAAGGAAAAATGTTACCTTGTGCTTTTATTCCCATGGGCAGAGCGGACTGACACTTTGGGTGGCTGAAACCACAGAGCTAAATATTCATTAGAAAAGACATGCATTACAAATGCAGGTAAGCCTCTTTTGAAACAATGAACCATTTGCAGGTGCGTGTTTTCCAAAAGTGTTCATTTTTTTTCATGATTCAGACAATTTAGCTGGATATACTTCTGCTAGAAAAAATCAAGAATAGCCTGCCTGGGCTGTTTTTGCTCCTTATTTTTGGCATAATTCTTGTAATTATTTGTCAAAAATGAAATAAAGGAGCAGAAAATAGAGAATGGTTTTCAAGAAGTGGAAATGGTTTTCAAGTACCTACCAAAATACATCCTGAAAACAAGGTTTAAGATGTGCATATTCCTCTGTACAGACCTTGTATAGTGAATAACAGATACAAGTAATGTGATTTTGATATGAATTTTAAACAACAAATATTCTAAAAAATATTCTTAAGTCTCAGGAATTTTCACACGCAACTGGAAATTTTCTGTGTAATCACAGATAACGAATATTTTGACACAAAAATCACAACAGCATAGCTTTAATTTATGGAGGTGTTTTAATCTTTACTTAGATCTCTAACAACATAACTATTCCCTGTGCATCCCACAGGTCCCTATGTGGCACCTCTTAATCACTTCTCATTTACTAAGAACTACAAAAAAGGTTAATACTGCCTTTTCATATTCTGTGCACTTCTTTTCCAAGAATAGCCAGTGGTTTTAGTGATTTCCTTCAGCTGAGTCCTTGGCCATATTGCTTTGGTGTGTTTGTATTCACAGTGCAGTGCCAGACAGATTTCCACTGTCAGCTATATCACAGGTTGATTCTATACCATCAAAAATATATAGCACCATTGTCAACTGAAGAAGATAATGAACTGAAGAGCTCCAATGCATTCTTAAAAGAGAGTTCTAGTAAAGGACCTCTAAATCTGAGTAACAGCTATGTGCTATGACCAAGAAAACTCCTACTTCCATGGACTAAATCCATGGTGATATAGTGGTGAATGGGACTGCCCAACTGGCTTCTTTTCTCCTTTCTGCCTGTTGAGAACAGCTGTTTTATTTTTGTATTTTTATTTTCTTTATTCTCTAATACACTGGAAATCAAAACATGGGACAAATGTTTCCTTAACAATACCAAATCAATTATTAAAACTGAAGTTGTTTTATTTGTCTTGGCCTCAGACACTTACAAAGCAGATTAATTTCTCTTAATTGCACCTGAGGAATTAAAACTCTGCTGCTAACGTGCAATTCTGCTATTAACATACTTTATCTAATCACATTTAAGTGAAATATTTTGTGTACACTTTGTCCTTTGAAGTCCATCTTATTTTTTATTTTCCAAGATAAATAAATACTGGTTTTACATTCCATTAAAAGCAATCATTGTAGCAGACAGTTTCCAGCTTCCCTCTCTGTCTAGGTGTTTACATGTCCCTTGGTGTATGTCTCCTTTCTTGCAGCAGCTCAGCATTTCTCCAATCTATGGTATATGACACAACAGGTTATCAAATACTGTGACTTGAAGCTATGAAAGTAAAAAGGTAAAATATAAGGAGGTTCTTGTATGTATTTATATTTCTTCTTATTACATTCTTTCTGCATTTCCTCTTTCCCATCTCACAAAATCATAATAAACTCATCATCCACCCTGGGCCCACAGATGCTGGGAAGCAGGTACAAGCAAAGGGCCAAGTCTCAGGAGAAGCTGTGCCCAGATCCATCATCAGTGTGTTTGCCCAACAGGCCAACACTGCTCGCTGCAAAATGCTCCTGAGCCACTTCTTCCATAGGAAAACTCTATCACCAAAAAGCCTCCCGTGAGCTCTCATGCAGAATTCACTGAGAAGAAGAACAAAATATGAAGGAGTTGAGAAGAAGAACAAAATATGAAGGAGTCTGACTTAAAAATGACTCATGCAAGCAACTTGTATGTTGTCCCATCCAATAAAGCTTTCTCTAGAGATCTTTTTTTCCATACAGATGAAATATCTTCCATTCCTAGCATGATTTGTTTTGAACACCTTATTATATATGATTAAAAGTTTAACGATGTTTTGATACAAAAGAGCTTTTGCATAATTACAATAGAATGACATGAAGCTAATACTAAATATAAAATTTTGTCTCTCATTCTATACATGAAATTCAGTTAAGCTTTTACAGAGCATCTGCAAAGGTTTCCATGAAGTCTGCCAGTGTTTGCTTTGCTGTGAACAAGGTTCATCCCTCTAAATTATGACAGCTGTCAGCAACTTTAAATTATTCACAATTAATGAGGTATAGGAGAACCCTCAGCACTCCTGAGGTTAGAAGGGCAGATATGGTGTTAGACTGGTATTCTGCCAGCTGTGAAGGCTTGATGCTTGTATGGCCACCAAAACAGCCTTAAACTGATAATATGCCACTACAGCACTGAAGAGTAATAGCTCTGAACCTCAGAGTTTAGGCCATACTGTTTTGAGAATCCTGTAAACAGTGAAGTGGATGTAGTTCCTGCAAGAAAGACAACACTTTACTGCTCTAATAAACTAGCAGATTATTATATGCAATCTTTTAAAAAATGACCAGTTTCTGGCCCAGTTATACTGCTGCTGAGCACCTGTAACTTCCCTGTAATTCTTTTATAGGTAGGTTTTTTTTAAAGGTTCCGGAGCAGGTATGAAATACATATTTCATAGTGTGTTATATAACAAGCAAATATCATTTTCCTCATTAATTCCAAACACAACTATTTGGTTTCCTACCAAAATTGCTTTAGAAAGCATAATCATTCATACATTTTGACTGACCTACCCACTTTTAAATCAATCAGTTCAATCTTCTGGATTTCAGGATGCTAACAAGACATCTAGACATCCATAACAGAAAAGAAAGTGCTCATTGCTAGCCATGAGTGCTCAAGTAGCAAACGCCTCATGTGTCACATCATCTATGGAGACAGTGTCCAACCATAGCTCTGGGCTGCAGATTTAGTGATCCCAATTAATGTACAAGCCTTGTATTGTAACACAAGAGTATGAAGATTCTATGATAATTATCTGCTCCCTGTGTGCAACCTTCAGTGAACAGTGTCTCAGTTATCTGCTGTCTCCCAGCATTTGAGCATTCCTGTAGGTCTTTTTCCACCTTTTCCGTTCTTCCTTTCCCAGAAGTGGTGATTTTCTATAATAGCTCTGTTCCCCTGAAATTGTGACATTTTACAGTAAAGGAAAAGAATTCTGAATACAAGACACTACAAAGACAACTTAAAAAAGACAAGTGAACTCACTACGTGAAGAAAGACAAAATTATTGTGGGCCGTATTGAAAAGGAAACTGCAAAATCAGCTTTTTCTGGGTTCATCATCGTCTCCACATCCATATGGAATCACCTGCTGAAATAGACATAAAAGTACTGGCACACAGGATTGTTTGCAGTTTCTTGTAAAAAAACATTTGCAGTGCATTCTAAAAAAGTAATGACCAAGCAATGAAGTACATGATTTTACAGGTAACTCTTTTTTACAGTAATTGATATTTAATTTTTTAATTTAATTTTTACCTGTACTGCTACTTGCAGTAAGATTGGGAATTTCTGTTAAGGAGAATCCTTAGCTTACCATGTAGGATACCTAGACTATCTAAAATGGCCACCAAAAATCACCCTTTTTCAGTGTGGTTACAAGTTCTTGGCACTATTTCCATAGATCTTGAAATTACAAGTATGCATTAGAGAAAAATTCTAAAAAAGAACATACAGTTTCCTATACATGAATTATTTGACTGAAACAGATTTTTGTTCCATTTGTAAGATGCAAAGTTTAGCAGCAACTAGCAGGCTGAAAACTTACACATTAAGAAGAAATTAAAAAAAAAATATGTCATAGTATCAGCCAGTAATGCTCATTAAATCATGTCCCAATGACAGCAAACTTACTGCAGAGTTTCTCAACACAAGACGAACATTTCATTCATAAAAATGACAAATCTCATATCCCATTTAATCTTACTACACTTACTGTTATTATTAATATTCTTTTATAATAAAGACACTTCCTTTTGCTATAATTTTTCTAAAGAAGTGAATGATGCTTCTTTCACTTCTTTAGTGAAAGGAAGGATACTTTAGATACATGCACTGTATTTCTGTTGTCCATTATATTAGTATTTTACTCTGAAACAAGTCCCAAAGGCCTGTTATCAGTGGACAGCAGATGGAACTTTATTCTTTTTGTGGCTGCAAAACTTTCCAAAGTAATATATGTCTTGTTCATATATTCATCCCTCAGCTCTGGTGTATGCTGACTGGTTTTCAAGCTAGAAACATACCTACACAGAAATGGAACTGAATATACAATCTATTTCTAGTAAAGATTTTCTCTTCCGAGAGGTTCAAGGGAAGCCCTGAGACCATTCCTTCAGCACTGCTGAACACTGCCTCTGAGGATGTGAATTCAGTGACTATGAAGATGTTCTAGACTTTGAAGATAAAATGGACCTTTATAATTAGTCAGAAGAAGGAAAAAAGAGCAAGCTATTACATGCATGAATAACTTAATATTAATTGCCAGCAAATGAAATGAGCTTTTTCCTTTAATGCCTCAGTCTTCTATACGTTCACCATAAAAAGCTGAATTTGTGGTACTTGCAGGCAACTGAAGGTCAAAGGAACCAATTAAGAGCAGTAGAACCAAGTGGACACATTTTAACACAGGCAAGGACAAAGAGTGAAAGAAGAAATGCTTTGATCTAAACTTCAGCTGGAGTAAGAGGATACATATTATGACCTCATTACAAAGCACTGAATCTGGCATTAAAGTTGCCAAGAGAAGGAGACTGGGTTCCATTTACCTTGATAAATATGGGGAGGATCAGCATTGGGTCAGTTGGAGGTTTTGGTTTATATTCATATCTGTCTCTAGAATTAAATGAGCTGATCCTGTGACATTAACAGAACATTCAAATAAATTTTAATTAATTTGGAGAAATCCTACTTTGACTTCAGAACCTGCTAGTTTTTCTGCATTTTTCACTCATTACAAGAGTTTGTGACAACATGAGTTCCTCTGTGCTCATAGGATTGTGTGTAATGGCCTTGGTTTGAGTAGAGTTTCTGGAATGCCATTTTTTAAGTTTTAGATTTTCTTTCTAAGAAAATTCTTTTCTCTATGTATATCCAGTTCTGTTTCTATTTGCATGCAGGTCTTCCTGAAAACCCTGATTGTCAGAAGCCATATGAATATGGTGGCTTTTCAAGTAACTTTCCGTTTAGTAAGAACTAAAAAGTTTCACACCAGAGTTCACTGTTTCAGCTTGGGGCAGGTTGCTTGGACTTTCCAACACTGGCCTCTTGGATAAACACTAAACTACAAGTAGGTTCTCCACCCCCTTAGTGGGGAAAGCCAGAAGCAAAAAGAGAAGAAAGAGACATAAAGGACAAAAAGATGTCTGCAGCTAAATTTTACCTCTTGTTCCTTTCAAGCAACTTGGCATAATTTCACCAAGGTTTTCAGTGGGTGACAGGTAGCAGGTATCACTCACAACTCACTACGTTGCCAAGAAAGCACAGGGGAGGCTGAAAGCCACAGAAATGTAGCACTAAGAAAGGTTAATAACCTGACAATTTTTCAGAAACAAAAAACAACTCTGAATTTTTACTACCTTTGTTGCAGCTTAAGACAGAGTTTGCCAATTCTACAGAATGAGACACATCACTGAACATGCCTCCTCATCTGTTCTAGCAAACTCAAAGAGTTTCTCCCTAAAGGTGTATCTACTCCCTAATAACTACTGTTCTTTCAGGGTGGTTCAATCCTTTTTTGGATTATGAAAACATTATGGAATATTTCAATTCTCCATACAGTGTCCATACATTTAGCTATTCTAGTATATTTTAACAGATGGACTTAGTCAATAGCTAAACTTTTAGGTTCCGTCTCATTTATGAAACAAAAGGGGACATAAGTCTACAAAAGGGAACTGTACTTAATAGCTAGTCTAGGGAGACAAAGAATTTTTAAACAAATAATACTGATTCCAAGAATACAAATTCAAAAGATAAGCCCACAATCATAACATGTCTTGAAAGGAAGAAGGGAAAAGGATTTGTTGTCTTTGTTTCATCCTACTGAGATGCACTTGTCAATCATTTTTTTATAACTTAAAAAAGCTAGTAACCACTTTAAAATATAATAATAGTAATAATAGCAGTAATAATAATAACAGCAACAACAACAACTGAAGCTTAAATTCTGAATTATCAGGTGAACCCAGAAGTTTGGTTGTAATTTTTGGAGAAAGAATACCAAAATGGAGTGGGGAGTGAGGATTCTTGGTAAATCAAGGAAAATGTCATAGAATTTAGGGTAGCTAAAATGTTACATTATTTGATTTTTTAATAAGGAGATATATTCATGTATGCTATAGCGTGCTAACTGTATGTGGCTTTTAAAGACATCGTCTCATAAATAGATATCAAAACACTTCTTGAAATTAATCAGAATCAATACAGCTACTTTACAGATGGAAAAACTGGGACAGATGGAAAAACTGGGACACAAAGGACTGAAACCACCAGATAAAGGGAGCAGCCAGCAAAATCCTTGAATTAACCTTATATCTCAAAAACGCAACAGAAGTATTCCGTACCCAACAATATCCCTAAAGAGGCATTTCTACATTTACACGTTTTACTTGTAGACAATAAAATGTCCAAGATGAACAAAATGGAGCTTATTATGTGTAGTATCATGCAATTTTTTTTCATCCTTTTTTTTTCTAAAAATCTTGTTTCTATGCTTAGCATAACCACCTAATCATTTCCTGTGAGCTTCAGATCTGATCTAAATATAAAACCTGTTCATATTGTCTTTCTGAATACGTAAAGCTTTCAGATCTTAAATTAGAGTGAAAACACACCAAATAAATTCTAATTGCAATGACTCTCTGTCTTTGACATTCAAAAAAAATAAGTAAAGGCAAAGTATGAAAAGAAAAAAGAAGAAAGGTCAATTTCAAGGTAATATCACTGTCTTTGCCCTAAGCATGGAAAAAAATCAAGGGGTGGCATATCATTAAACATAGTTTATCAAGCAGAAGACTTTTGTCACTATTTAGTGCAAATATTTGGCAATCAGCACCCAAATTTTATGATTTAATCCTGGGAAGACTTATGTGCAAACTTAAATTTACTCCAATGCTTTAAGTTTATTGTGTGCATAAATCTTCAGGACCGTGTCTGACTCATCCATTTAATCCTTGTGATATAAAACAGTGTGTCACCATATAAAGTAATGTATCACTCTCATAATTTTTGGAATAGTAACTTTGTCTGGGAAGCTAAATCCGAATATAAGGGCTAACAAGGCAATATTTCCAAAACTGCGCAAGAATACTTCACATGGGAAAAGCTGGACATGAAAATAATCAGAATTTTCAGAATTACAGCTCATGTTTACAAATCTCAGAGACTTCAAAATTTAAGATCATTTGGCTGATTATTTACAGATTACAGCTCTTACCTAGTTTTGACCTCTCACATATGACAAGCCGTTAAGTTCTTAAAATGAAAAAAAAAAAAATGAAAGGAAGCATGGTCCTATAAAATAAAGCATAAAAATCAGCTTATACTTGCAAAGGCTCTGAACTGGAAAAAGGCTGTATTCACAAACAGCTTCCATTCATTATGGAGTATATTTCTAATTTCCTACTGCTGACTCACAGCAATTAAGCTAGAAAACATAGTCAAGATAGAAAGACAGGCAATTCACTATTGGCAGATAACCTTATTCACAGTGTGAATTTGGCTCTCAGGACAAGAAATGAGGTGTTGTGAAATCCTAGAAAAGCAAAGTTTTCTTGTGCTTTAATTTAAAAATTAGAGCAAATGGAAAGAGGTATATGGAATTATGGAATAATTAGGCTGACAACATTATAGTTTAAGTTACAGCAGGCATAGCAAAAATAGGCAGCTGAAAGCAGAAGTTATATAAAGCATTCAGATTCTTTATATTCTGAATATTACTTTAATGATAGAATAATTTGTCACCTACATCAAAGAAAATGTTTGGGTAAAAAATGCATTGTTGTGACAATATTAAGCACCACATGCAAACAAAGAAATAAACAACCCAAATGTAAAGTTACAGTGGTGCAAAGAACAAAAGAATGAGACTCATAAATGGAGCTTTTACATGCAATCTCATGAGCTAAGTATGCAGAGAAGTTTTCAGTAGCAGGGCAAATGCGTATGCATTTTCATTGTCACAAACCTTATAGTATTCCACTTTTAGGTGAAACGATAATATATGCTATTTTACATGAGCATTCTCCAATTAAAGAGTTTCATTATCAGGGATCCTCAGAACTCCAGACAGGAAATCAGAGAGAACTGAAGACTGAGATGCTAACATCCACAAAAAAAATTGTTATTTGTTTTTATTTCGTCTAGAAAAGGAGTGCACAGAGTCACAACTAAGGGTCAGAAATATCCTATCAATCCAACATGCCAAGCATTTGCAAATTCAATAATCGTTAACAAAAAAAAAGCATACTGACTCCAAATTATGAACTTAAACCTAACCCAGGTATCAACACCTGAATTTTGATACTGGGAAAGTGCTTTATGTGAAGTATTCATGAAGGAGAGAAAAAAAAATCCTGCAGATAAATTATGAATGATTTTCTCAGCTCTTTTTGAGGACACCAAATGACGTTCTTTGGTGTCTCCGAATTTCCTCTGCTTTAAACATAAAATATTATCATATTTTAAAATTTAATGATGAAGTCAAAAAGATATTATAAAGGATCTGTGAATAATAGTTACTTCAAAAGTATTTTAGATAGGTAAAGTTTAATGTTGACTTTAAAATGAACAGTTTTATCATTTGCTAACAAAATTGTCTACCTTTTCCTGGTCAAGTTTCTTTTGGGCAAGATGTATTAAATTCTAGGGAAAACACATAGCTTGCAAAATTTTTTACCAAAGTGTATCCAGACATCTACTTTCAGGCCTCATGCTTTGTTGCACCAGCACCTACATTCCAAATATTAACAG
This sequence comes from Orthonyx spaldingii, assembly GCA_013397795.1. Classification (NCBI taxonomy): domain Eukaryota; kingdom Metazoa; phylum Chordata; class Aves; order Passeriformes; family Orthonychidae; genus Orthonyx; species Orthonyx spaldingii. Next base: position 131,535 of record VZTJ01000081.1, read on the forward strand.
CCAAATATTTTTGCATCTTTATATACAAGTAGAGGAAGTACCACTATAGGCTCATCACTTCATACACTTTTCTGGGCATTTGCTATTTGACATTGATCTTACCTATTCTTCATGACTCTCTTGTGTAGCATAAGCTTTAAGGCCATGTGTACTTCGTTTTACTACATGACACTTTCTGCCAGCAGATCTTAATTTTGGTATTTTCAAACTCTGTTTCTTTCAAATGGTTAAACAGCTCATTTCGTATGGAGACGTAATTAGCTTCATAACACCTCTTAGAAACATTTTAGACTTATTAAAAAAATTAAAGTTTTATTCAGATGAAGTTTCAATTTTGAGAGCATGAACTTAGCCCCAGCTGAAATCAAGTTAACACTAAAGGAGGTCATGGCATTACCTTAAAATAGATTATGCTGGTTTTGGCTGGGGTAGAGTTAATTTCCCTCACAGTGACTGGTGTGGGCCTGTGTTTTGGATTTGTGCTGAACACAGCTTTGACAACACAGAGATATTTTTGGTTTTGCTGAGCAGGGCTTACACAGAGCCAAGGCCTTTTCTGCTTTCCAGCCACACTGGTGAGGGGACTGGGGGTGCGTGGGAGGCTGGGAGGAGACACAGCCAGGACAGGTGACCAAAACTGACCAAAGGGATATTCTAGACCATATAACATCATGCTCAGTATATAAAGCTGGGGGAAAGAAGGAGGAAGGGGGAATGTATGGAGTGATAGCGTTTGTCTTCCCAAGTCACCATTATGTATGAGGAAGCTCCTTTCTCCTGGAGAGGGATTGAAATTAATAGTGAAGAAAGTATGTGAACTGTGATCTAAACGTAACAATACCATAGCTCCAGAGACATCCATTTTCACTTGGAAACCTTGATTTCAATTCATTAAAATTGTAACTCTGTACCTAAAAAACAAATTATTGGGATGTGGTTGAAAAATTGCTTCTAGATAAATATTTTAGATATTAATAATATATTTTGACTTTTGTTTAGATTTATATATTGTGCTATGCATTATTATTTCTTAATTACATTTTGTCACCAGTAAGTAATTAATTTTCCTCATATTTTTCTACTTGAAAGACTTCAAGAACCTTAAGGCATTCTGTGAAAGCTTTGAACTTTAGATTTCCTTTGTACTTTCTATTTCTCTCCCTATTCTGCTGCTTCACAATTATATTTTGAAGAATATAGCAAAAAAGGTCACAAGTGAAAAAGAGAGTTGTAGCAATGCTAAAACAATACAGTATTGGAGTAATAGAATGAAAAGTAAATCTTTATAAACATAGTTTACAAAAGCAACAAAGAAATTTAGTAAATTGGTTTTTAGTGACACTGTTATCACAGAACTTACATCTCAAATGTGAATCTACTACAGAATTGAAAAGCCTTGGTATTCAAGTTTTCTAAACCATGAGTTAAATTAATTTTTGAGTCATCTAAGCCATGATGTTTTTCAGATTTCCCCAAGTGCTTTCCATACAAGAACCTTTTTATTTATTATAGACTCCTTGAAAACAGAAACCATTAGCTATTCCCAACTAGGACTGTCATTTCATATATAAACAAGTAAAATCAGCCAAGTACCTTGAGTTTAGTCCTCTAAAAGGAAAAGGCCACTGAGTTTATTTCGGAGCATTTCCAGTCATAATACGTGATTCCCAGGTGGAACAATCAGCTTTCTGTAGCAATAATTCAACAAAACATGTGCAATGTGTTCCCAAAATATTGTTATTTAGGAACAGGGTGTAGTTTTGAAACACCAATAGTATGACTGGACATCTGCATAATTTCTTATAAGGATCACTGTTTGTGATATGCGTAAGGTGATGTTGTCTACTATCTTAGGTGTATTTTGTATATTTAATTCTGTAGTGTTACTTTTCATGCAGAGCATGTGTCCAGCTATAGCAATGACCTACTGATGTTGTTTGCTAAGCATTTAAAAACAGCAGTGTCATTAATATTAACAACACTAATTTTTTTTCATTAATTTATAAAACTGCAGTAAAGTTTCAAGAATTACAAAAGTAAGCAGCAATTTTATCTGTTGCAAGCAATCTCTCTCTTCAGTGCCAGAAATGCCATAAGTGCAAAGAAATGACATATGGTCATAAAACCAGAACAGCTGATAGCCAGCAACAGTGTAAGTGAACAGCAAAAAGGACAAAGTTATAACAACCTAAGTCAGCACTTGCCAAGTCAGGCTGTCAGTTTGGTTTCTAAAGAGATGCAATGGTTAAAGAAGGAAAGTTTAAGAAAATTTTGATATTGACAAATGCAAAGAAAGAGGTAATAGCAATAGTGGTCATATTGGCCTTGTGGATTTTCTCTCTGAAAAAGACCTCAGACTCCTACATAGTCATGGAAATGAAAGCAGAAGGCAATGCATAAAAGGCCACTTAAATTATATGGGGTATAAATATCCAGGTAAGATGCCATTACTGCATATGCAAAATATCGTTTCTGGCCCATGAAGAAATTCTATCACACACAGCTCCTCCCTGTGAAGGCAATTTTGTTCATACTACCAACCACCAGAAGTCACACTTGTTTGCTGCTGGCTTCTTCACCAAGACATGTCCCACTCCACAAATACAGCTCTGGAGTGCTGGCAGGAAGGGTGTAATCCTGCAGAAGAATGAGCAGAACCAGCAGGAGTGTAGCACTGCTCCTTGGAGAAAGAAGCAGCAGTCCTGAGAACATGGAGCAAACACTCGTAGCATAAAGAGCTGCTCCAGTCACTGAAACAGAGTGCTTGGGAATTAGGTCAGCACACCTGAGATGCACCAAGCAACTCAATGTAAGTGCTTCAGCATAATGGAATTTGATTTCAGAATTCTCTGAATTCAAGAATTTTGAAACAAGACATTGCTCCCAAAACAAAACCTGCTGTTCTTTCAACTGGCCATGTTTGCCATTATAGGCACTTATTGCACCTGATGTATGAAAGAACAAGATATAAGATGAAATCATAGCCAGTTTTCTGTCTAGACATTTCTGTCTACATCCTCTGTCATTGACTGGATATTTCAGTTCCACAAATTCAGCAAACTGATAAGTGCACTGCTGCCTCCACCACTGAGCTCTGAGAAATCTCTGAATGCTGCAACATTGGCCACTCCTTCTACCACATGTTGTGGGTCTGCACTTCCCCTGTGCAGTACTTCAATCACCACCCTTGTGATGTGCCACTGAAAAATGCTGCTACATTCCACCTGTAGCAAGCCTGGATATTCATTTCCCTCCTTGGCCAATCAAGTCCTAGAAATGACCACCGCAAAGCCACCACCAGAACATGTTCTTCCTGAATATTAAGAGAAAAAAACTGTTTGAAAAATTATTCGAAAGAAAAAATCATGTCACTACATTCTTGAAGAGATGGTTGTTGAGCGACATTAGCTATGTTACAGCATACCCAAAAAATTCTGCATTTCAAAGCATATCTAGAAGAAAGTGTTAAATGAGTGTATCACCCAACTGATTAGTCTATGTGACATGTGAGATGCTGTCCAAGAAGCTGTTGTCTCAAATCTGTATTGATGCCTCTGTGTTTTTCAAAAAAGAACACCCAGACTGTGGCAGACCTACTTGAAACTAGCCAAGATCACAAACAACTACTGCAGTGGTTTCTGCTCTTTGTCTGGTGTGACTAATGAGTTACCAAGTCCTGTCATATGCAGCAACAGACTGTCATTTCTAATGAATTTGAGGACTTTTCTAGGAATCTCACTCATTTAAGTTAACACCATCAATCAGGCTGAATAAATGATGTAGACAGATAAAAAATTGTAGCCTTACAAAGAACTGCTGAGGGAGACCAGCCAACAAGACTTGTCAGATCCCTCACTTGTAGCAGGCCACATCCACAGCTGGGCAAAGACAATCTCTGAGCAGCAGTACTACAACACAGATTGCACCTATGTCTCTGTTGAATATGTGGGATTTTATTCCACCACCAAGCAGCCCCAATTCACAGCCCAACTCTCCTTGCTCTTGTTACTCAAGAAAGACACAGTGCTGCTGTGCTTGCAGTACAGGGGGACTTGCAGTCTCCCAGAAAACTTGCCCAGTTGAGGGACGTAGTTGTACTGCAGATATGTGCTACATGTGCATGTTGTAGAGACAGGTATTTCATATAAGGAGAAGAAATGTGTATGTACAAGAGAGACAACAATTTTGGTGAATAGAATAAAAGTTTACACAGCTTGTAGGGAGATAATACAAATACAGATGAAAGGGTAAAACCTGGATTTAAAGATTTTCTCAGAAACCTCATAGACAGACCACGCAGTAGAGGCAGGAAATGGGAAGTTATACATACCTGGTATGTATATTTTTTCATACTGTGAGTAATTGTACAATTGCTGAACATCTCAGTGGTGGTGTAGAGCATGGAATTACCCTGTGAAGATGTTTGAGCCTCACTGCATATGGGTTAATCATCAAGTTGCTCTAGTAAAACAGCTCTATGGATCTGCTGCAGAGACACTCTGTCATTAATGGACAAGGTCCTGGCTAAGAGGTACAGGCTAGGGATGGGGAAGTTTTATTCTCACTAGTGCAGGAAATCTGTCAGCATGTGCACTGCAAGTTTCAAAGAATATAGGAGTGCAGGGCAAGAATTTTAGGAAACTTAATTTCTTCACATAATTTGGTTTAGAGGAATGAGAGACTGTCCAGATGATTTGTATCCTTTTTCTGTACTTGTGTCGAGTGTGGGAATACTTGGGGCAAGGATGGAGAGAATGTTGTCTCCTCCTAGTCCCACACACTTTTCTTTCAGTAAGGGGCTTCTGCCAAAGGTGCACTGGTGAGAAATACAGTTTTCAGCCCCGTATAGTTTCAGAGCCAGGAGGGATGAGCTGAGTTGAATGTATCACTCTTCACCAGCTGTTGGCAGGCAGAGGATTATTGCACGCCTAAGTAGACAGAAACAACAGACAATGGCAAATCAAGTCATCTGTGCAGAACCCTGCAGAAGGCTTGAGGATTTGCAACTAAAGGTGAAGATATGAGTACAGAGAGCAAGTGCAAGAAATAAGGAACAAAAGTCATTGTTTGGAGGGCTTGCTATTGATGGTAGCTTTAGATAAAATTTATATCTCCATTAATTTTATCTGGGCTGCTTCTAAAGACTGGGAAAATGTTTCAGGGTCCTTAGAGCTCTTATTCCAACCCTGCCTTGTCCCTCCTCTTTCTCTGTCCTGTTTCTCCTATTCCTGTCAGCCTGGCCATCTTTTGTACTCTTCTGGTGACATCTTCATGGTGTGAAGCTCACCAGTCTGCTAGGGCAGTGTCCATAAGGTGAAGCTGATCAGTGAGAACACAGTCCAACACTCACTGCATAACTGCTGAGACAGAGAGCTGCACCCTTGCTTTCTATGTTTTGTGCACACTTTACAGGTTCACAGCTGCTTCTGCATTTTGGTGCTCCTAAAGGATGAGGTATTACTTGAGATGGATGCCCAGGTCTCTCAAGTATGTCATGTGTAGAGTGAAATTAGCCCGTCTGGTCTTGTCTGAAGCAGCTGCACAACGATCAAATGTAGCACTTAGCTTGTGTGGAGTTTAATTGCATCTTAGACATCTAATTTCCCATCTTACAACACAGAGACATATACAGGCAAAAAGAAGTTGCAAATACTCACGCTGGATGGGTACTGCTGAGGACAGTGCTTGGAAATTGATCTTAATGGAAGGGAAGAGCACAGGAAAGTGTAAAACCTAGCAAAACAATGTTTACCAACAACACATGGGAATGGAAAGGATGAAGCTAGAAGAGTAGTCACTAATGCTGACAGACTGTAAATAGGGATGGAAGAGGAAAGGCAGATTAAACAAATGGGCATAGATGAAAGGCAGCTGGTTGTGCCTGGAAGGGATGATGATTCAACGACTGAGTGCTACTCAGCAAGAGACAATCTTTGTGAACACAAAGCTAAAGTGAACTTATGATGCTAAAGCTGCCTGAAACAAGTGTGAAAATAGGTCACAACTGCAACAGCCTAAAGTAGCATGGGAAAAATGAGCGGAGCATGTTCTGCTGTGAAGCAAAGAGAAGTCTCAAATCTGAGCTGTTTTATGAGTGAGAATTACCAGGGAAGTGCTCTCAGAACAGAAGTATCTGTATTTTCACTCAATTCTCCTTTTTATACATAGTAATTTGGTAAAGATTGCAATGGAAGTGTCTAGGAAATCGAAGACAAATAGTTCATTATAAGGGCCAAAACTTTGCTGGTGGTTGTGTGCTGTTAATAAGGAATCCTGAAAACTGAAAATTTAAATATAAAACACCTACTTACCTTTATTGCCATGTGTTTCAAAAACAAATCCTACCTATGGTGCTATTAGCAACATCAAAGCTTTAGAAATTTTTCTGGAAGTATTACATTTTCCATTTGGCTCAAAGACACCAAGGAAGGCTTTTCAAAGCCTTTGGGAATACATCGCAAGCACAGTTACATGTATTAATAAGAAAATGCCCTGGCCTTGTAAGAAAAAGATCAGCTTGCACATTATAGCCAAATCCAGAGGGACATATGCAGGTGGGTTGAAGTACAGGTGGACTAATAACCAAAAATACTGATACCAGCTCATTTCCATTTCAACAGGAGCTTGATATTGCATATTAGATGAAAAAGTTGGAAATCTTTCAAAGAAAAATGTGCTTGGTATTTCAAAAGCAGCTATCATTTTAGCATATTGTATGGAACTAAAGGCCAGAGGAAAAGATTACTTTTCAAAATGCTCGCTCTGCTTTTTTTTTTTTTTGTTCCTTGCTCAGCTACTCCCTGGCAGAAATAGCGAAAATGTAGATTTTAACCTTTCAGATATGTACTTCACATGATTTTGCTGATTGTAATATTGCACTTTCATATTTTTCTGTGAAGCAGTTGATGATATTGATGAAACAAATGGTACCATATGATTACAGACGACATTCCTTTGATTGACCAAGATTTCAATTATAGACATTTCACAGGAAGAGTATGAAAGGTTCCAAAGCTTTAACCTGGTAGGTAAAGTCATCCTGCACGGTGTTTATGACACACTTTCCATCATGAAAGGAATCAAATAATGTAAAGCTTTTTACATGAAGTTGCTTAGATCTTATATGCTGGATTATAACTCAAACAGAAATGGCCATGCTAAGCATTTGAAATGTTGGCCTTAGAAAAAAGATTGTTCAAAAGCTATGTATTATTAGCAAAATATACAATGTAATTTAATAGCAACATAAGTACTTCTCATAAGTAGATTTCCATTAGACTACTCCCAAATGACTGTGTCTATTATAGTCTATAAATAGAAAACCAGCTCACAAGATACAGACCGGACTTTGTCGTTGAGAATCAATTGGTCTGACAGTGCCAATGATGCCCTCTGTTAGAATTAAATATAGTTCACAGTGAAGAATTACATATGTGAGCATATGTGTACAATTGACACTCCAAAATGCACGGCATGTTATGGCGAAGCATTGAAAAGAACTGATGAGAATTTTTAAATTCTGAAGGTACATGTGGAAATATCATGAAGTGGGACCTAATTAATACTTGTTGTGAAAAAGAGCTGAAATAAACCCACATGAAATTTAAATCTCACACTACTACCAATTTATTGCAGAGTGCATCTTTTCCACACAAAGTTTTGAAGTGGACAGCCATGAATTTTGTACAGAAGAACTGCATTGAAGGAATGTTTTAAATTCACTATGTACCAAAAGCCCAAGGCAAACAAAACATCTAAGTAAACAGTAGTAGGAATGTCTTTTTGACTCTAGAAGAGATAATGAATTCTATTACTAAAACACAGCAGTAAGTCTAATTTTGAAGTCACATGTAAGTTATAACTTTAAAATTAGCATTTTTTATTTCATTCCTACTTTTAATATAGTTACCTAGCAAACTAGTACATAAAAAATGTAAAGAGAAAACAGCAGGCAACCATCAGGTCTTCATTATACACTCCCAGATTCTGAAGGGGTTGGATAACCTGGATAACTCAAACCCACACATAATACATGATAAATGTAAACCCTGGTGATAAGAACACTGCAAGGGTGTAGTGGGAAAAGGGCAGTGTTGCTGATGAGTGTGGAGCAGGGAAATCCCCCAGCTGGCACCCGGCAAGCAGTAAAGAACATACTGTGCACTCAGCCTGGGCATGCCTGCTCTCCTCCTGAAATGAAACCACCTCGTGCAGAGCCAGCTCCAGTGTCTCCTCATCAACGGCACACTGAACCCTGAGTCTGAATGATTTATCCTTGGATAATCAAGAATTGACTGTCTCTGGATGAGCTGAGCCCATTTATTTAATACGTCACCTGTAACTGGCTACAACAGCAACGGGAAGTTTTTCCTTGCTGTTTACTGAATGTGGCTCAAATGCTCGAAACCTTCAGTGCATTAGCTGCTTATTCAGCCAAGATAACATTTCTCATAATGACTTTACCCAGTATTATGGATGTTGCTGTAGCTTGCCATTTTGCTACTGCTAGTTTTTGATATTTTACATAAGCTCAGCATGGAGAACTAGTTTGCACTGAAAAGACTAAAAGTATTTTTCTTCTTTCCTTTTCTTTCTATTTCAAACACTTAAATTTATTCATGTAATTCCTCACCTGCATTTTCATTCTGCAAAGCAATACAGTTTCCAGATTCTCACCTGCTTAGTGTAGCCCTTAAGAATGCCTTGCAGATTTGTATTTTGTTCTCTGACTGCATTACACTTTATTTAAAGGAAATGGTAATCCCACACGTCCTGGAGGTGATATAAGCACTAAATCATATATTTAAAGTGCATTAAAATCTTCAACTGTGAGAGACTAAACAAGTCAAAAAATGTTATTAGTAATACTCACCAAGACAAATAAGACTAATTGCTGTTTTTTACCTTCTCATACTATTGCACTGCCATTGTCTCTGGTGACAGACACTGCTGCCAACCTATCTGTTTATCTTCAGTCAAAGGATCTAGGAACAGTTTTACTACAATTTTGGGAACCACTGTGAAGTACACAATATGACTCAAGACTACTGATGAAGTTTCTGCCAATTTGACTAAGTATTCTTTTAATGTTGTTTTTATTTACTCCTGCAAAAAGTAGAACTCTGACAGACTACAACCTAGCGCTCATTTCACTCTAACATATGCTAAATTTATAACTTCTCCTTCAAATTACTAACGTTTAAAAAATAATATAATTAGTACCATTCTTTAACCCACCAAAAAAGCATACTTTGCTGTTAAAACATTCAAATATTCAAGAATTCTACGCAGCTAATTTTCTTGAATCACTACACTAAAGTTCAGTAACAATAATATCCAAAACCAAGGCAACACGCCACTATGCAAAAATTTAAAAATATATTTTAAATCCAGGACAATTTAGGGCCAAATATATAATGTAAAATCATTTTAACCCTAATGAATGTAGTTGCATGGCTACCATAGTTAAAAACACAGTTAAAAGCATAATTAGACCAATAATTTTGCACACAGAAATATGCTGCTATTATCTCAGTGGGCAATAACCCTGGCCTTTAACTTGAAGTAACTCTGCAAGTTACCTTCCTGATAAACAATGCAATATTAATATCACAGCTGGGAGCAGTTCTCTGAACACTCACAGCAGGTATCAAATTTGTTGCTTAATTTTTGTCAGAATTGTAGCATCTCTTTCTAATGGATATCTTTAGCATCAAGTAACAGGAACAAGTAGAGTTCAAGATATAATGAAAGTAATTTCATATTAAGCTAAGGGACAAAATAATCCATAGAGCAGCAAACATTAAATCATTAAAAGAATGAATGTAACAAATTATTCAAGCCACATTTTAATGGTATGATTAAAGATTCTTAGTTACTGGTAATAGAAAAATAAGCATATAAAAATTGAAAAAACCCAAATACCTGGGGAAACCCTTGTGTCCGTGTTCAGGTTATATTGAGATTTCAAGTCAAATTGTATGATTGATTATGGAGTCATAGATAAACTTTTAGGAGGACCTGTTGTGATAGGACAAGAGGTAATTATTTTATGATGAAGAAGGATAAAATTAGATTAGAGATAAGGAGGTTTTTTACAATGAAAGTGGTGAAATCCTGGAACAGGTTGCCCAGAGAGGTGGTGGATGCCCAGTCCCCTGGAAAGATTCAAGGTCATGTTGGACAGGCTCCGAGCAACCTGATTTGGTTGAAGATATTCATTGCAGGTGGACTGGAGCAGGTGTCCTTTAAAAGATCCTTTCCAACCCAAACTATAATATGATTCTATAACCCACCTTTTTTTTAAAAAAAAAGAGACCTCCATTAAAAAAAAAAGAAACAGTAACAATATTAAGCACTTTCTAGATTCTTGGAACACAAGAAACACTGTTTTTCTGGCTAGGAAAGGACAAAAGCCTGACACAGCTATTTCTTCCACTTTGAACACCACTAATCCCAACATATCCATTCCACATCTTTTAGTACACACCAAGGTGAGAGGCTTTCTTTTTGACAAAAAAACACATTATTTGGTAACAGACTAAACACAGATACATAGTAGACCACTGTGCTCAGTTATGAGATTATTCCAAATTGTATAACCAAAGAATTATCTTGGAAAAAGAACCACCAATAAACTGTACTTATCACAAGATTTCCAAAACTAACATAATTATCAATTAGGAAGTTGTGATAAATGACAGTAAATGTTCTGCAGTTCCTTATTCTCAGCTTAATCTTACCCACAGTTCATTTTGGCATTCATCACAGCTTCTCTTACCTTTTGTTAGTGCTTGAGATACAAGATCAGGGGTTTGATCTAATAAAAAAAAATTAAAATAGAAAACTATGTTTCCCAAGGAAAAACAAAACTGCACTCAAAATTTGAAAAATATTTGATTTGTGTTTGATGTTAATGACAATCACATTGTAAGGACTTTTCTTTTACAGGATTTAGTTTTTTGGGGTTTTTTTGTAAACATGTCTTTTACATTGTTCCTATAGTAGCTTTGGCAGTTTCAAAGAGCAAGGAGATTTTACAGCTACAGAGCGCTCAGCAGTTTATGCACCAGAACAGTCAAAAAGAAACTTCTGAAATCCCATAGTCAGCAGCTCTTATCTACATTTCCTTTTAATTCTACATAAAATAAAGTGAGATTAATGAGAATGTCAGCTGTCCCACCTGTCAGTTTTATATGCTGATGGAATAAACACAACAACGAAAGTAGAGCCTGTGTGTTATAATATATCAATGTTTTGCTGCACAACCAAATAACACCAGTCAGTTATTTTCTGTTGCCTTTCACAGAATCCTTCCTCCCAAAATGTCTCTTGCAATCTTAGGAGGTATTGATATCAGACATATATATGTATACACACACACACACACACATATATACATGTGATGTCCAAAAGTTGTTCTCAAATATATCCCCCAACACTAAACCTATACTTTTTTAACAAATATAGGTTTATATTCTTATAAAAATAATGCAAAAAAAATCTCCAGTGAAGACTGATTGCCAAAACATCTGCACAATATGACAAAAAACAGTGGATCCAAAGCAATAGGAAAAAGAACTTGGACTACCCCACTGCAGTAGCAACTAAAACCATGTGTTAAAAAAATAGTTTATAGCAAGGGAAGTGCTGGGTCCTGCATGTGGGTCACAACAACTAGCAGTGCTACAGGCTGTAGGCAGAGTGGATGGAAAGCTGCTTCTCAGGAAAGGACCTGGGCGTGCTGTGAACAGCAGATGACCATGAGCCAGCGTGTGCCCAGGTGGCCAAGGAGGCCAATGGCATCCTGGCCTGTATCAGCAATAGTGTGGCCAGCAGGACTAGGGCAGGGATTATCCCCCTGTACCCGGCACTGGTGAGGCCACACCTAAGTCCAGTTCTGGGCCCCTCACTACAAGAAGGACATTGAGGGGCTGGAGCGAGTCCAGAGAAGGTCAGTGGAGCTGGGGAAAGGTCTGGAGCACAAGTCTTATGGGGAGTGGCTGAGGAAGCTGGGGTTATTTGGCCTGGAGAAAATGAGGCTTTTTTTTATCACTCTCTACAACTACCTGAAAGGAGGTTGTAGCCAGGTGGGGATTGGTCTCCCAGGCAGCCAGCAACAGGATGAGAGGACATGACCTCAAGCTGAGCCAGGGGAGGTTCAGGTTGGACTTCAGGAGAAATTTCTTCATAAAAAGGGTTGTTAAGGATTGGAATGGACTGCCCACGGATGTGGTGGAGTCACTACCCCTGCAGGTGTTCAAGAAATTACTGGATATGGCCCTTAGTGCCATGGTCTAGTTGACAAAGTGGTGGTCAGTCAAAGGCTGTCTTCAATGATCTTGGAGGCATTTTACAACTTAAATGATTCTGTGAAATTTATATTAAAAAAAAAAAAAAAAAAGAGAGCAACTTCGCATTTACTCTGGCCACACTGTTCTGTATCTCTAGGTTGTGAGAGCTGCAGCATGGCTGCAATATGGTGGTAAAAAGACACAACAGCTTACAGACAAGAAAAAACACCCAGAAACAGAAGTGATCAAGAAAAACCTTCCCAACAATACAGGGTTCAGACAAGTCAATAGACTAGGACCAGAGGACCATGAAAGAATCAAAGTGGCGTGAAATGTAATGAGGTGAAATGTAATACTACCACCAAGTGAACTGATTGCTGTGCTAATGACAAGAAATTTCTCATCTGAAGAAAACAAGGCATGTGAAAGGCATGACCATCTTAATCGGGTAAAATAATGTCTGCATGATTTGGCTTTGTGAAAATAATGAATGTTATCCTAAAATGTGTAAAAGCCACAGCAACAATAAAAACTCATTAAATGTAATCTATACAATTCTCTCTTTCTTCAGAAAATGAACAGTTAAACAGAATCAGATGCAGGAAATAAATCTACCAGAGATCAGAGGAATCAAATAGTAGCACATGACAAAATCATATCTTGTGCATCCTAGCTAACCAAAACACATAAAATATCTGATTTTTCTTTTAATGGAAGAACAAGACCAACGTAAACTGAAGCAGTAGCAGCATTTAAAAAGAATAAATTGACTCTGAGTAAAGCGAAAGTTGGACATTTTAAAGTGTTTTCTAATCAACAAAAATAGTGATAGTGAACAAAGTGATAGTCCTTAAATTGATGCAGATGTACATTTAAATTGATATAGGATGATGTACATTTACTTACTAATGCAAAAAATTAGTTCTTTAGCATCTGGAACATCGCTCCCACACTTGCACCCCACTTTCCTACAAGCCAACTAGTAAAGCTGGAAGTCACACAGAGAGAACAGTAAAACAAAAAGCTAAAGATCTTTCAATGGTTTACTAGGGGAAATCTGTTATCTTTACCCTTGGTATTAAGATACTGAATGTATTCCTAAATGAGGATTGAGAGAGGAAATAATCCACCCCACCCAGTTCTGTATGATAATTGATTGCTTTCCTATAAAAGGAGATGAAGGATTATATATAAAATTAAGATTCACTACTTACCTGCAGAAAGGAAGACCTATCCTGTGATAAGAGCAGTATCTGTCACTCCACTCCCACACAGCCACACTGGAAAGACCTGAGAATCTCTAACCTTTGAAGACCACATTATAATGATATGATCAATTATGTTTTAGCTCACAGAAATAAAATTATTATTGTATCCCATTAATTTACATATGCTTTAAAGTAAAAAAATTAATTAATCAGACTGAGACTGATTCCCTGGCAGACCTCAGTTGGAGCTAATCCTTCATAGTCCTGCTCAGCAGAACTACTTAAGCAACCCTGAATATGTGGGTTTGTGGCTCACTGCTGTATTTGCAGGAATTGTACCAGTCCCAGAGGTATTACTTTACAGGGACTACACTTCCAGAGAACATAAGGAACATTCTTATGTCACCAAATGGGCAACAAATACAAGTAATTTTGAAGCACAAAGATATAAAACACCAATAGTTAAGGAAAAGAAATAGGATTTTAAACCTTATATATTATGCTATGTTTTTCATAAGAAAACTGTAACAACACAAAGCTAAAGGTTGCAGTTTTTTTCACCAGGTTCTTCCATTAAATAAATACAGGAGATGAATAAAACTTCTGTGACAATGAGAAGTTAAACTGCCTTCATCTGTACGTCACACTGATTGCTGCCTATATTGCCATGACGAGTCAGAATCCAGTAAAACATGAAGCAAAACTCATCATGCCAGACTGATCTATTCATACCAGACAACAGGAGCACGTAATAAAATCAAACTTTTGCAAATATTCTCTACGTTACTATGGAAACTTAATAGGCAGTTCTTTTTTTTTTTTCCTTTTTCTTTTCACACATTTTCATTTGCTAGAAAATCAAACAGTGTCATAAAATCACTTAATCATTTAGGTTGTAAAAGACCTTTAAGGTTATGAAGTTAACCTGACACTGGCAAATCCACTACTGAGCTAAGTCTTTCAGGAAGATTCAACATCTTTTGTAAGCTGGAAGGAGGTGTGAAGTAACATTCATTATTTATTTTCCTAAAAACCATTATACTCAGAAACAAGTTCCATCCTCCAGCCAGGGAAAGGAGAATTAACTACTCAAGAGTACAAATTCAGCAACCCTTGCCTAAGGATTTTTGGCAAATGCTTCAAATAAAATTAACATCACCCCCAACTTAAATGATTTTAAAAATGCAAATGAAAAGGAGGAAAAATACATGATATGTGGTTTAAGAATGGAGGGAAATCTATAATGTGGTTTGGGAAGAACATACAGAAATTGGGGTTTTGTCTCTTCATTGTGTTGAACAAGTCTTCTCTAGTTGTTTTGAAAGATTTTTTTAATTGGTCTCTCTGATACAGTAAATAAATAGTGACTGGTACTAAAAGGTATAGATTAAAGCTAAAGGAAGAGAAGGTTTCAAGGTGGATGTTTCATTTTACAAGACTGAATTCCACTGATAATTTTAATGTCAAAGAGGAAACTGAGTACACTAACACCGAAAGTAATAAATATTAGGCATGTCCATCAAAGTCCAACAGGAATGTACTTGTGACTCCACTCTGTGCTGGGTTTTGTATTAGCAGTTGATCAATTAAGACATTCTTATCCATTTAGAAAATGAAAACGCTTTCTCTCACCTTGCCCTGCTTTTGTTTTCAGCCTTCTATGTCTGCCCTGACTTTTTGTCTGTAGGAAATACCTCACACCCTCTCCTTGGACACCAGCCTGCTTTGTCCATGCTGGAGCCAGGAGGAACAGCACCACCCCAGGCTACCCACTGGATCGAAATGTCAGAAACAGAGAAGTGGGGAACTGCACAGCCGATGCCAACGTACAGCATCCGAAGCTGAAACAAGCTTCCAAAGGAATAAAAGGAATAATTTTAATAGTGGTAACTAAGTTCCACAGGACCAGCCATTTTGGATATTTAAATTAAAATGCCAGATCTGGTTTTGCCTTCTGTCTGTATACACTGCTGTGATCATTTCAGCTAAATATCCTGTGTCTTTTGTTGTTGACTTCTTAAGAAATAGCATGATTGAATGTGATGTTCCCTTCCCCCTCATACAACTCCTCTTGAATTTTAATGATTCTCTTGTCATCTTTGTAGAGAACAGTATTTTCCATAAACACTCACTTCAATATAAAATTTCACAAAGCTAAAATGACAATGAGGCAATGCTAAAATTACACACTAAAACTGGAAAATCAAGTCCACAGGATACAGTATGAGTGACAGAAATAGCCAATGGATGTTTAATTTTTAGGATAGCTTTTAAAATTCTTTTAATAGAATAACTTTCAAGTGGAGAAAAATTAGCCATTTTCCATTTCATTTCTCAGAAACCTTTTTAAAGATAAGAAAATTGACTACATAATGAGGTAGCAATATTAGCACAAATATTGTTACATTTCAGTGAAGTTATTGCTGTTAACAGTGGGAAGGACACCTACCTCAGTACCTTTGCTCCTATCACTAAACAGTACACTTACATAAATTCTGGTGAATTTCTGAAATGAGGCAGAAAGTTTAAAAATTGCAAAAACCAAAAAAAAAAAAAGGACAAGAATATAGACTCCAATATCTTATTAGCTGTTACTTAATCATTTGTCTACTTCTTGTATGGATGTCTGTCTTAAGAAATAAAAATGCATAAAGCTTTATTACTTGTGCAAGGCCAGCCACAATTTACCGCATGCACCAACTTCTGAGTAGTATGTCATGTCAATCCTCAGGTCTTCACATTAAAAAAGCCACATAACTGCGCCACATCTGAAGGAAACAGGCATTTGCTGAATAAACAAAAAAGACCCCTACACATAGATTTCAGTAGTAGCCACAGCACACATGGGAAATCAGAGGGCCAAACAGTTCCCTTGACATATCTGGTGCTGGCATCTGCCTGTACGGTAGGAAAACATGCACCAGAGAGCTGGGTTGGCGGGAACTTGGGCATCCCAAGGCATCTTGCTGCCCATGATCTCTCCTTTAAATTTTTTAGAGAAGTGGCTGCATCCGATGAGAAATTGCCCTTATGCTTCAGCGAGGGACCTGCACAAGTTGCCGACCAGGTGTACTGACTCTGAATCATCCAGGGCAGCTGAAATGACAGCATGGAAAATGCTAATCTGGCTATTGTAGATCCCCCAGCACAACACAGTCACAGAGCTCTGCAGACTATGGCAGAAGCTTCTCACTTCTTCATTTGCATCTGAACCTTCTCTCTAGCAAACAACTCACTTTTTTTAGCTGGACTGAGGATTTGTATCTACAGCAGCAAACAAAAGTAGTAAATGATTTTGATTTGCTGCAGAATTTTACTTATAAATGCAGTAAATTAAGAAAGCATAAACGGTGAAATTATGTAATTCAGCCCCTATTTTAAAAAAAAACCTATGAATTGAAAGAAAAAGAAGGATGCATAGCATTTTATAAAGAAAATACCAGTCTCTTGTTTCTATTGTGCCACCCAAAGAACTTGCATTAGTAGAACAGCATGTGACCATAGCAAGTAACAGTTAAGGAATGCCAACAAGGAAACCAGCTGTTTTCCATATGTGTGACATGATGGAAATGAGAAAACAAAGACAATTAAGAAATAACCAAAGCTGATGCCTTCTACAGGTTTTAACTTGGCTACAAATGAAGTAAAATGTGATAGAGTGGACTAAATACAAAAATCCCACATAGGTACACAGTCTTCAACTGCTGGTAGAACAATGTATTCTGGTTAGAAGAAATTGTATGAGGAAACAGATTTTTTTTAATTAACAGTAACAAAACCACCAAAATGCACACAAAAAAACCCCAAAACTGAGAAAAGAAATGTAAAAGAAAAACAGCATCACAGTGGAAAGCATAATGAATTAATTTATAAGCCTCTGAAGAGAAGTGTGACCAACACGACCCAGCAATGTGCTTTCACAGCCCAGAACACCAGCCTCATGCTGGGCTGCATCACAAGCAGCATGGGCAGCAGATTGAGGGAGGAGACTCCCCTTCTACTCTGCCCTTGTGAGACACCACCTGGAACACTGAATCCAGCTCTGGGGTCCCCAGCACATGAAGGACGTGGACCTGTGTGAGAGACTGGGGGAGACTGATGGCTCAAAACATTTCAGGGGTGTGTGCGTGTGTGAGGAAAAGGGGCAGGTTGGGCCTTGTCTTTGCTGAAGCAACGTCCTGCTCTGCACCACCATCCCTAGAGCCTGTATCCCAACCTGGCAGCGGCTGCCAATCACTGGCACAGCAAGGCAATGGTCCACTCCCCACCTCTGAAGCCCCTAACACAGCTCCTAAATGAACAGATGACCAGAAGGCACACCTGGGGCAGGGGCCCAGGAAAGCCAAACGGTATTTAATGCAGGACATGCAGTAAGTACATCTTAACCTTTCCTCCTCTTGGAATTTCTATTAGCTGAACACCACTGGAACCAGGAGTGGTAGTTATGTTTATTCTTTTCTGTATGTTTTCTATCTTTCTCTCTTTCTTCTTCTAACACTATCTTCTCAGAATTTTGAGTAACATTTTGAGAAATTTAAAGTCAGATGGGCTTGGAGTTTGCTAAGCTGAATGGGCTAATCTAATGTTTTGTGGAATGTTGTTCAAAAGCTTTTGTGAAAGTTCTCTGATTTTCTAAGTTGCCAGTAAAGGGGCTTTTTTTTTGTAGTTTTGACCTCTTGAGAATATTTTGTTGGTGTTTGTCCCATGCATCTACTCAGAGTATATAAAGAAAAGTAAGCCCTTTTAAGTGTCTCATCAAGTGAGCTTTTAGTGGTCTTACTGCCTGTTGGAACAAGTCCAGAACCAAGTTGATGACAGGGCTGGAGCACCTCTGCTGGGAGGACAGGCTGAGAAAGTTGGGGTTGTTCAGCCGGGAGAAGAGAAGGCTCCAGGGAGAACCTTATAGCACCTTCTAGTACGTCAAGGGAACCTGCAGGAAAGCTGAAGAGGGACTTTCTACAAGAACATAGTTGATAGGACTAGGGGGAATGGCTTTGAATTAAGAGGGTAGGTTTAGATGAGATATTAATGAGAATTTTTTCACTGTGTAGGTGGTGAGGCACTGGAACAGGTTGCCCAGAGAAGCTGTGGATGCCTCACCCCAGAAGGATGGGACTGTGAGCAACCTGGTCTAGTGAAAGGTGTCCCTGCCCATTAAGGTCACTTCCAATGCAAATCATTCTGTAATGGCAAGAGAAGAAAAGAAGCTGGTTATGTTCAAGTAAGGGAGAATAAACAAAAATCAGGAAGATAGCAGGAGTACTTAATGAGTATTTTGCAAGAGTATCTAACAAGAAAAGCCATTCAAAATTTAATTTATGATTAAGATGATTTTCTGAAGGCCAGTGAGTCAGAAGGATGTCTTCCAGGCAATGGTTGGAGTAATTCAAGTGCAATCCACAAAACTTGACCAAGAGGATGGCATAAAAGCTGCAATGAGGAGTGCTAACATTAATTTGGCAAGAGTGGCAGCTCTCTTGTTCCTGTGGTGAAGTTACATTTTTAGAATCAGAAGGAGGTCAACAAAATAGTGGGAAGGGGAAGCAGCAATACAAACCCATAAACAGTACTAGCTAAAGAGAACACCTTGAATGTTTTCTTCCTGAATGCCAAATTATCAAAACTGGACAGACTTGGCATTTTGTTTGGGTTTATTTTTCAGGAACACAGTCAGAGTAAATCCAAGAAAACAATCTAGAAAAGCACAATGATTTTTTCGGGAAATAGAAGTTTGAATTAGAGGTGTTGACTTTTAACAAACAAGGGTAATCCTTACACTTACAAAATCTAATTCTTGAAGACAAACCTCCTGCTCTCAATTAAATCATGCATATGAGTAAGGACAAACCATTTTTGAAGTATCCTGGCATTCATTTGTTATTCAGATTCAATCAGAACACATGAGCAAGACAAAAATCTTCTATTAGAGTTAACTTTTCTCAGTTTGCATGAACAACAAAAAAAAAGAGGGTTTCTTTTGTTTTGCAAAGTACTGGGCATGACATTTAAAAAAAAGGGGAAATGGCTACAGAATGGCTACAGGTATGCACTGAGCCTCCCTATCCCTGAATACTCTCTATAATCCAGTCTGGGAAACTGTGTGCTCTGGAAGACTGAAACTCCGTATACAAAGGGAAAATTCCAGTTTTAACATCCACCACAAGACGACAGAGAACCAAACCACGACAGAACACAAAAAGCAATCAACAAGTAACATCCTCAAGTTCAAATTTCTGCATAATACTTTCCATATAAATCATTTCTTCTCAACTCTATGTCATTCTTTCTACTAATGTGAAGAAGCCTAATTGGAAAGCAAGTTTCTGTTTTAAGAAAATCTCTGAGGGAAGATATTTATATTCAAATTCAGAAAGAAAAAGGTCTGTGTTGCAAAATGAATAGGTACATCCCTTGACAATCTAACCTGGCAATTAAAAACTCATCTGTGAGGTGGGAAGTCTACACTCAATCAGTCATTCTCTCTGATTTAAGAAAACTGGCAACTTCTACCTCCCACATAACTGCCCCAAGACTGAGACTCATTTTTCAGCACCAAATTCCAACTTAGAACCATTTGTTGTTTCCCCTAACTAGTAAGGAATCAGCTAAGCACTACTATCAAATATAATTTGAGTTGCATTTTATAGTAAGCCATCTGCATCTTCTGCTCTGGCAGAGTTATGTAATAAATTATAGACAGGACTATGAATTTCTGTGACATGCAAAAAATGACAGCAAATAACAGCAGCATATTTTGAAACAAAAATTACTCAGTTTCTGTGAATGCTGCAGTAGAAGACAGACAAACATTTATTTGGCCTGCCTTCTTTCCAGGAGTATTAATGAAATTTCAGCTACTATGGCAGATCCAGTAAAAAAGTGAGAGAAAATTTGTTTTCCTATATTTCAATTTGGTTTTATCCAGCTCATTCAGGAGGAATGTAGCAAAAAATAAACCTGAATAAATAAGGCAGAAGCTGCATGCAGTGAGGTCCCAGGAGACATCAAGTTAAGTTAATTTTTTTTTAAGAAAATGTATTCATGGCAGTATGCTTCCCAGCCTCGGGCAAGAGCCTTCCAGATTCTTAAGTGTTTAACTCCAATGAAAAAGGTGACGGTATTGCATCAAATTTACCTTTGTGAAGTGTAAGTTGGACTGAAACTTGAAACTATCTTATTTTTGAACAAACCATACAATGAGAATACTCTTCAGAAATTTTACAAAGAGAAAATGTCTTTGACAACTCTTGGCTTTCTGATGTTTTTGTTTTGTTGTTTTTTTTTTTTTTCAGGTGCTTTTATACCTTCTTTCTTTCAGGTATTTCTCATACAGTCAATCATTCCTATGTCAGGTCTCTTTTTTTTCTTATTATTGCTTGTATTTTAAGGTATTTAATTTCTCCCAATAATTGTATGTCTATTTCTTTTGTCTTCACTGCAGAATCTATTGGTATTTATTGTTTTACAAACTCGTGTCTCCTCCTTTCAGAGGATTAATCAGGAGGTTTTCTTTCATGAAGGTTGAAAATATGAACAATAGAGACACCTGCTTGCTTTAATAACCCTCTGTTTTCAAGGACCTCATCCATAAATTTGAATATTGTTTCCTAATTTCAAGTTGAATTCCAACTACAAACTTCCAGCTTTTAGCTTTCACTTATTACTGCCACATTTACTCTTCCAGAGCCCATTTGTTTTTCTAATCATGGTCTCCCCTCAGTCCTCATTCCACAGACCTTTTAGTTAAAATACTTCAAGTCAGCAAACTTCCAGTCTTTCAAGCAACATGCAATCCCAGCTCATAGGTGGATGTATGAGTCTGGGCTGTATTCCAGCACTAAAACAGCAATATCTAGGTGCACCCTAGCACCTCTCAGCTCTCCACCACTACCTCTCCAGCACTTGGTTTTCTTGGAAAGAGAAGGAAGCTGTGTTTTCTCTCACTGATTTCTCAGTATAGACAACATATGGCTCAAAACTGTGAGGCAATCTGCTCAGAGTCTGGCTGCGCTCTCAGCTCTAACTCAATACAGCTTTTCACTTGAAGTTTCTATGAATGCAATTCCTTGGGGACTGAAAGACAGCTCCAGTTCATCTCACATCCAGCCAATGCAAGCCTGGTTCGATCAGCTTGAATAGACTTCCATTTGTACAAAGAAAAAGGGAAAAAAATTTTGCATTTTTCCTTGCCCATCCCTATGTGGCTCATCAAAACCCAGTCTCCCACATGCAATTCTTTAAGCTATGTATGTAGAAGGAAACATGAAACAGAAGGATTTCTTCCCCCCTCAGACAAATTAAATCAATTCCCCTGTCATGCACTAGTGCTAAGGCACTGCCATCTAGTGTGAAAAATCAATATAACAAAGAAAGAGGAAAAACAGAAAGGAAAAAAAAAATATAAAGAGCATTTACAAAAAAGCAGATGAAATACTATTGGCTTCCATCATTTTTGAATACCCACACATTATATTCATAATATTCCTCATTCCACTTTATGGAAAAGCCCTCCCTATTACGGAAAATCCCTGACCTGATAGGCTGCAATGGATTCCATTAGATGGTACTGTGTCATGTCAGACAAACTCAGCAGAGCCCTTAGTCCCAGTAGCCTCATTTTGTGTAACTGTGTGAAACTAAGATTCTATAGTACTGAATGGTAGAAACCTCTTTCTAGAAAAGAGCTTTTTCTTAATTGCCACATAATTTACTGCAAATTTAGAGTTTCAGGACTTGATTCTCTAAATCATGTTATATGGAAAGCATTGCAACGTAGCAATCTGCAAGACCAGAAAATCAGAAATTTTTTTGATTTTGTCACTTTGTGGACTAGCTAAAGATTTTCTCTTGCCTTCCAAACATTCCTGTCCATGCAGCCCCGGCTTCCTTTGTTTTGTGTCCTGTGAAATTACCTACAATTGTTCAATGAACATGCAAAAGGTTTGACCTGTTTCGCTTGGACCAGTTTTGCACAGATAAAGTTAAGCACATATGACACGAGCCAGTGGAGCATAGATAGGATAAATTTACAATAGTTGCAGAGGCTTCACAAAGACCAGTGATTATAAACACCTTTATATTATTTAATATTTCTGCAACTTGTTGTAATCTCTGTATTACCACCGTGATGATCAAGAGTTTTAAACACTTGAGTAACACTGTTGTCTACTTCTTTCCAGAACTGTAGCAAGACAGTGTTACCTACTGTTTGGCTGGTGCAGATATTCTTTATCATCCTTAACAGAATTCTCTTTAGAATACAAGCTCTATCAATGAGTTGTGTGAACTCAAAGTTCACACAATACAAGTTTGTATAAAATAATTTAGGAATTCTTTCATGTAGCAAGCCATACTGCAAAACAAACATTGCAACATTATAAACATTCTAATAATCACCATGGATCAAGGAGGTATTCATTTAACTTTTGTAAAATGTACACAAACTAACAACAGTTACACATCATATGCCAATGTGATTCTGGTCTATAGGGGTACAGCCTTCTATTTCATGCAGGTTGTAAAAAGAAATAAGGTATCCTGTCAGTTATTCAAAGACTGTCAATAGAATTATAAAGAAAAATACTTTCCAGAAAGAACTTAGTTATATATATCTCCCAAGGCCCCATAATATGAATTAGTTATAATATTAAGCCAGGATATCACAATCTAGCTGTCTTTTCTTTAAATATTTTGACTGTTAAATACAGACAGATAAATTTATATATGTGATGCATAGATTTAAGATTGATATCTTACATTTAAGAAATTATATAATGGGAATATTGTATTGCTACACTACTATCACAGTTCCAATGTTAGTCTACAAATAAGGGTGGAAAGAGGGCACTGAAAACATAGTGAAACGTAGCACAGTAGACACTGGGCTACTGATTTACATGATCATACGTGAGTTTCGGACTTTAAGAACATAAAGCAATTATCTGGTCCTCAAGATTGCGATGAAAAATTTGCAGCACATGATGCAGACATAAGCAAAGTTAATAGACTAATTAAAGTCTAAAGATGAATCTGAAAAGTCCTGAAATAATGAAGTTGCCCGTGAAAATCACTGAGGGACCAAGCTCCACAATCCACTGCTTATAGGCCACTGCACCAATCAGGAAGAGGAGAGGGACATACTGAAAACCTTTGGCTGCTGTTCCTCACAATCCCTTCTTCCCCTCTCTAGGGAAGCCATCTCCACCAAGCAAATACAGCCAAGCCAAAGGGTTTTTAATACCACGTCACTTCAGTTTCAATTTTTATTTAATGTGGACACAGAGGGACAGACTAGCTGACACCATCAGACATCCAAATGCCCTCTAGGTGGATGTAGGTGAGGTTGTAACAAGGGTATCTGTACCAATCTGCTCAATTCCTCCAACACAATCAATAGTGATAGAAATACACTATACCTTAACATGTGCCCTGCCTAGAAGAATAACTTTTGAGAAGAAAACATATTACTAGGCATAACTGACACAATTTCATTGATATTGAAAGAGCTTTGACAACTTACAACTGTCACAAGAACTTACTTATGATCTTTTTATTATGCTGCTTCTCTATGACCATGTATCTATATTTATCTATTAGATGTCAGTCAAGGCAAGCAATACTTCTGTTTAAGTTTGTTGTCATAAGGGAATTTTTAACAGCACAGAGAACCTCCAGAACCTCCTACATCACTTCAGCAATCTTTTCAGTAATGTGGGAAAAGCAAGAGGAATATCCAACCTTTTTTTGTATAATCATAGTTACTAGTGCCTCATATCCTATTCTTACATTAAAATTTCAAGAAGGAAAAAATTCAAACTGTTGAAATATCCTAATAATTAATTACCTTGTATTTATGCTATGCATCCATTCAGCAACATATTACTAACAAGTAACTCAGTATTGCTCATATTTCCTTTATTATTACTTTTTTAAGTTTTCCGGGCTACCAATATAATCCTCTTCAGCATTTTTGCAGTTGCTACATAAATTGATTCAAGCTATGCTAGGGGAAAAATACAGAGGTTGAAAAATAGCAGCAAAAAAATATGTCACAATAAAGGAACTCAACACTGATTAAAACCATCAAAATGGAGAGAAACCCAAAGAAATCCAAAGCAGTCTGTCACCTTTGTGAGACACACCACTAGAATCTCTCCAAAGAATGACAATAAAAATGATTAGGGGTTTAAACAGTGGTGATTTGCTAAATTTGTGAGAGTTCTTTCTTCAAGCAACATGTGATCAACAACCACAGTGCTATCCAATATGCAGTTCGATTATTTTTTTCAGATACTTTCTTAACTGTGGCCTATTTAACATTCTATGGTTTTGAATTTGGGCCAGAAAGTCCTATAAGAAACTTTGTCCTGAAGCAATTGTTTCCATTCTGACAGGACACACAGATATAAGTAAAAGGACAACATAAAACTTTGAATAGTCAGAATTCATAGCTTTCTAGCATCTACTTGATTTACCTGCAGCAGTTCACTTCTCCTTTCCTGAGCAGTGTTTTCAAATAGCCAATGTCAGTGTAAACCACATCAGAGAAGAGAACCACAGGATAACTTAGGAGTCAGTCCAACCCCCTGCTCAAAAGCACGGTCAGTTATGAGGTTGGATCAGGTTAGCAGGGCTTGATCCAGACAAGTCCTGAAAGCCTCCAACGATGCACAACATGCACAGCAACACTGCACAGCCTGTTCCAACACCTGGCTGCCTTAATGGAGGAAATGTTTTGCCTTTTATCAAGGAACTTTTAAGTCTATTAAGAAGCTTGAAAGCTGAGTGTTATGTGCCTACCACATGTAACATTTAACACTTTTAATTTCCTGACTGACATTCTAAAATCATATACCTTTTTGAATAGAAATTATGGGAACATGCTCTGGACCAGCAGTAATTGTCTAGTAATTTGCAACATTCTTGCTATATGACTGCTTGATAATAGAGTAAATAGCTTTTACTAGTATTGTTCTCACTGCTATAAACTGACTTAATTGAGCAAATTAATGAATGAGAGATAACCACTGCTAGAAATCAAGGTGAACTTCGGCAAAATGTCCGTTTCTGGATTGCTAAACCTACACTATAACTATAGGATAAGAAAGGAAAGAAATAAGTGTGCTTTATTGCCAGTCACAGAGGTGATAAAAAAACCCCTAAATTTTCCAAACCAGCAGTCGAAATTCAAATTTGTCTATCCCTGCTGCTTGCCTGGTACTCAAAGTGCAGATGGAAATTTTCACTGAACTTGACTGGATTTTCTGAAAATACATTCAAGATTGAAAGCATTGATTTTGAGGTCAATTTTAGTCTCCTGTTATTCTCAAATGTGATTCATCATATGGTTCATTAAAAAGGTTAACTATTTTTACTAGTAGCTTCATTATGATGACAGAGGATAATCCTGATTCCAAAATCATGTATTAACATATTTTTGAAAAACAAAATGTATCTTCTCAAAGTTCAGAATATTTTTATTGTGTTCAGAAAATGTTAGCAACCACCACTGGTTCCTTCATACCTTTATGCATCATGTGTGACAATATAAAAAGTCTTGCATGCATCATTAATATTAATTATAAAAGAAACATTTTGCCATAGTCTAAAAAGCACATAATTTTTTCCAATTTTTTTTATTCCAGGTTACCAATTGCTTGTAACAGTTGCTTTTGTGCCTCCATACTTTGCAGACAAATGCAAAGAATATTTAGATTAACTATATTAAGTTTGAAGTTACTATTGAATTTAAGCTGCTTCAGCAGCATGGTTGCAGAAATACCTACAGTGTGCCATACCACTGCATAAATATTAGTTAGACGCAACTCTTGACTTGACAGTGCCTTTGACGAAGAACCCTTTGGTTTTCCTGCATAAAAATAACTCAATGGGTTATTTCTTGTGTATTTTGTGCTACAACAAGTTTTAGAAATTGTGGAATACCCCACTCTGACTCGTTGCTCTGGTATTCTGAAGCACAGAAGCAGACCTGTGATTATGGTGCCCGGCCAGAGCACCTTGGAGGATGCAGCTCTTGGCTTATTTGCTGGTGTTCACAGAGTGCAGACATGGCCCCCAGGGAACACCCCTTGGGCTGTACTAGCCCTGACAGACCCACTGGGTTTTCCCAACCTGCCCAGGACCCATTCCAGCTGTCCCCCCTCGGGCTGGCAGACCCCAAGGCAGCAGCACGGACACTCTCCAGCTCCCCTCTCCAGTTCCCCGTGGCCTTGACATCCACCTTGCCAAGCCCACCCCAAAGCACCATGAGCCCCACATGTGCTTTTGGCAAGGGTGACAAATGTTCTGCCTTGCCCCTAAGTCCATGTCAGACTCCTCAAAACAGAAAAGTAAAACCATCTTCTGAAGACATGGACTTGCACAGGCCATGGAGATTTTATTCATGGCATCCCTAGAAATTGGATTTAGGAAGGAAGCACTGCCAGGAGACAGTCGCTGGGGATCTGATTAGACAGACAGCATTTAACCTAATCTCCTCTGCCACAAGCATATTCTGCTTCCTGTAATCAAATGTGATCACAGATGCAATTATTTAGGGGCATAATTCCACCAATTTAGACACCAAACTATTACAGCTACAGGTGGAAAAAATAAATACTGAAAGTAGAGGAATAAAAATGTGTGTTGTTATGACTGGAGGCTGAACTACTAGACAGCTAAAAGTCATATGAAGATACAAACTTAGCAGGTTATGAGATAAAATTCCAAAAGTTCCAATAATCTTCAAGTATCTAAATAATAAACATTTCTGAAAACTTTGTCCCTTCTGTCCCAAAGAATTACAGGGTTATTTTGAAGCCAAAGGATATCATTATCTGCTACTCCATATGTTTGGGGGGGAGCAAAACCACACAGGCTGTGTCCGTCACTAAGATTTAGAAAGGTTATATTCATTTTCTGCATCCCCAGAAACAAACTGACAGTGTGAAGATGAGAAATTTATATTTGCAAGTTATGATAACATTAAGATAGGTAAACAAGCACAGCTTTCTGAGGGATTGCTAACAGAAAAAATCAAAGTCTATGGGTCCTGGGAAAGTAAAAATTCCAAGCAAGATTGCTATTCACAGTGGTCTTAGCTCCATGCCTTAAAGAGTTTTCTTTTACTCTTTAAATATGATAAGGCTTCACCACACTTACAGATTCTGACAAT
The DNA here is from genome assembly GCA_013397795.1 of Orthonyx spaldingii. NCBI lineage: Eukaryota > Metazoa > Chordata > Aves > Passeriformes > Orthonychidae > Orthonyx > Orthonyx spaldingii. The sequence goes on from VZTJ01000081.1 coordinate 159,209, forward strand.
TCCTGCTCCAAAGAAGGGGTACTTCAAATGGGTAAGTCATGCAGAAAGGCAGGTTGTGGGATTTAATGCCAAAATTTTGAAATTAAAACAGAACAGGAACAACCTTGTTTGAACAACAGTCCCATTCTATCTTGCATCACAAATAGCTAAATTAGTTTGTTCTTTCTTTTTTCCCCCTGAAGTCCATGTAGCTTCAGCAATATTGATCACGCTTTTATAAAGCTGTATAATGGTATTTTTAGAAAGACAGAATGAGTGATATTTATATTACCAAACACTGGAAAGAGACAAAAATAGATGGAAAGGCAAGAGTAGCCATGCCTCTGCTTTGTTTCAGATCTGCTCAAAAGCCACAGCAGGCATTAACAACAGAAATAGTAACAGCTGTCTGAAAAGAACAACACTGAGAAGTGACTGCCTATAAAAGGATGACTCTGAGAAGAAAGGGAAAGAAAATGTGTTTTCCAAGAAAAACTAGCAAAATGTGTTGTTTAGTTTTAATCTTTCTCCACTGTATTATCTACACATTACACTGATTAAATTGTTGGCACTCAATTTTAGTGATTTATTTTATCTGCCTTCCAGCCCTTCTGTAGTTGATTTTCATATTATTTTGTATTCATGAGTTTCACTGAGAATAAAAAAGGTTAGATTAAGAACCAGAGTGTTAGAGAATACTGTATACACAAAATGGACATTTGTCATTACTGTCATAGTTTTGCAAGTATGGTTGTTTTAATGATAATTTGACTAACAAAAGAGGGGGAATCTCAAACTGTTAGTAAGAGGTTAAGAAAATAACCTTTTTGCAGAAAAGTTATTTATATAATCATGAATATATGCAATTCTGGGCCTTTTTGCTCCTATCATTAAATAAAGAGTTTCAGCGATCCCTGTGACAAATAGAAAATACTCACCAATAGAAAGCTTTTGGAATGATAGTACACTTTTAATAACTTCCGTGGAACAGGGTGACAGATGTAATCCTTAACAGAACCTCTAAACATCTGCATTCAATAAAATATAGAACAATTTCACTATTAACTTAAGTAGCAGGAGAATGCTTACAACAAAATGTCCCTGAGCACTAACACTTCTCTCTTTGGGAATATCTGTAAATACTAGTAAAGGGTGAAACGCAGCAAGGATGAAATGTAGGCCAAGCGAAGACTTGGAATATTTACTTTCATTTATAAAATTCAATGATGATGTTGATTTTTCCCCTCAGTTTCCCAGCCCACACCTTCTACCCCTGAACAGGTGTGCAGAATGCACTAGTTGCCATGTGTAGTTGCACTTGTAATTGGATTGTTATCTCTGTATTGAGTTATTCGCAGTATTTTTTTTTAAAAAGTGTTATACCAATCCCTTCAAAAGGAAGTCCTATTATTTTTTATTCTATAAGCTACTCTACTTTTCTTTATTTGCTAAGTACGTGTCATTGGGACAGAAGACAGGTCAGGTCCAGGGTATGTAACTGTAGCAGTACAAAGCCAACCCAGAGGCGTTGGCAGTCCCCAGAGGCAGCAGCTCCTGTCTCCACACCTCTTTTGCTCAGAACCTCTGTCACTGGGTTCAGGCATATTGCGAACAATGAGAAAAGGCAAAACTACATTTTGACCCAGCTACTCTTAGTTGCAAGATATTAATGAAGGAATCATTGCATCAGCTGTAACTGAGAGCAGTCTTCACACTACGTAAGGCCAGGCAGACCCCACAGCACAAAGAATGGGCAAACACACTGTTCCCTATCTTTGAAGCCATATCTCCTCTTTTAAGCAACTCTGGGAAAGACAAGATACAACTAATTTCACAAAGAAATAATATTTTCATAAAAGTGTTTTTAAAGCATTATATTCATCTTGTTGCTAGAAACATGAAGGTCATTAATACCACTGTGATTCTTGCTGGTGAAGCCCCCAAAACATTTAGAGATGTGATGGCATGAATGGAGTTGCACCTTGCAGCAAGATGCACTCTTTAGTTTGTCTTCTGAAGCTACACTGTCAAAATGTAACAAACATGACAAGTTTAGCTACCACAATCTGGTAAAATGCAACCAAATTGGAATGGCATTAGTTTCTAAAGTTGCCATAAAAATTGCAAATCATCACTGCTGAACTCCTGACAGGATTTTGTTATGAAACCAAATAACCACTCGTGTAGTTTGAATTCACTTTTATGTGAGGGACTAGCACAGACTATTTGTTGCTTCAGTCCCAGTGAAGTTGCAATTTTGAATGGAACTTGATCCTGAGTTTCACACACTGTTAGTCCTTATATATATATAGTTAGTCCCATTTAGGTCAAAGAAAAAAAAAAAAAACAAGAAAAGGAATTAATTCACTGAATATTCTTGAATTTATATGAGGTAAAAGCCAAATGTGCAATGGCCATCACTGGCTTAAAAATAAAAATAATACAAAACATTTAAATGAAAGTACTTCATCTCTGCTGAGAATGATATTTTACACATAGCACTTTTTTCTCCTAACATTTATTCAATATATGAATTTTAAGTAGAGTATAAATTACTTCTTCTGAAAAAGAACATGCAGCTTGATCAAGCTGGAGTGAACAAGCTCCCCAGGAAATCCATCATGAAGCATTTGATTTGCTAAAGGAAAATGAAATTTGCCTAGTAATTTTTTTTTTAAGGATTTTTCCACTGGACTTTCAGTGGCTCCGTTTATAAAAGAGCTAGGATTTGACCGGCATTAGTACTCCACATGCTTTAAGAAATAAAGGTCTTGTAAGGAGAAATGAAATAAAATCATCCTTAGATACAAAATAACATGAGTTTGTTAGGTTAGGATCTTAGCTGGTATAGTGCCTTCAACTTTTTTTGATCATTGTCCAATAACCACCAACCAAATAATCAGTCTGTAGAGTGAAAAAGCCCTGCAAACACGACCCTGGCCAGCTTAACTCTGTAACAGACTTCTCACATGACTCTAGCAGTAAAGGACTTCTTTAGATAGTACTCCAGGTAGAAAATCTGAAGCAAAATCTGAGAGCTAACGCAGAGCAGGCCTGCACCATTCGCCTCTCCCGCAGTGTGTGACCCCCAGGACCTGCCGAGTTGCTGGGACAATGTAGGGCAATGCTGAGCTGGCTGCAAGCTCCACTAAGCACCACACCAGTCTTGAGCTGCTCAGAACCCCAGCGGGGCGAGATGGATGCACACCACCCTGTGCGCTTTCCTTCACCCATCTGGCTATTCTGAGCTCATCCTTAAACTGGTAACACACCAGAACATGATCAGTTACTTCTGGTCGCTTTGTCCAGGCCATGCTGGTGTTCAGCTGGACCAAGAAGAGGGCCTTTCCTGTGCCTCTTCTCTCCTTGCACCCACAGAATCTTACTTTTGACCTCTGAAAGAGCTGCCTGAGCAGTTTTCATTTCTGGAGACCTGTATTTAAATGTGGAACTATAGCTGGAAAGCGGATAATGTGACAATCAATGAACTCCCTCTTGGTGCAAATCGTAGTGAATTTTTGTTTGCCACACAAATTCTCACCCCAGAATAATGAATGTGGTATTTGCAGCAAAGGAGAAGACCAGTCATAGTGAAATACCAGCCATATCATACTGAGAAAGCAAACATATTGCAAAATATATTTTATTAGCAGTAATGTTTTAATTTTAAATCATCAGTCTGGAATAATATTAAAAGGAAAGCTTTTGTATGCATAACTTCTGTGCTTAAACAGTAGATAACTAGAATTTCATGTTGACATTGAAGAAAAAATAAGATATGATTTGCTCATCTTACTGTGCAAGAATAAACATTTCCCTGCAACTACTGTCATAAATCCTTGAAAATCTATGAAATGATCTGACACCAAGAAGTGGTTTTCCTGCAAAATATTGCCGATCCAGCAAAGTCAGCTTTTCTAACACTGGCACTTTTTTCCCCAAGCAATCCACAAGAAGTACCAGTCTGGGATAATATCAAAACCAGTGTGTTTCCATTTCTTGACATCAGAAATAACAGCTGATTCCATCAATTTTTGCTTATTCCTTATCTAGCATTGATCCTGGTATGTAATATCCAAGATAGTTGGTTTTCTTTGTTAATCTCTAATTTCATTTTTAAAATACCACTCAACATTTTCAACACTCAGCTCTAAATACTAAAGACTCTACAATACTTAAAAACATGATTTTACTGTAGCAAGATCAGAAGCTGGAGACAATTCATAAAATGCAATCCCAAATCATTGTATTGAGTTATGCAAATTTTGATTGAAGTGTAAAAAAAAAAATCAGGAGGTTCCTGGCACAGTTTTTCACAGCAGCACTGTCTTTATACCAGCTGTAGACAAATGCAGGTTATTTTCATTATTTATTAAAGAGTCAAATCTGCTCAAGGTTCTCTTTAATCTAATATTTTAAAATAATTCTGAAATAAAGTCTATTGGTTGTAATGATGACTAGCATCAGAATACCAGTTTCAGTAGACTAGATTATCACACGTTATATCAAGTGGCAGCATAAGAGTAATATTCTTATATTAGTAATTATGACTGTACCCTTTGATTCATCCCTTTGCATTCAGCAACATATATTTTGAAAGAATGACAAGATAAGGAGCAGTATATTTTTTATTTATTTTTAAACTGTATTAAGGGTTGACCTGGAATCATAAGACAGAATATCCTGAAGCTCTGCATCAGTTTTCCAAAGCCAAAGGACTGCCTACAAAATCTCTCTTTAAAGGGCTTTGCTCAATAGTCCTGTCAGAAACAACATTTCTAGATCGTGATACTGTTAGAAATCTGAAGCTTTTCTACACTGTGCTTGTGATGCTGATTTAATCCTTCACATCATCCTGCCCCACCAAAAATTTGTACTCTAATCTTTGAGGCTCTTGTTCAAGTTCAAAGTAAACTGTCCAAATTTATCTCCATGTGTCACAGAGAAGTAATAACCTTCTCTTTTTTCTCTTGGTCTCCTTTTTCTCCTCAATGTCTTACACATATTTATTCCAGGTTAAAAAAAATAGCACAGATACACTCCACATATTAAAAACTCCACCAAACATGCAGTGATGGATGAAGAATATCTTGACATGGTCACAGTAACCACTTTCACGATGGCTCTCACACTACTCTGCCCTCAAAAGAGCAGGTTAGGGTTATCTGCCAATCCACCAATCCCTCACTATCCCAGTGGGATGCTGAACTGGTTTTGGCACTTATAGAGCAACTAACACCTCAAAGTATTTTACATGCAATGACACAAACAATGTTGGTTAGGTTTCATTGTTGTTGCGTGGGGGTTTTTGGGAAGGTTGCTGGTATCATTTTGTTTGAGTTTGGGGTTTTGTTTTTTCAAAATACCAGATTGTCTCCTAAAACTTCATTGCTTCGAACTGCTTATTCCCCACCAATTACAAATTTATTATCACTTGTTTCTGACAATTTCCACAGCAACTAATGTAATCTCAGAGTGCTGTGACTTCAAGTGGAAAATAAGTACCATAAATCCATGCTAATGTCACCTGTGAAAAAACAAAAACAAGAGAAAAGGAAAACAGAAACTGTCATATGTGAAACAGGAGTGTCAACACAGAAAACATGTCAAAATTTTCAGGAAATATTACTGTATTTTCCTTATAATAAAGATGTCAGTTCAGCACAGTAAGCTTTCAGCTGAGCACAATACTCTCAACACCCCTAAGTCACATTGCATAGCAGATGTTAAATGTAAAATCTATTAGGACCAATTAGATCCTACAGAAGGAAAAAAATAGTAATAGCATGCATGCACAGGCAATCTTGCATTACACAACTGCACTGAGAGATACGGTGAATCACAAAAAAAAATCCCCCCCCAAAAAACATTAATCATGTAAATTTCACCCTTTTCTCACAAAGACATCAGCTAACAGAAGATATGTTGCAGTGTTTGCAGCCACAGGAAGAAGCAAGTTCTCACGTCTCCAGTTAGAAGCAACTTTTGTGAAGGCCATAACCTATTGCATATCAACAGATAATTAATTAATCTGTCATCCTCTATGGCAGTGTGAAACTAAGCAGCCGAAGAGTTTGAGCTTCCTTCCCAAACTGCATTTCATGTTACACTAACCTGACCCAAGTCATCATCATGTGTACTAAGGTGAGAGTTTTAATAGCATGGAGCCAAGTTATTGGGGGGAAAAGCAAACAAGCAAAAAGAAAAAAAAAAAAAGTTTGTGGTACTCTGATAGAGCCTTTTCACTGCCATGTGGAAGTTTACTCCTTTAACTGACCATTAAGAGACAGAGACAGGATTTGTAATGGGCACATGGAACAGATCTATGAGCACTTTTCAGAACTAAGCCACCAATCCAAGGCACAGGCTAAATTCTGGCCAGGTACTAACTGTGTAGACAAATGAATCTGTAATAGCATACATGATAGCTCAAACACCACTGGGGGCACAGAACTTCATAGTTTTTTGTAGGATTTATACATACTAAGAAGGAAAGTCTGTTTTTGTATTTGTCATGACACATTGCCAAAGGCTGAAGTGTTATTTTCTGGTAAGCAGTTTCAAACAACCTCTGGCTCTTCAATCACAATTAATCTCCAACAACTCATCCACCCCTAGATATTAAGCAGTTCATAAATGAGTCAAATATATATACAGTATCCCAGATAAATCTGATCTTCCAGAGTGTTTAAGAATATAAAGCAATTTCCCATTTTTTAGAAAAGTGATAGATGATAATTTCAACTCAAAAAACCTACCAAAGTTTGAAAGATCCTAGAAAGAGACCTGAAATATATGTCACAAACCACAGATTAAACTTTTGTCTTTCCTCAGTAGTTCTTGGGGAGAAACTCCTTCAGCTACTTATGACCTAAGAAAATGGACATAATTAATATATCCTCATGTATATTTCCAATCACTTTGCTATCTACCATTACTAGGAAACAGAATTGTCTGCAGTCCTCAGGAGAAATGGTGAAAAAGAAGTTTATGAGACTGCTATGGACTTACAGACCAACAAATAATACAGTTGCTATTTGTTGCAGATGCTCATGCTGTGAATAACAAATGCAAATGCAGGTACGGCTTTTTCCAGTGGGTTATAAAACTATGTTTCTTCTTCGCTAGCACCAAATTAAGTCTCAAGCACTGTCCAAAACTGGAACAGGCTCCCTTAAGTCTTTTGTCTTGACATTTTTTTTGCCTGTAAGACACAGTCCAGAGTTGGACATGAGAGTCTTGAAATCAGCAACTTCCCTTCTAAAACTGCTCCTTTTTTGGGGTTCATGGGGTTGGCAAGGAATAAATTGAAAAGCAACTGCTCTTCTCCTTGTGTACTGAGTTCTGCTTGTGAGCAAGGAAGGAACATGGCCCTGGCCAATGCTGTTGGAGAGCCTACAGCCAGTAGCCCTGACCCCTCTTCCCACTCCTGGTGCAGAGCACTAAAGCTTCCAAGGTTTGCTCTCCCTTTGCTGGGTTCTTGTGCAGCTGTCAGGCCAGGCAACAGCACACACACAACCCATCCATATTATAATTATTATTATAATAAAATGTTGTTTGATCAACAGTCTCCATCAATTGGACATCTAGTCAGACAAGAAAAAAAAGACAACAAAAAACCTAAAGCATTTACTTCAGGCACTGTTTCACATGTCTGTCTTCCCATTTTGGTGATTTTCTTAAGTGTTGTTTCCATCTTGCTATATTTCAGAAAAATGTATCGGATCACACAACAATGCATAAAGTCGTTACACAAAAAGGTTTCTAAATGCATAACAAGCAACCAAAATTAAAATATGCTTAATATCTTTTCAGCCTACTTTTATGTTAGACATTTTTTTGCATTCAGAAGTAAAACAAAAAAACCCCACCCAAAAAATTAAGCAAAACCATAAATTTTCAGTTAACTGTACCAATTTAAGTAATTACCTGTTTTACTTTTCACAACATCAGAAGCTTGAAGACTAAAAACTAAAACAAAAATCACGTACAACATCCAGTTCACCCCTGGCATTATTCCACATAAATCAGTGGTATTACACTGGGGATTAATTTGGAGCACTGATGTGAATTAGAGGACTGTTCTATACTGTAACCTCACCATAACATACACACACACACAAAAAAAACCCCAAAACATTATGAGCATCACAAATGCACACAAAAAATTATGCACCTCCAAATCTATTTCTAAGTGAACAGTACAGATTATTTCAATAGGGAATTTTTACTATTTAGAAAACAATTATGTCAAATTTTCTGAGAAAGAAGGTTTAATAATCATGTAAAATACTTGATAGAATTCCACTCAGGAGAATGTGAAGGAGAATCTGAGAACTGAGAAGAGCTCAGTTTTCACATATCCTGTGAAAATATGACCAGTGATAAGTTATGCAATGAATCTTCAAAAACTGTTTTAATCCAGTTTTGAAGATTGATCTGGGTACCCAAGTCTGTTCAGCAAAGGATAGTCACCACCTATACAGTATACAGCAATGTAAACTAATTAATTTCTCCTCCCACTAGAAAACCATTCACACTTCCCTCCCCTACTAAATACGTAAGTCCAGTTTTGCAGGGCAAACAGGTCGCTTCTGTTCAGCTGCCTTACTAGTGAAGTTAGTTAGAGGCTGCATCTCCCACCTCACCACAGAGGCAGGCAGATGCTCTGCCAGTTCATCCTTTCTTTGCTCAGGGAGGGTGAGACCACAGAGAGGCAGGAGAAGAAAGAAGTAAATGCAGAACACCTCTCTCTTCCACCGCCTCGCTTGACTCTCAAACACATCTGTAATGTTTAGGGCTGCCTCTGCCTTTCAAAGACAAATCTCTGCCTGGGGATGGTGTTCTCCACCCAGCTGCCGTTTCATGACCCGAACCCGCTGCTCAGCCAGTGCCCTACATAGCACTACACACTTTGCCAGATTGAAACTCATTCGTCATCACTCGGTTTTCCTATCTGCGAGTGACCCGAAACCTTTAAGGCTACCCACAGCCAACCAGCGAAGTTGCTTAGGAGCTGAGTACTGGCTATGGAGTGGTTCATTTTCTCTTTTCCAATTTTGGTCCACGTTGGAGCCAGACTCTGTCTTGCTCCTTGAGAAGTTGGCTGCGTCCTCGCTGCCCCTTCCCTTACGGGGACCGTGCCCAGGCGCAGTGCGCTCACTTGAAGGAAACGCAGCGATAAAATATTAAAACCCTTCCTTGCTCTGGGATCTCTGCGCCGCCTCGCTGGCGGGGAGCACCGCAGCCCTAAGCGCCGGAGCCGCGCCCGCCCCGCTCCGCGCACCGCGCCCGCCCCGCGGGGCCGGGACACCCCCCGAGGCCGGAGCCCCCCGATAACCAGTGACACTTCCCCCAGGAGCCCCCGACACGTGGGGGCTGCCTCTCTCCTCGGCACTGAGAGGCGGGAGCAGCCCAGGCTGCCCCACGGAGCGTGTGCGGAGCGATGCTCCCACGCCGCTCTCCGGACAGGGCATTTCAGGCAGTCCTGTCCCGCCCCCACAACGCACAAAATGAAATTTGAACTATGGCGGTGACAGAGTGGAGGGAGGGGAAAGGGGGCAGCCCCTGTTTCTCTCCAGCTACATGTTGCTTTGGGACAGCAAGGGCTGGGGGTGCAGCTGTACTTTAAGCGCACACCGCCACGCACCCGCCGGGGACGGGGACGAGGGGGGCGGCACCGGGGCGCGGGCAGCACTTACTGAAGAAGATGTACTCGGTGTAGCTGCTCCAGATCTTGTCGTCCCTGTACTGGTTGATGAAGGCGGCGGTGCCAGTGGAGTTGCAAGCCACCATGTGGAAGCCCGCCTCGGAGAGCCGGTCGAACGCTTGTTCCAGGTAGGTGAATTTGAGGTAGAAGCGGGAGGTGTACTTCTCGGGGGGCCGGTCGGGGTCACGGCTCTCGTTGAGGGTCTCTCCGAAGACCTCCTTGGCCAGGGCGATCCTACCGCACACCATGATGCGGGCGACGCGGCGGAACTTGGCGTCCGCCTGGTTGTCCCGCACCGTGGTGTAGGAGCCGCGGTAGCCCACGGTGAGGAAGCCCGAGCGCTTGTCCAGCGCCGCCCGCTGAAGCCGGTCGCTGCTGCCCTGCGAGTTGCTATCCTCCAGGTCGCTCTGGCAGCCCTCGTCGTTGAGCGAGCTCTGCTTGGTGACCTTGGGCGACAGCAGCTTCACCAGGTCGCCCAGCTGGAAGTACTCGGCCTCCCGCAGGAGCCGTTCCTTCTCGGGGAAGTGCTCGGGCAGCGCCAGCTGCTTGTCCCGCAGGTAATCCAGCACGTACCTGAAGAGGAAGCCGTCGCGGTCGATGAAGAAGCGCGCCCGGCTGTCCCTGGGCAGCTGGCGGGCCGCCGCCGGGCCGCCCCGGCACGGGGAGAACATGGTGGCCAGCGTGCTGTCCGGGACGCTGAGCAGCGTGGAGTGCCTCGTCACGTACACCTGGCCCCCCACGTTCAGCTCCACCACCTCGGGGAACGGCGAGCCCGACGGCCCCGACACCATGTCGCTGATGGGCAGGATGCTGCCGCCCGCCTCCTTCAAAGCCATGGCTGCGAGCGGGCGGCCGCGAAGGAGGGTCTCCCTCCTAAAAAAGCCGGCCTCCCTCTACCCCTCCTTCCCTCCCCTCCCCTCCACCCACACCTCCCTTCCTCCTCCTCCTCCTCCTCCTCCTCCTTCTTCCCCTCCTTCCCCCGCCGCCCGGCGCGCCCGGAAGCGCCTGGACGGAGCCGCTGCTCCGCCGCCCTCCGGCGCGGCAGCGGGCGGCAGGACCCCGGCCCGGGCGTTCCCTCG
>VZTJ01000081.1:170004-219138 GCA_013397795.1 Orthonyx spaldingii
GCGCCCCCGGCCCTGCCCGCTCCGCCCGGCGGGGCGCGGGGCCCGCAGCCGCTCTGGCCTCGGGGCCGAGCGGCCGCCGGAGCCGGCTGCCACTTGGAAAAGCGCTGCCGCGCTGCCAGGCTCGGCCCAGGGAAGAGCCAAGCCCCTACCCGGCTCCTCCCCTCGCTTCGGCTGGCTGGCTTCGGTTTGAAATTATTTTTTTTCCCCCCTTGAAAATCTCCCAGCCTCCCCCAAATGCCTCTGCCTCTCTTGCACTGTCACTCTGGTTGACACGTGCAGTGCTAGAATGATGGTCATCCTTCCAAGAGTAGCATCCAGCAGGATGCATATGACAGCATTTTTCCCCATCTTCCCTCTATCAGCATGCCTTTAATATGAGTGAAGAGGGCATTTAATTGAGGGCACAAAAGAAACCAGCGTTCAGCTGTGCCGGTGGCACAATCTAATGGGTCCTGGTGGGACACAAGTGCTGTATTTGATGTTGTGAGGCTTCACTGTGGCACAGCACACTGGGATCTTGATTTTCAGAGAAGCTAAACATGCTGTCTAGCTTGATGATGGAATTGGGGTGATTCGGAGCAGAAGAAAAAGTCAGCTGCCTTTAGGATCCAGATGACAGACACTGATTTGGAACATATTAGTGCCTGGATTCTTGGCTGTGAAGCACCTCAATTTGCACTCTATTTAAGCACAGAGTTTTTAACTTTTATTTATTTGTTTCTAGCGAGAGCCACAGCTCACCTGCATTCAGATTTCTGATGCATGTATTTCCAGGCTATGCTGCTGGAATATATCAGAGCCCAGATTTGTGCTTATGCATTGGATGAGAGATGTACGATTGTGTTTGCCAGTAAAAACTGAGGCCTAAACCTGACTGCGTTTCTCTGACTACTGGTGCCTGGTCTAAGCTGGGTGGTTCATACACGGGAAAATTTTAGCTTTGGTTTTTTATAATCCTTTAAATGTTAAAGTTTCAACCATTAATTGTGACACATAGGCAGGAGCCCAACTTGTTCTTTATTTAAACAATAGTGACTTCAGGCCTGGGGATAAAAATCATCAGTTTGCAGCTAGATAGCTGCAGTCTGTCACTTCCTCACTAGTGTGCTGTGCTCAAGATGACCAGTCATCCAAAACTTGGTCAGACTCTTTAAGCCACTAGTGACGACTTCTCTGCTTTATAGCAGTAACTTACACATCTACAGCACTTCATGTGACCCGTCTTAGACATCTCTTTCTGGGTGGAATGGATCTGTCCATGGTGCTGCTTCCCTCACTCCATTTGCTATAGGCTAACCCTACATCTGTGTTTAGAGAGAGCTCCTTTAGCTTTTACATGGCTAATGCTAGGGAAGGCACAACCACCACCCACCCACTGGGTGGAGAGTGCTGGTCAGATTGAGGAAAGACTCCTAGAAAACTCGACGTGTTGTACTTCAAACATAAAAATTTTGTGGAAGTTAAGGGGCATGCAAAAAAATGTGCAGGAAAGATTTCAGGAAAAATTTCTGCAGTGCCCCTCTTTGACCATTTAACCCAATCAATAGATTTGCAAAAAGAAATAACTGTAAGAAACTAAGTAAAATTTTGCCTCTTTCCTTGTTTATTTTGTTTGAAATTGTCTTAAAGGCCAGAAAAAACATTCAAACTGCTGGGTAAGAAAGCCAGACATCATTGTTTATTGACCATTTTGCCATATGTTTCTGTAGGTTTAATTCCTTGGGACATGAGAGAAGACAGTTTTCATTGTCAGTTCTGTAGGGGATTTCTGGAGGTTTCTCCTGAGGACTCAGATGAAATGTTTCTGCTGATTTCTAGGGGAATAGATTTCATGTATACCATCTTCTGTGTAATATAGAATAATAGTTTGCCTATATCTAAGACAACTCATGCCAGAGCATTGCATGGCTGTGACACTGCAGCACCATTCTGATGAGCAGCTCTGAGCTGTTCTTATGGCCAGTGTGGTGCCATTAGCAAGAGGATAATTGCATTTCTTTGTCCCCTCCAGAAGCCCACAGCTGCAGCAGAACTGTATCTTAAACATTCTCTCTGGTGATTTGTGTTGGCAAGGATGTGTAATCTAAGCATACATAGTTTGACAAGATAGTGTGAGATCATTTGCCACACACAATTACCAGAGTGTGTCAGTTTGCATAGAAGTCATGCAGAAAACAAATATTATTGTACTACTTATGGAAGTAAGAAATTTCTTCTCAGGATTATCAGTGAGAGAAGGGAGAATCTGTGCTACATTCTTCCTAGGCTCAACAGCCACTGTGACACATGAAAAATCCTTATACCAAATGCTTACAGTCACTTCTGTACTAAACTCCTGTATGCTGCCTATTATTTGGTCAGCTCATGGTGTCCTCTGTGAATAAGTATATGCTAGGCCCGACAATGTTTTTCTTTGAGTTGACGAAAATAGCCCTTATAAACTCCAAAGGTAATTTTTTGTGAGAATGGACAGAGAGAACTTATTTGTGCTCTGTGGAGTAAGTACCATTTTCCTACAGGTTTACACTGTATATTGCAGCAGCATCCTTGAGTAAAGTCTAAGGGCAGAAATCTTGTATATCTTTATGTACATAAGTAAATATCCTTAAGCTTCAGATATGTAATTGTTTCTGATGCTTAAAGCAAAGAGAAAAAAATGCAGGAGAAAGTCTGTCATGGTCTGTTTCCTTATCTGTTAGGAGTGTTTTGAGGTAGGGCCAAAGAATTCATGTTAGTTGGAGTTTCTGTTAGGTGGGCACACTGGTGCAAGCAGCAGGCAGCAACAACAACCACCTTTTTGCAAGCAGCCTGGAGGGGCACAGGCAGGACAAGTTCCTCAGATAAAAAACTTCTTTTCACTGTAGTCCTTCCTGCCCTGGAGTCAGCTGGTGTGCTGCTTTGACCAGTCTACATGATAAATCTTGACTTACCTGAAAGGATCATGCTGAGAGGGGGAAACAATAGCAAAGAGGGTCAAGGGTCAAGTAGATCATCCAGACCACACCACGTAGATCAACCAGGTCATTCTAATGAAACATTCATGTAGATAAAAGTATGCATTTACTGCTGCTCAAACAGTTCTGAAATGGAAATTAGAGTATCAGGAATTAACACATTTACGTGGCTTATTGCTCAGTCAGGTTTTGAACTGGTTTATCCAAGTACAGGTAACTTTTTAACATATAAAAAATACTACAGTAATCTCTTGGGATACTGTATTTGGTAAAATAGTTAAATAAAACATTAGCATTTCTGAGAGGGAGAAAGGTGAAAGTGAAAGTTTTCTTCACAAGAGACTTCTTTTAAAGACACACTTGAGTATGATTTAAAAAAAAATCATTCACCAATACAATACAAGGTAACTGGATAACATGAAATGATGGATATATAATCACTTTTCAAATTAAATTGTAAAAAAATTTTATTTCTCCATGAAAATGAACAATCAAGTGGGATAATGTGTAGTAAAAGAGTAAATACTCCCTTAGAGAGAGAATTATAAAACATTCTGTAATGCCTGCAAGGGAATAAATTAGGTGAACTTTTTTAGTAAGGAGAAAATTATTCTCGTAGGCTCCCAGTGAAGTCAAAGGGACTTGACCCTTTGTCCTGAGTTGCAGGATCAGGCAGGAAGAGTAGTTCATCATATAAATGAATTTCCAGATGATTACTATGAGCAAGTCTGCAATAATTACAGAAATCACCTAATAAGCATTTAAGATCATTATGTTGTCTTTCAGTCATCAGCCCAAAAAATTATATTAAAATTGAGACAAGAGACTGACAAACTGCCAGCAGAATCATATTTCCAACACTGCTGTACTCTGGCTCAGTAAACGTAAAAGTCTTGGCCACTTTCACAATTCCTTCTTTCCTTTTGGTTGTCATTTCTGTCATTTTCACAGTTATTAATATTTTCCTGTTAAGATTCTTAGATCTTAGTTGTTCCTTTACATCTTATTCTCTGTCGGCAACAAAGCATCATTCCAAAGTAGTGATTTTTGTAAAGACTTTGAACTTGTCCATTTTCCATCCACCTACCAGTCAACACTTCAATATATATGTTATGTTTGTTCCTTATAAGCTCATTCAGCACATTTTCCTTCCTTTCCTTCCTTTAATCCTTTTTAAACTTTTATATGTAACATTTCATTATTTCAAAATGATTTGAATTCTGTCATACAAGATTTTAGAAATGTTTGTATTTATATAGTTAATTCTCAGAGTTAAACAGAAGCACTCATACATGTAAATGTGCTGTGGGAATTTGTACATTCAGGACTTAAACAGCAGGTATAGGTTAAGACTATAGATTATTTAGTTGTAGTACTGGGACTTAAATCAGAACAAATTAGTCTGCAGGTCTGATTCTGGGAATTTGGAAACTTTCTTTACAGTCCACAGTAATTCATATCTCTAATTTAAGTTGCATTTGAAACATAGCAAGTCGTTATTAAGGTTTTAAAAATGATACATTCTCAGGAAAAAAAAAAGGCCTGGTGAGAAGTTTTGTTTGCCAGGTTAATCAAGAAATAGTTTAGCAACTTTTGCTTCCCAAGGACTGGAAATTTCAGTCACTAATAGTTAATGTATCTGTTTTCTGACAGTATTTACGGAGGTTACCACTGTGAAGTCGGCTCCGTCATACTGTGGCTGAAGAGATTCATGACAACAGCTGCATTAGCTTTACTTGACAAGTTCTTTGGGTCCAGAGTCACTTCACTTATGAAAGTTAAAATGATGCCTGTGCTTTCATACTGTAGCAGTTTGGAGTATTCCCTACACTATGCTAACAATACCAAGCGAAGCCAAAAGAAAGAACAACTCCAAGAATTTTAAATCAGTCTAACTTTGTTAGAATATTTCAATTGTCATTTTTTACCCAAACATACATGAGAATAATTCGATATTTTATATAATTGGATTTATTCCACAAAAAGTACACAATTTCTTTTTCATCATTAAGATTAGCACTCAGAATTAGTATTCCAAAAGTACTCAGTTCATAGTTCCTTTTCAGAGCAGAAATGTGTCTTCTATGTAAATTTACACTAGCCTAAATCTGACTAAATTCTAACTTCAATGTATCAAACTCTACATTTAACGTATTCTGCCTATAAACACCCCCAAAGCAAGAATCCGTTCACTTGCTGTTAATTAGGCCTAATAGCCTGAACAGTTATGCAAGTGTATTCCAAGTATGACAATGACATTTCTCTCACTTTTCTCAGTGTAGGCTGTATTTAGCATTTGAATGTACTATTTTTCTTCCTTCTTCATTCATTTATCTTTTAAAAAAAAACATCTTTTAAATGTTGATCAATGTGAAGTCATTTCCATAGAAGTACTGCTTATTGATGTTCTGCTCAGCTGCTCATTTCTTTCTTATTCTCAAGCAGCAATTTACCAGAGCCTGCTAAAATGAACAGCTTGACAGAACAAACATATATATCTGGTATCATATGGTTTCCTTAGAGTGAGGTTAGGCTATGCTTCATTAATACTTGACTCCTCAATATTAAGACATATAATATGGTCGCTTGCTATAGCAACAGTTTTTATGCGATCACACACCTTTTTGCTGTCATCAGAACAGGGAATCTCATATTCTCTCACTGCCACTTCTTTATGAACCTAAGATTAATGAAATATAGAAACCTCAGGTACCAATAGGACATAGGTGTAGCAGTACACACTTGTGCTGGAGCAGCTATAGTCTGACTGTAATTGTTTTGTGAACAAAGATTTTGAATTTCCTGTATTTTGATAGAGTCTACACAATCACAGCTCCTTTTGGTATCAGCTTGTGTTTGCAGTGTTCAGGAGTTCTGACAAGTAGGCACTTAGTGTCTGAGTGGGTATGTATCTACAGTCTAGCACACAGAAATGAATGCAGAGTGTTTATTTCAGGAACTCCCTACAGTAGTGCAAATTATGGCTTCTCTGAACTCAGTATAGATTTTTCCTGTTTGCTCTAGGTTATCTAATTTTGGAATAAATGATCATAACAATCTTTTCCTCCTTCATTAAGAGGGAAAATTTTGAAGAAAAATATAATACACCATGCTTTTCCAGCTTAAGATTATGCTTGAGTCTCTAAATGCAAAAAACCAAGAAAGGTCATTATTCTGGTAATATCCTAACTTGCCATATTGTACGTCAATGTTTCTGTTGGCTAAGTGAAAAAGGAAGAGGACATGTCGGGCAAGGCTCTGATTCTGCAAAACACTTAAGGCCAGATTTATAACAGAGTATTAAAAAACCTATCCTGATTCACAAAATTTAATATGACTGAAGTGCCTAAACAGGAAGCACTGTTTTGGCATTGGACATATAAACATTTTTGCAATACCTGAAGAGCCCTATTGCTTATGATGAGAGTACTGATTGATGTAAAAGTATTCACATGCAATGCAGGATCAGAGATTATGCTAAGTCTTTGCTTCTGTGTCAGTTATACTGCTGTTTTTTTAGTATAAAATAATATTTCTATAAAGTATAAAACAATAATTATTAATGCTTTAGAGTTTATAGTCTACTCATGTCATTTGCAAGAGACAAAATAGCATAATGAAATATGATTATTTGTTTGTAATTTCCATATATTTTTCTTCTTTCTTTGTGTACTTGATATTTTCTTCCTGATGTTCCATTGTAAAACCAAATCAGAATACAAAGATAGAATTTCTTTGTCATGCAGGGGGTTGCATTCACAAAAGAAAGCTGCAGAAGGTGTTATAATGATAAATTAAAGATAGCTCTAAAAGAAAAAAGTATGGAAGTGACAAAGCTCCAAGGAATAGCACAGTAACTTAACACATGAGAATGAAAAAGTCAGTAGTACTAATAACAATGTGCATTTGATTTTGCAACCAACCAAATTGTTATCATCATCAAAACAGTATTAAGCCATAAGGACAAAATAATAAAGTAAAATTCATAGTGGTGGCTGCCTAAAAGGATTTAGAAGTGTCTGCCTCCCACACTTTATAAGACAATAAAAAAAAAAAAAGTTAGGAAAATAGACAAAAAACACACACAACACAGTTAAAGACATTTTGGTTCAAATGCTGTACTACATTATTTTCCGTTACTGTCATGTTGATAGTAACTGTTCTATGTTGTAATTGGCAGACTTTTTAAAAGATATAACTATATCTTAAAAGGAAAGAAGTCAAAACTACAGAAGCTTGGCATACTTGGTCTCACAAAATGAAAGCTGAGAGGAGTACAATTACTGTACATGACTACGGTATGAGTTCTGAAATCCTGAATGGTCAGGCTGGCCCAAGGCCAAATAAGTTGAAACTGATCCCAGATACATTTATGCGGGAGACAGGAAGAAGGTCAGTTCCAGAAGAGGGGCTTTCTGACCCTTATATTTATTGCTAGAGTCAAAAGGACAAAAAAAAAGAAAACCTGAACCAAACAACAGCCTCAACAAAGCAGCCTTAATTTGTTTCAGGATGTTTCTAGGAAATAATGAAATAATATATTTGATATGATTTGAGCTCTGTCTCATATTCCTGGTTTCTGTGTTTGAACTAGAGCACCATATGTGGATACAGAACTACAGTGTTCCTGGCACAGCCGAGTTTCTGGTCATTGGCACTGGTTGTCCTGGCACCTGCTGCAAAGGAAAGGGCATTGGGGAATTTTCCAAAGGGTGTCAGTGATAACACAGATGCTGGAAGGAACATCATGGGGTGATGCTGTCCTGGATGTAAGAACAAGGAACAACTGTCAGGGCTGGAACAGTGACTAAGACACATCTGTGTAGTGATGGGTCTCTAGTCTTACTTTTATCACTGACATACACATAGAAACATTTCTTGTTGCCCTTGATGTCCCTGGTCACATTTAATTCTGTCAGGGTGTTATCTTTCCTAACCTCATCACTGGTTGGTAGGACAGTCTCTCTGTGTCCCTCCAAGGCTATTTGTCCTTGCTTCCACCCTTTGCCTGTGCAGCCATCTTAGCCCGGGCAGCCTGTAGCAGATTCTCACTATGAAGTCACCTGTCCCTGGTCTTGGTTTCATCCTGACCCATAAGTTTTTGTCTGGTTCCTCATCCACCCCCAGGTAGAGGTGCATGCACTCCAGCTGGTTATTGACAGAGAGTGACACCCCCTCTTGCCCTGCAAGATCACGGAGCAGATCTTCCAGGAAGCTGTGCTAAGGCACATGGAAAATAATGAGATGATTTAACACAGTTCCGAAGGGGGAGGTGTGGGGTGGATGGAGGCTTCTGCTTTTACCAGGAGTGTCTTGGAGGCTCCAGAAGACCACTCTGGCCAGTACAGCTGGGTACTGTGCAGACAGCCTGTCCTACCCCAGCCGGTGTCCTGGTGAGTATCCACCTCCCCCCAGCTAGATGGCTCATGCGTTACCAGGGTTCAAACAGAGGGCTCAATCGCATAGCGTTCCAGAGACACTTTATTCCAAAGGTGTCCAGAGGTGAAAGGGCCCGAATGACCTTGTGAAACCCTTGTTATAGGCCACCGGGCAGTAGGCAGGGTGCACAGGGGTGGAGACAGGGGCGGGGGGATACAGAAGGAGGGAAGGGTGGAGTGAGGAAACAGGTCAAGACCAATGAACATAGGAGAATTAACACATCCAGGTAAGGTAACCTAGGGAGAGACCATTCACTTTCCAAGGGGTGGTTTCAAAGAGCAGAGCTGTCCCACCAACGTCCCGGGATGGGCTCAGCTACCCCAACAGTGATTGGTCATAGGTGATATGGCTTCAGTAAGGACAAATTGTTCCTGACAAATCTGATGGCTTCCTACAACAGGGTAACAGTGTTGGTGGATAAGGAAAGAGCAACTGGCATCACCTACCTGGACTTGTGCAAAGCGTTTGACACTGTCCCACATGACATTCCTGTCTTTAAACTGGAGATGTGTGGATTTGATGGATGGACCACTTGACTGATTAGGAGCTGGTTGGATGGTCATGCTCAATGAGTTGCGGTAAAAGGCTCAAAGTCCAGTGGTGTGTGGTGTTCCTCAGGAGTCAGTATTGGGACTAGCACTGCTTAACATCTTTGTTGGAGATGTGGAAAGTGGGATTGAGTGCTCCCTCAGCAAGTTTGCTGACAGCACCAAGCTGAGTGGTGCAGTCAACACGCTGGAGGGAAGGGACCTTGACAGACTTATGAGGAACTAGATGGTCTTCAAGGTCTCTTCCAGGCCAAACCATTCTATGTGATTCAACTTCCCCATCTCTTGTGAGACTCTCTCAATAGCTGCTAACCCCTTCTGATTTAATATATTGAATGGGGAGGAAAGACTTCTAGAAATTATCTGAGTGCATCAGTAACTCAGTTTTTTGGGGATTGTAATGTTAGAAGAACACCTTATAGTCAGCTGACCCTATTCAAGGAAACTGAAGTCTTACCTTAATGTGGCCTAACAAATATGTACATAGAGAGGATGAAAACAAAAAGAGTAAACATTAACAAGGGTTTGGGTGGGTTTTTTGTGGTGGAAATGTGCTGTATGACAGATTAATGAGGAATTTATAGACATTAATATAGAATAATGTAAACTCAGCAATAAAAGGATGTTAAAATGAATATATAAAATGGAAAGATGTTTAACCAAGTAGATAGGAGAGTGAAAGAGCTAGTCATATGAGGAGAAGTAGAATATTATGGGCACAACTTAAATCTAGCTTAAAGAGTACATTATCTGAGCTATTAAAAATAACAGACACAGATTAAATTAAATCAGGAGAAATGTGAAATGAAAAGTCTGTGAAATAGGAAACCTGTGCCTTCCTTCAGAGCAGCAGCCATCAGGAATGAGACTACTTCATCCCTTTTTACTTTGTGGCAAAGGAGAAGACTAGAAAAATATTGTAATCCCAATTTAAATGAGCCAGCAAATTCAATGTGGAGAGGAAAAGTTTGGGATTTCCTTTCAGGTGGTCCAATCCATGCTATGAGAAAAGGCAGAGGGGAGTCAAAACATTCACTTATGCATGCTCTCCCGTGGCTGGTTTTCATATAGTCATTGACCTACTTGTTACTTGAGTGAAAAACAATCGTGACCTGGTCGTTCCTAAGGCTGTATTGTCATTCAGTGTTGAATATGAATTGGTCTCAGACAATAAACTAGTTACACCAATACACTGTATCTTGCCTTCTCCCAAAACAAGAGCTCAAGTGTGAAATGACTGAGTAAATTAAAAGGCATATGGAAAGGTCAAGAGAGCTATAGGAATAATGAGAGATTTTCTTAACCTAGTCATAGATGTGAGACTCAAGTGGAAGAAATGAAGCTGCTAGCAGATATGTGGAGATAAAACACAGCCACTATTTTTCTACATCATAAGTTTCAAAATAATTTTAGCACAAATACTGCTGAGAATGACAAATCCCACAAATATGGAGAAGGAAGCATAGAAGATGTCAAGCATAAAAGTGAAATTAAAAGAAAAAATTGAGGTGAAACAGAGATGAGTCCTATTAAGCATGAAACCAATGTGTTTCAGGAACTAATAATTAAAATCCAATGGCTTGAAGTACTAGGGAATACAAAGATATTTCAATTATTAAACATACTAAAGGTACTTAGTGCTTCAAGCAGGTAATAAATGTAATATAAATACCAGCACTAATAAAGCATTAACACAGAATTAAGAACATGGCCAACTAATCTTGAATTTGACTAATAAATATTGTCTTAACATTGGTTCCAGTTTTATGAAGTGTGTTAGAAATCATGAAACGTTATAGGTGTTGCTCATTTTTACTTCTGCTGGAAATTGGGATTTGAAGGATCGTATTCCTGAAGTCTTACTCTTTTTTAAATACTTTATTTCTTTTTTGTGTATGTTGCAAATGCATCTCACCCCTGCCATTGACAGCCTGTGTTCTGTCATCTCCTGGGGTCAACACAGCAAAATTACTGCTATGAGGTTGAAGTTTACCAAATAGTAGGACATAACCCCGTGCAGGTGATGCTAATAAAAAAAATTGAAACCACAACCTTAGCTAAATACAAGACCTATCTTTCTAACAACAGTTATCTACTTTTATCATCTCAGAGATTTTTATAATGAAAAATTATCATGTAAGGCCTTCAGTTCTGTTGCAGTAACTGAATTGAGGATGGAAGCAGAAAAAAAACTTCAGTACAACTTTGTGGATTATTTTTTCAGACTGTGACCTACATGAATAGTGACCTACATGAATACTTACATGCTTTTTCTTGGTTTAATTTGTACCTGCCTAGCTGATGACAGGTTTTGCTGGTACGCACAAGAGGAACGTCACCATTGCAAAGTAAAATATGTCTTATTTCTAAGATGTATGATAGAAAAAGGGAATTTTTCAAAGGCACAATATGGTAAAGGAACATATTCTAACTATTTAGCCCAGAGAGTCTGCATTGCATGTAAATCATAGGAGAATTTGGCCTATGGGACCATGTTTATCACTGGGAGAAAAAGCACATCTTCATCAGGATTACTACATAGGTAATCATACAGGCTGGTTTCATATGAGGCAAAGAGCCTGGCTGCCACCCAAGAATTTTTACTGCATTGAAACAAAATTTGATGACAGTGCTAAATTCATATTATCTGTAGTTGAGAGCGTCCTACCTAGGAGCACACAAAACTACATTTTAACAATTATATCCAAAGGATCAACACCTTTAAACTCTTCTACATGGAAAGAGGTAGAAACAAAATCCATTTTTTATTCTTGAAAGCTTTCCAGTTTAGTTTTATTATGGTTATATTTAATATTATCTATATTAGTTCAGTGATGATAATGAGCTCAGGACATACATCTGAATGGACACTACCCAGAGCTTACTGTTGGGGAGATGTAATAAATTATGTGTTGGACCAGATATATTCCTAACAGAGGAGTACACCAATATATTTTCATACTGATGGGTAGTAAAACTTCCTAAATAGTTAATTGAGACTACCTGATCATTGGGAAGCATATTTCTAGAGAAGAAAGTGATTGCTTTCAATAGTGTGGAAGCCACCTTGGAAGACAGCACCTTTGTATTCCACTAATCTATACAAATAACTGTGTAGAAACAAAAAAGGAGAATGCAGCAAATTGGATCAACAGAACAAATTTATATCTTAGAAACTTAAAAAGCAAAGAAATTGAGTGAAAACCTAGCTTCCCTGAAATCAGCTGCAAAATTCTCATTTACCCTGATGGGATTTTGCCTGAGAAATCTAGAGTTAATCTCAACTAGAACTCTAATTTAAAAGAAAATAAATCTAAGTAGACAAATTCATTGTTATTATACTGCAGAACGATAATCTAAAGTCTCTACCCTGATATGAAATAACTTGCTTTCCCATTCTCAACCTTTTCTAGACCAATGCTGGCTTGAGGGGATTTGTTACACTTGGATGAAATATGTGAGACAAAAAGCTCAATGAATCATGCAAAAAAGCAGTGAAAGTGCTAGGAGGTGTAGAGGGAAAGGTTGCCTGTTAGAGAATTAAATAGAAAGGAGAGTGGAAAGGAATAATTTTTTGAACAGTAAAAATATCACCTGAAATGAAAACCTCCAGTTCTACAAAAATGTACTCCAGAGACTTTAGGAAAAACCAGTTCTAAATGTAGTTTTTTTAATGACTTTTTTTTTAATAGATATTTATATCTGGTCTATAGCTATTAATTATGAAATCTTCCCATATTAAGAGGCAGTGCTGGGTCTGTGTATTCTTTAAATTTCACTTAAACCTTCCAAATTAGGTGTGAGATAATAAAATGCTGTGAATTTCTGTGAATAATGCCATAGAGCACATTTCTCAGTTTTTATAATGAGATTGAAATACAAGCAACTTATTTCTTCAAATGAGCATTGAAATGCTTTCTCCATGGGTCAACAATGTCCCATTGTTTTGTCATCACCTGCATGCTTTAGGCAAATATTAAATTTCCTATTCAGTTACTATACTGCATAGACTCATTATACAGAGAGTTGTCTGAGTTAGGTTACATTTATATTCAAATGACAAGTTATGATTCATATTTTAAAAGATAGTTTGATAATGTTAAATAGCCTGATTAGAAATATATCATTATGGTATATTATGTCAACCAAATCATTATGAGGCAACATTGAGACTGCCTTTAATGTTTATCTTCAGTGACATCCAGAAACAGAGACTGAAGCCAAGCATGATCATGCTGAGAATGGAAATTTGAGTTGTCCTCATTTATAATAAACACGCCCAGCTGGGTGCACAGCTGCTAACTAAGGAGCCAAAGCTCTAACTTCATGCTACCTTGGAGGGTCTAATTACAAACCCAACTAGACGGGCTTTCAAAACTACAAATATAGGGTCAGGATTAATTTAAGCATGATCTGGAATACTGGCAAGGTAAGACATCTAAAACAACATCATGTCACTAAGAAGTGGGGATATTTTATACAGCTCCAAAGGGCTATTAAATGAAAATAAAGTACTGTGCTTCCCGGGGTATTTAACTTCAAAGTCTTAACTGACCCAGTTTCCCTGATCTCCTTTTACAATACAATTTGGAACAAAATAAAAATAAAAAAGAAGAAAAAGCACACCAAGGCAATCCACAGGTTCTTCTTCAAAGTGGAAGTGCAACACATAAACAGAAAAACTGGACTTTTCAGTCCAACTTATTTAGCACATCTCATATAATAAAGAAAATCAGATAGAAAAATATAATATATGGGCCCATCTTCCTTATTCTTGTTATATAAACCAATGTTATGGTGAACTAGGAAGCAAAACTCTCTCCATTATATTTAGATATTGTAATTTCACCACAATTTCCTGCAGTTTGGAAGATTTTAAGATAGTACAGGAAAAGGATTTCATAAAAACTAAAAACTGAATTTTATTAGTGTGTAATGAGTTTCCAACAATCATGGACCAGTCATTCCAATGGGAGGACCCCTACTATAGAAGTCTGCAAAAGTTTTCCTTTGCTTTGTGTGCATCATAGTATTTTGACATGGGGTTTAATATCTGGCAATAAATCTGTATTTTAGATAAAATTTGTCTTCCAGGTTTGCTGATTAAATCACTTCATTTTAAGTTTCCTCTTTCTGACCGTTTCTTATTTTTTTTTTCCATTTTTCCTACTGTAGATTGCTATTTTCCATAAACATTTAAAAATGCAAAGTTCAATTATTATACATATGTTGTACTGTACGAAAGAGTGGGCAAACCAATTAAAATCCAAATATGTCACTTAAAGACAATAATATGAACTGAATATATTTTGTTCAAAGAGCAAAACCTGCATGCATTCTTAATATATTGGTAACATAAATATAAATTTTTCAATCAAGTTCAAATAGAAAATTCATCAATCAAGTGATGAATGAATGGTGTAAGATGGGAACACAACAGGAGGATGTGTGAAATAAGGCACAAGAAGATCCTTTCTGTATTTTCCCTGCTATCTACCTTACCTGTTCTCCCATTCTGCAACTTTGCTGTCATTCCCTGTCTTCCCCCTAGTACTGTCTTCTCTTCTTTAAGTTTCAGGGATCTCCCACTTTTCTATGGAAGTGTCAGGAGACATACTTTAGAAGCAGCAGGTGAAAATGCTTTGTCTTGCTTCTTTGTTTAAAAAATTGGAGCAAGTTGTTGTAAGAAGGACAAATCCTTCCCCACTTCCTTTTGTACCTGCATGGAAAGGACAGTTGTCCCAGAAGAAGAAAACAAATTTCCCTTTTCTTAGCACAGACTGATAACTTCATGACGTATGCTCGGGAAGTCTGAAAAGCCAAAAGCCTTCTCAGATACTTTTTAATGCTCTTTGGGATTACTTTGTCTAGTATTTCACCAAACAGTGAGGCATGCAAAATTTCATGGAAGGAATGGGGAATTTTCTACTGTCTTGGTCCCTTGGAGCATTCTGATCACTTCTGAGTGCTTTAACTTCAACAGTTGGATGGTTCACCCATACAAGTCAGAAGTCTTGTAAGAATTCATGAAGTGCTATTGCCCACACTGTCAAACTTTCATGACTCGTAATGTGCTTTTCATGCATTCTGCTCTTGGGCAGCTGCAGAAGAACGTCACATTCAGACAAACTAAGGTAATGTTTGCATGCCAGAGCTCTGTTTAAATGTGATTTATATATCCCAAATAACTACAAATCACATCCAAAGGATAGCTTGATCCACATGGATTTTTGGTATGGAGATTTATAGTCATCGTGGTTTTGAAAAATGGACAGGACTAAGATAGTATGTCTAAAGTGCTTATGTTGTTTTCCTTCATGTTATATCATCAGGTCATGGCAGACAACAGCAGAAGTTCAGTCATCTGTCTTTCAGACAATTTAAACCCTTTGCTATAACTGTCACTTTTAGCCTCTCCAATCACAATTTTGTTTTCATTCCAAACCAGAGCTGAAGTTCAGGTACTTGTTTTAATTTGTGCAACTGTCATTAAAAGATACAATTTTTTCTTGCAGTCTGCTTCCCAGTGTTTTTCCTTTATTACAGTTACTAAGTAAATAATTTTCTTAAACACTGTTTTAACTTCAGTTTCACTCCATCTTCCTGTTCTTGCAGACACCCCCTGCACATTCTGGAGTGCATTCCTGCAGCTGCCTCCACTGCTCAATGTGGGACTCCTGGAGGCTGAACACGGCTGAAGAACATGTGGGGAAGCACCTCCACACTCGAGCAGCTCTGATGAACAGCCTGGAAGTGAAACAGTTAAATGAAGGAGAACATTATTTACCCTTCTTCTGAGATTTCTGCCATTATATTACATTACAAAAGGGTTCAGTACTCAGGAATAGATGCTGACTTGTGAGAATGCAAGGCACAGACTGAATATGCATTTGCAAATGTGTTGCATAGAATCAGAGGATAAAAGCAGGTTTAATCTTTTTTATTAATTAATCAGCTGCAAATCTGTTTTTTGTAAGTGTGTAAGGGTTCCATTATCTGCTCTCTCGGCATCAGCTTCCTATTGATATTAATGAGAATTATGTAAACTTAGTTGTGATGACATTCATTTAGTTACAGAAAAACATTGTTACAAGTAATCCGACTGTAGTGTTCCAGGACATACATGTACCCTTTTTCATCAACAGATGTGCTTGTGGTTTACAGGAACTCTAGCTAAATATAATATAGTATTTATTTCAACATACAACATGGACAATCCTTTTTTCCTTGGTATGTTCAACATGTGGAACAACTTAATTCTGATTATGTGATACACCTGTACCTCATTGAAATGTTCCCATAATGGAAATTTCATCCTATAGAAAACAGAACTATAGATGCAAAGTGGTTTTCTTCAGTGACTCATCTATTGTTACTGATTTCTAAAACTGTACATTTGTTACTATATCTAGAGTTATAATTCCCTAACCACACCTTATACCTATGTTGTCATAAAGTTCTGCTAATTTAGAATCTTCATTTCTGCTGTAAATGGATAACTGTGTTAATTGTGCAGCAGGCTCAGATAAATTTCTACCTGTTGTTACCAGCACAGTAATGGTATAGGGAAAAAAGAACTCAAGATTGCACCAAATCCTAACTATCCAAGTGTTTCTTGCTTATTTAATGCAGGAAATGACATCCTTATGAAATCCGTTTTGTACCCGCTGCCAGATGATATTTCTCTGGTCCATGGATGAAAGTACAGCTCTCACATTCCCTCTTTTATACAGGCATGTGTATGGCAATCTTCCATTCTGTTCTTAATCAGAGGAAAAGTCAGGCAAAAAAATGCAAAAATAATTATCTATTTAATCACTACTGCAATGATTAAAATGTGAGGTTATAGTTAATGGTACTTTGCTAGTTTTGAAGAAGGTTGTTACAGCAGCCAAAAGACACACACCTATATATCTATACCTGTAGAGTAGTGCCACATCTAGCAAAAACAAGCTTGATGCTGCCTGCTTCCTGGTAAAAATCCCTTTTAAATCACAATAAAAGACTAAATCCCTAGCCTAATACTTTCTGAAAAGAAAAATACAGCCTGCCAGTATCCTGCCTTAGCTGGGAGGTAGGGAAGATTTCATTCACTGTTTAGCAGTGTTTATGTCCATGCCCTTTCTGTACAGATGGAAATGTAGTGAAGCAGAAGCTATTTGGGAAATAGAAGCAGGCTGGCAAAGACTTACAGCAAGATATGAAAATAAAAGGCTCAGTCCTATTTGTTAGAAATGGCAATGCAAACTAGCTCCATATCTGGAATGAATGCTTCACTTTTTCAAGTGATGTTAGCTTGTTGGTTGTTTGTGGGGTTTTTTCCAGAGTTTCTAGTCTTGAATACTTATTAATAAGTGTTCTTAATCAAATGGCTGGTTTATATTTAAATTACATAGGAATGGATAGATGACTAAGGAGGAAGAAAACTAAGGTGTCAAATTACTGTGCCTCAAGGTTTGTTGAACTTTTTTAAAGACTGTTTAATGTGCCAATGTCAGTGCTGGCTTCTAGCATGTATTCTTCTGGCTCCTGTACTAGTAAATGAGTTTGATGTCTCCTGAGGGATTGACACAGTATGACCTTGGATAAGAGGGGATATTTTTTTATTAAATATAGGATATCTCTGCAGTCTTTCAGAAGTGTGTGTTTCAAAATATTGGAAATAATAATTGAAATAATTACTCATGCCCAAATATACATAGATACTTTTTCTGGAAGGCTAAACAAATCATGGATCCATAAAACAAGGGCAAGAAGAAAACCCTCAGACTCCTCTACACAGATCTGAAGTCTTGAAGTCAGTGCTTAGAAAAGGCAGCTGAGCTTGACAGGAAGGCAAGAAACAAAAGAAAATACATGGACATGCTCCAATCCCCAAGGTATCAATTCCTCTGCCCCTCCTCCACCTTACTTGTACTGCCAGAAGGCTTACCCTTGTGCACTGCACTGTAGTGCTGATCCAGGACTCACACTGCTTTTTTCCAGAGGAGAGCCTACTTAAGAGAGGCTGCCTTTGCCCCTGGCACAGAAACTCTTCTCATCCGCTTAGAAAAAGTGAAGGGTTAATCTGAAGTAGTTAAAGCAGTCATCCTATTTAATTTAAAACAAGATGAAAAGCAAAATGAACAGAGAGTGAGGCATGTGGTTTAGAATAGAATATCTCTGGAGTCCCTAAAGCCCTTCACAATTAAAACATCATGACAGATTTTAGTATTTTGGAATCTTTCCCTTTTACTACTTCCAGAAAAAACCTTGATATTCAATATCAGGAAAAGTTTATAGGTAGTCTAATCTGTCCCATGCCAGGACTATGTTCACTGGTATTATGCCAGTCTTCTAGCCACCCCCAGAGCAGCAGCTTGTTTCTTGTTTTTCCTCTTAGTCAAGGAGAGTGTTTTACTGGCACGAATAGTATGAAAGAAATACTGCAGTACTTTCTGTGGAGGCCAGCCAAAAAAAAAAAAAAAAAAAGATTGGAGCAAGGGAAAGAAATGGAAAGACAATAATGAAACAGAAAAGAAGGAAAGAAATATGGCAACAGCACAGGAGAATAAATAAGACCTTAAAAAGCAAACAAAAGATTAGCAGGAACTATAGCAAATATCCAAAACCAAAATTCTTAAAGGGAAATTATTGGTGAAAAAATGGAACAATAATTGTTTTTGAATTCTAAAATAGCATATAGTTGTTAGAAAGACAAAAAGATAAGAAAATTTAGTCAATTTAGTCCTCTTTTTTTCTTTTTTTTTCAGTTCCTTGGTATTTTCATGCCCTGTACGAAGTAATTTTTTGCCACTTTTTTTTCCCCCTTAAATAAGTTATTTTTTTACTTTTTTAGTCAAGTATCTTAAGTATTATTTTTCTAGATTATTGGGGCATCCTCTCATTTCTACTTTTTTGCTGTGGTGCGTCAACCTTCACTTTTCATGAGTGCAGTGTTTTATTCATAACACAATGGTCACAGTCTCTGGATCTCTACTAAGATCATCAGTTTTAATACATCTCTTTTAAGTGATTTCTTCTTCCTGATCAAATAGATGGAAAATAACAACAGGGACTCAAAAGACAAAAACAATTGCAATTGGTGTTTCAGATGAAATGATAATTATTAGTAGTGCACTTACTTTTGGATGTCTGAAACTCAAGTACAGTTTTCATTAACCTGGGAATATGAGGACAGCCAAGGATGAGCAATAATTCTGAATCAAAAGTTTTCTATATACCTATTAATCATTGCAGGAAAGTATATCTATAATCCAACTTTATCAATATACACAAAGATGTTGTTAGGAACAGTAAATATGTGGACCTTTGCCAAGTTATTCAAGATTAAATTTCCAAATCTTATTTCTCTTAGCTATCTTTAAGTACTCTCTGCTTTGTGAAATATATTTTCATGTATAATCCTATACACAAGGGTGACACTGTGGCCATGAAAATTTTGGTCATTTTTCCTCTCAGAAAACTTTGACGAAACTACATTCTATTCAGAAGTGTATATGTACATCTGTACTGTCCTTCACAGTATATGTAGAAACTAAGAATTTGTATATTAAAGGCTAAAATAGAATCCAGAAAATTACCCATGTCCCACAGGACTTGGAATTTATCAGGTGAAAATTTCCAGGACATCAATTACAGTTGCTTGTTAATACAGACAAACACATCACATCAAGTCTTTTACAGTCCTCTCATAGGTAAATTTTCCATTTTTTTTTTCACAGCAACAATACATTGGCATCTTATCTGGTGGCATGCAATGAGTTACTTAATATGAAAGCAATTACTACTACTACTACTCCTCTTTCATTTTCAACAGAAAAGCCCACTGTTTGTAGAAGAGATTCTTGCTTTAAGCCATTAAGATCATGCCCTCACCTTTAATATTGTACATTTTCAGGTTTGCTTTAGCCTAAGGCCAGGTCTGAATATGATATTCCAGTCCTTCTCTAAACTGAAAATATTCACATCTGATGTCCCCGCATTTTGTAGCAAAAATTGTGGAAGTACTATCAAAGTTGACATACAATCAGTATGACTTTTCTAATACAGATAAGATCTACAAATGGGGATTTTTTTACTGCTGCTTGCTTAATTGCTGCAGGGGTTTTATTCTCTTCAAAAACAATGGCAACTGAATTCAAGAACAGAAAACAGTCTCACATATCAGGCTGATAGTTCTTTTCAAGACTTCTTTCAAAACTTTTCCCTGTATTATTTATAAAAATTGGTAAAAGTTCAAGACGGATCATCCAAATAACTTTTCACAATAGCTGGCTTGCTGAAAATGCTCATTTTTTCCTACATAACCCTTCTATGTGAGAAAGCCAAATCTGCCATGGTACTGAGGAACACACTGTCTGAGGTTTTGGTGGGGAATAAGCACAAATAAACAGAAATTCTGAGAAAACTTCCAAGAAACACTGATCTACAGGTGAAAAAATACAGCAAGCCTTTGAAATACATAAAGTAATTTGAATAACATCCTAAGCTCTCAAAACTTATAAGCCTTCTTTGAATATCTGAAAAGTAAATCCTGCTAAATCTCACATATGCCCGCAACCACATGCAGAGACTATAAGAAAGTATAACACTGATTTTTCCAATTTTTTTCCCTGGGTTATTTTGCTTGTAGTATTATCTTTCTCCCAGCATTTCTTGAGGTTAGCACTTCTGGGGTTATTTCTTTAGTGAACAACAGGGAGAGAGCTGTCTCAAGGTGGAAATAGTAGCCATTTAAATAACACACTGCTTACAGCTTATTAGCACAAACCCAGGTAAGATAACACAGTGGTTAAATTCCCCATAGCTATTACAACTTGCCTACATTTATGCTCCATTCTAAATGCTGAATAGAGTCCTCAGGACAAAGCTGAAATGTTCAGTCTGTTGCTTAGATACTACTTTCACAAGCTTCATATGAAAAATCTGTGTACACAGGCAAATAAACAGTTAAGTTAATAGGCTGAATCCGAAATGGACAAATAATCACTTCTTTTGTACTATCTTTTGTACTATATTTCGGTGTGGGAGAAACAGGTGTGGAATACATAGAACACTAACTCAATGCAAAATGAAAATATCTGTGCTTTGGTGGGATGCCTCCTCCATGTATAGATATTTGGTGCCACTCTACCCTAATGAAAAAAGTTACTTGAATCTGCATTCATTTGAGTCACTTGATTCATCTTTGTCTATTCTTGCTGTATGGGATACAGAAATGAATATCCTGTTTGTTTACTTATGCAGGAGTCACTTATAATTTGTGACATTGCAACAACAGATCAAAACCGAGATCATATGCTAAAGTTAGAAAATCACCTCAGTCATATACACTACAGGCTTTATTGCATAACCGGGAGGAGTTAAATTTACAGTGGTTCAAATATTCTATTCAGAATGCCCAAATTATATCTAGTGAAAACTGC
This sequence comes from Orthonyx spaldingii, assembly GCA_013397795.1. Taxonomy (NCBI): domain Eukaryota; kingdom Metazoa; phylum Chordata; class Aves; order Passeriformes; family Orthonychidae; genus Orthonyx; species Orthonyx spaldingii. Next base: position 191,374 of record VZTJ01000081.1, read on the forward strand.
TTGACTAAAAATAGATGCTGTTCTGCATAACATATTAGATTGGTTCCTGCTATGCCATTTCCTCAGTAGAAGGAAAAAGCAATTTTGGTATGTGCTCTTCTCTGCTAATATTCAAAAACGAATTTGTTAATTTTTTTAGCACCAATAATTTATGACTTGGAGCAACATGCTCGACAAACCGGGTGTTATGTAAAAGCTGACAGTTACAACATCACAATACAACAGCATTACCTATTATGTAGTTATGGTGATAACACACTACTCTTGTGCAACACACCACAAATTATAAACGATTTTGGAGGAAATCCATTCTGCTCTGCTCAGCAAAACAAAATGGCTACACAAATTGCTGGGTTTTGCCTCTTGTTGTATTATTTTGTTAATCCCCTGCAAGATAAGTGTGTACTTTCATAGGCTTTGCATTAAGAAACAATTGTGAAAGCAACAGAAACAGAGCAGAATTCAATACCCAGATTCAATGACCAGTTCCTCTTTGCTGGAGGGAAGAATAGATAGCAAAATAATTCTGAATTAAAAACCAGTTATGTTTTGTAAACAAATTTTCACTCCTTGAACTAAGTTTGTTTATTTAGTTCCACTGTCAGCATTATTTTTTATCTCAGTTTGTCATTTAGTTCATATACTTACTGCAAAGATAAAAAAAAATCAGTCAAGATATTTAAAATGACATATCAATCTAACTATCTGCATTAAATGTACTTTCCATCAATTTCCACTACAAAAGAGTATAAACAGCTGCTCTGTACCACTTCTGTTGCAACTTCAAGATGAATAATTATGTATATATGCCATTTTTTATATTTCTGAACCTAATTTTTTTTATCTGGCAGGAACAGAATTACTGGTCTTTAAAGTTCTTCTGTAAGAGTTATTGTAACAATAATGACACTCCTTATATTATATACTATCTACAAAATTATCCTACGGTAGATTATAATTTTCTGAACATGGGTTTTCGTAAGAGAGACTGAATTTTAATGATTGGTTTCTATGTTTGCTTTCATGAAATGAGCCATGCTCAAATATTATCAGTATAAAAATGCTTATTAAAAAAAAAAAAGAACCCAATCTTCTCACAAAGAATCACATCTCAGTAGAGGTGATCAATTGTTTGGGTTCATTTTTCTTTAAAGAGTATTATTAAATTCTGTGTTTTTCTTAAATACCATGCTTGATTTTTTTCTCAACTTTTCCCTAAAATAATGAAGTTTTTTTTTCTCTAGAGGAATCAGTGGTTATTTAATATATATTTTGCACTAAAACCCAAGAAAACAAAGTGTGTAAATCAAGAAAACAAAGAGAAGCATTTAATCAAATTTTGTGACAATTTATAATCAAACAAAATGAAGTTATATTACAAATTTTCTACTATGAACCAGGTAACAGTCTTTAGTTCTTTCCACCTGCATGACAATATCTTCCTTCCGTTTGTGTCCCAGCAGTCCCTTACATTGTGCCAGTGGACAAAGGGGTGAGGGAATGTTTGTACAGAAAACCAATTCAACTATTTGATACTTATAGGCTTTCTAGAATAGAGAGGAGTCATTTATGCACCTAAATTCCTTGCTGGAAGGGAGCACAGAAATGGGGCAGAAATGCATAGTCAGCCTTCAGGTCAGATGATCCTGATGTGCCATTGAGATCCCTGATGGTTTGGGTCAGGTACTCACCAGGACAATTGGCAGCTCCCTCCTGGCCAGTGCCTGCAGAAATCGTGGCATTCAAATGCAGGGAACATGTGCTCAGGTCTCATCCTGGCATGGAATCAGAAATCTTGGAGGTCACCTCTGACAGCACGAGGACTGGGCAGGGTTCCTATATCCCACAATGTGGCTATAGCCTGAGATACCTACTTGAGTCTTCCTGCTTCTGAACTTCTCTTTTCAGCCAAGAGCTGGATCTTACACTATAAAAGCATATATTTCATCATAAAAAAGAGATGAGAAGTAAAATCATATTTATGGAAATTAATCTGATATTTAGAGTACCACAGTGAGAGGGAGCAAGCTCGTTACAGCATGCCCTCCCACTGCAGGAAGAACCCGCGTGGAGAAGAGGCCTTTGCAGAGAAGTGCATCATGACTTTATGCCTCTTGATATGTTGTTTTAGTGATGGTGTAGAGGTACAGTTGGATAGAGCTTTTGAGTGTTTGAAAGAATTATATATAAGACTATGGTTCTCTTTAGTGTTAGTTAAAGTAGTTTGATGCCTCAGGGCTAGATGGTTCCTTTCTGGTTTTAGTATAAATGATGTAATATATACTACTAGAACTATCATAAATACAGGTACTTCAATTGATAACTTATAATCAGTGAGACTCTACTTTTATTCATAAAAGTAGCTGTCCTTCAAGAACTCATTAAATGGCCATGTAGACATAACGAGAGGCACTGTAGATTTTTTTTTATTTGACTGTTTATTCATTCATCTGCTCATTTACTTATTCATTCATGATTTTATTCTTATGATTCTTGCACTCATCATGAATAGTGTTTTACAGAAAGCTGCAGTTCAGCAAAAGTATATCAACATTTAATCATATGAGTTGTCACTTCGAAGTCACATATATTATTGGTCAAACCACAAGGTAGTACAAGTGGTCCCAGGAGTGCTTCACCACTGGTAGAGTTTGCTTGAAAGGTCTCTGGGTAGACCTTTCATTCAGCCCTTTTGTGGTAGGACAATAAAAAGCTGGCATGACATGTTTGATATAGGGTTTTTTGGCAAATAATAAAAACTATTTGAAAATGAATTTATTTCTATTGTCATGAACAAGCTGTTCAGAAGCTCTCTGTCCTTGAAAACAAGAATCTTAAGAATTCACCATCTGGGCTGAATTAGCTGGATTCATGTGGAATAATCAAACCATCTACATTAGTCATCTGCTACAGGATAATATACATGTATGTATGACAGATATATATATATATTCTACCAGTGGAGCTAGGCATCAGGACAGACTTCTGAAGGGCATTCCAGCCTTCAGGGAAGATGTTTTAGCATAACAGAATCTCAAGGCTTGAATGAATGTAAGCATACAATGGTGAGGAGCCATAGCCAGCAGCAGTAATTTCCCAAGCTGAGAGAGGTCAATGAAGACAGAGACAGCTGCTAATATTTTTCTATTATTATTATTATTATTTCTTTATTTATTTATTAAAAAAACCAAATCTGAACAAACAAAAAACCAAAAACAAACAAGGAAACAAGAAACTCATTATTTGCAACCAAACACAGGTCTTAGTTAATTTTTTTTTAACTCCCTCAACTAACCTAAGAGCTTTTTTGTCAATATGTGGAAATCTGGAGGAGGTTAAGAAGCAAAGTCAATGAACTTTTGAATATGATCTTCTGTTATATATGACTTAGTACTCTGCCTCCATATGGAAAATCAACTTAATGTTAACTTCATTTCACTGTATCATTGCAACTTGTCAGGATATAACCTTCTTGTCACCATCGGAAGCTTCCTGATAATGTGTGCACTGACACCTCACCTCTATGAGCTGGTAGGGAGTCAACATTTCTGGTGCGCTAACCAAGAGTGAGAGATAACTCTGTTCATGCAATAGGGATTAATCTTCCACCGCAGTAAGGGATGCATCTAAATGTCCAAGGTTTACCATGCAGAACAGCCTAGCACTTGTAAGACTATACACGTAGGTGGGCCCTGCAGCTACACTAACAAAACAACAACACAAGAAATTATAAGATTTCTACAAAGAGTAAAAGGGGGGTAATTCATATGTAGACATCTAATCCTGACAAGGCTACATTTTCAAGACAGGAACATAAGTAATAGAAATGAGAACTATGGTTGATAGCAGAAAGGCGTCACTAACTTAAAGGAATTAAGTAGAAATTACCAGTGCAAACATATCAGAAGCTGAAGGGGTATAAAATAGGGACAAAAGGAAAGAATAAATACAAAAAGCCTGTTTATTTGGGAGTGGACGAGAGTAGTAAAGGCAAAAAATTGAAAATTGGAAAGGGAGGAAAAGTAAATGTAAGCAGAAGTTTGTCATTTAACTAGCAGTTTAGCAGTATCTGTTGGGTAGTCTTCTGTTGATCCCACTTGGAGGAGGCAAATAAATCTCTTATTATTCTGATAATATGTGTCTGACTTTTTCTGTGGTGACTGGGGATATTTGAGGAGTTTTCTCTAAAAGTGGTAAGGAAATACATGAAGGGGATAGACCAGTCCTAGCAGCTGTGGCATTGAACTTTTAGCAGAATCCATATTCAGAGTTAGGCATAGAAGCTCACAATAAATAGACCTACAAAGGCCAACAAGGCAAGCGAATAATTTCTAAATTTGAGAAACACTCAGTCCCTTATGCTGAGCTAAATGCAGTATTCACTATGGCTGTTAGCTGCCAAACTGCTTGTCACTTAGCTGTATTAGCATGGAAGTAGTGAAAGCACATATTTACTCAGTCCTGTAATGGTTATACAGGATGGGGAGACTCAGATTCAGTTCTGTTCCTTACCTGAATCAGACCCACATCTTCCCCAGCATAATAAGAAATTATATCACATGGAAGTCTCTTGATCATTTTTGGAATATTTTCTGCAAAATACTTTTAAAATTACTGGTTCAGAATTGATGTTTACCAGTCTTCTATTTATGCCTAGAGGCTTAGATAGCCTCACCAGGGTTATAAGGAAATTTCGAGTTCATAAGATCTGAATGTACAAGCGCTGTTGTCAAACCTCAAGAACTTGTGTGGGTTTTGTACGTGCTCATATTGTAATGTCAAAGACCCCACATACCTTGTCTTGAGTACAGCTAACTTTTGGGTTGGGTTCATAATTTTTTGGAATCTGCAGGAATTTTACAGTAATTTTATACTTTGCTGGTTACAGCTGAATGTTGTACAATCATTTTCTGAAACACAAGACAATATACAACACAGAATTTGCTGTGCAATACAGAAGCTCAGCATATGCTGTTTACAGTTTTACATTACCTTCAGTATCATAAGGCTCCAGCAACTGGTATGTGCTTTAGAAGCACTGAGAATTTCTACAACTTCGTGGTTTTAAGTGGTCTATGATTGTCCTGCTGTGAAATTACAGAAACAGAATACTTTGTAGCAAGTTCCATTTTAAGTTTTCCCTCTTCCACTTGTAAAAGGAACAAAATAACACTTAATTTATCATCTACTAAATTAAACAATTATAGAATTACTATAATGTTCCCACTGGCTTCCATGTTGCTGTCTGCAAGCTGATAAAACTGAAATTTTCTCCTAATGTCCTGCTGGGACAGAGGCTTGGGTTTTGTGTTGATCTGAACATTTTCTATATCTGCTATAATTTCTCTCTTGCTTTCTATTCTACCAACAATCTTTTGTGCTGCATGACCACTTCCCATAAGAAAAGCAGACAATCTAATTTTAAGTGCTCACTAAAATGTGGTAATGCTAGACTCATTAAATTAGACTTCTTCAGATATTTCAGTGTACTGTATGGGCCTTGATGTTAAATTCTTATGTCTCATCTCAGATATTTACTTTACTCAAATTATTGGCAGTTCTGCTAAAAAAAAAAAATTCACAACAAAATGTCGAGAATAATCCTGACGTTAGCAAACAGAAGATGTATTCTCAGGCTCACAGTATATGTATCATGAAGAAAAGTTCAGACAGTATAGTCTCACAAAGAGAAGGTTAAGGAGCAACCTGATAATAGCTTACAGTTTTCTGAAAGAACAGCTACAAAAACGCAGAAACAATCTCTCTGCACAAAAGGCAATAGCCAGGTTGGACATCAGGAGAAATTCTACAAGGAGCCCGATGCAACAGTGGAACAGGTTGCCCATGGATGATGGGGACATTCAAGGAAGTTTTCAAGACCTGACTAGACAAATGAATGGCTTTTCCCCAGTTCAGTGCTGGGGATAGTAACCCTTTGATGGGGAAGCTGCACAACATGCCCCTCTGATGTTCCTTCCAAACAACATTTCTCTAACTCTGTGATGTAATTCTGTCATTCACCCTTCTTAATCTAGTGAAAGTGCATGTGGAAAAGTTTTGTGAATTTTTCTTCTAAAAATGGATGATTATGCTGATTGCTAAAATAATTTAACAGAACTGCATTTTTTTTCTCTACATAAATAATCCCATATGTGAAGAGCAACAAGGCCTCATTGTACAGTAAAGCTTCAATCTATTCCTTCCTTTTTCCAGTGAAAAACATGGTGATGATGGAAAGTAAATTGCCTACACAGAGCCTTAGATTCTAAAGGGGATATGGACTGCATCTCTTAAAGTCTTGAACATTTATGAGACATGTTTTATTCCCTACCCAAAAACCTCTTTTGCTTCTTATCCTTCCATTATTCAAGGAGCATGACTGAATTATTTGCCAATGATTGTAATTCCTTTCTTATCTAAAACTGAAATCTTTATGCCCCCTATTAAAGAGTGCAGAGAGACAATACCAGTAAAGAAGCATTCAATGAAATCCTTTCATGCACATTCACACTCAATACAAACTACAGCAGCAGACAGAACCTTGCAATGAGAATGCATTCTCCCTTCTTTCTTGCATCCACTTCCTTCAGCCATATAATGTAATATTTGATTGTTGACATAGAAAAGCTACCTGCAACAATGCTGCCAGGGGTATCCTAACACTTAATGGCCAGACTGAGCCCACACTGATGGAAGCAGTGCATGTGTGCTGCTGTCTGTGCTGTACAGAGAAGGTGTGCATATGATGCATTATTTTTAAGATTCATGTGAAGAATGCAATAAAACCTATGGGAAGAAATCAAGCCTGGCATTTACCAATACAACAAAAATTGTCAGGTTGAATAATTAATTTTCAATTAACTAAATCTATGTAGTTTGTACATTAAACCTTCCTTGGGAAAGTGATTTTGCAGGCATGATTTATGGGATCAGTAAACAGAGATTACCTACCATCTTTACATTGCATCGATAATTCACAAAAATAGCTTTAAAAGTAAATAAGGGTATACTTCATGATTCCCTTAAGAATATGTGTGGACTTGCTATAGAGTAGACATCTCCAAGAGACCTTTCAGAGCTTTAGCAAGTAAAAGTTTTTGGATCCCAGTCAAGGTCTTCGGTGTATAAGTCTGTTGTGCTAAATATGCATCTCATGAAGAGAAAGTTGGGTACTGAATAATGAATTCTACCCAAGCCTCAAGCTTTGTTGGACTTTTCCCTATAAATTTCTGATGAATTGGTAACACTGCACTAAAGAAATAGATTAGAAACTGACTGATCCCCTTCACAATAGTGACCTCAATTTTGTAGATGCTAAGAATCACAAACTAATCAAACAGTCTCTTTCATTTCATTAGAGACAAGCATTTTATTTTACTTCTGATTCGTATTTATTTTTTTCCCAAGGACCTTTTTAGATTCTATCAACAAGTAAGACCATTTTCCCTAAGGTATATTGTGATTTCTCAGCTTCTGAAGCAGAAAAGGTAGAGAGGAGGCTATGGCATGAGTTAATTTATTTACAAGTACCTGCTTCTACTGATTAAAGTTTGTCTGAACCAGAAGGCATCTGCTTCCAAGTCTTTTCATTAAAAATATGAAAACAATTCTGCTAATACAAACTTTTATTTCTCAAGTATCTCACAGCTATTTTACAGTCCACAGGAAGTAGTAAACTGTCTATTTTTCTGCTCTTAAACCTAACCCCTACTGTTGACCAGCAGTGCGATGATGGCCAGACATTTCAGGTCTTGATATTCCTACAATCTGCCCATTGATACTTGCTAATGATCTTACTCCAAGTTTGCTGTAGTGCAACTCAGAGTAAAAGTCTATCTTTTTTTGCATTAGTTTCCCACCCTGAGCACTAGAATGGTGATTATTACCATCCTTGGACTTGTAGGGAAGAGTAATTCCCCTTATTGCAAGAACTTGTGGACAAAATTTTACATTCTGCATCAGTTTGGAGGATAGCCTACTCGATCAATGTTCCCTATTACTCTAAAATGTAAAAAAAATATTTAATTTCCTTTGCATCCAGCAGCATCTGGTGTTTTCAACTCTAGCGTGCCCACCTCCCCATTAGTTTACCAGAAACAATGCCAAGGTGAAGTCAACTTCAGTTTAGATGGTTGTAGAAATTCAACATTGTGAGAAAGCTGAGAGGAAGCCTATAGCACAGTCATAAGGAAAAACCTAGAAACATATAAAATCCTAAAGGAAACACAAGGAGTTGGAGACTGACAAAGACTGCCCAGTAGAAACTCATTGTGTGTCTCCTTGACATAGCCCAGCAGCTCACTGAAGCCCTTAGGTAGCTCTTACATCTGTTAGAAAATGAAGGATTGCTTTATACTTTGAAATCAGATATATTTTGATCACAGCATCTCTTTGTGCATGCTTAATTGTGCCTGAACAGTGTCACAGAGTTACAAGGGCATCATGAAACATAACCAGTATAAAAATCCTAAGGACTGGTCCCAGCCTAATGGCCAATCAGACTGACTAGCAAGGGAGAGACAAAAAGAGAGACAAATCTCCCTTTGTCCCTTGTGCACTTCTTCAAAAGTGTTCGTAATATCCAGATATGTGCTGATATCTGTTATACTCTATTTGGTGTACAATTTATGAACAGTTGAAATGGTATCCACCATCACTATCAGGAACTTCTATATTCTCAGTTTTCATAGTGAACAATAAAAGCTCTACCCTAATGCCAGTGAATCTAGTGAAAGGATTTCTTCTGACTTAGATGGGGGATGGAGCAGTATTCAAATGAGATAGAAAATTATTTTCTTTGTTTGCTGTTTATTAGAAATTAGTCTGAAGAACAGCTGACTTTGAAAGAAAATAATGAAAATAGTTTATTCAGTCCAATTGCTCTGATGATATAGAAATATTCATCTAGGATCCGACTAATTAGTGTGAAAGAAATATTTTGAACTGATTGAAAATCTTCTTTCCTTTTCCTTGCTATTAAATTTCAGTTCATATTTCTTAATAATGGAATGTAACTTTGAAAAATACTCACTGCATGAGAAAGGGATAAGCAAAACAACACAAGCACCTCCGAAATTAAGGCATTGGCTGAGTTCTTTGTGTTTGTATTCAAAAGCATAGAGAATAGAAAAATTTCCTTTTCTCCATACTTCTAACTAACACTAAGGTATCCAATGCTCTTTCAGTGATCCAAGTTAACTGAAATCTGAGACATAGCATCTTAAGTCAGCTTTGTATTCCTGAAATTGAAAACAGCCCACTCTCATTATTTGATTGGCTCTGGACACCTTATCTACTTGTGTCTCCTCCTGCACAAAATTTGCATGCCACCAGTTATTTGTTTGTAAATGTGGTCCAGCTAAGCACATCCTGGACATACTAAGGTAAAACAGCAAAACAATTTCTACTTCCTCAAAAGTTTTATGACTGTTGAGATTTAATTCTCCCTCAAATTTCCAGCACTAAGGTTGCATTGCTGTTCATTCAGATGGCATAGGAATTTGTATTTATGTTTTGAACAAATACACAGACTTGTAAAAAAAAATATCTCAGATGAAAACCTTACACCAGACCTATAAAAAAAAAATCACTTGTGCATCTATTTGCTAAAATAGAGTATGCCCTATTAAGGACAAAGAAGTTACTATAAACAGTCAGTAATAAACAGAATATCAAGAACATATGATGGATTGTAAAGAGTTACTTCTGACATGCACATTGTCTTGTCACACTGGACTGCAGAATATAGTATTAGTGTAGTTTACTGCAAAAATATTTCTGAAATGCACTGGATTGATTACACAGTAACAGACTGACCAACAAAGTTAAAGATATTTGATTATTTAAAACATCACAGACTATTTATAAACATAAAGTCTTTCATTGAGTTAGCTCACAACTATGAACTAATACCCTGTTGAGGTCAAATAAGCAAATAAGCAATTTACTGAGCTCCATCTAATGGGGAACAGTGTGCTTAATCAGCCAGGCTGATTCTGCTTAGCTGTCACCCATTGATGTGGACAGTGACAGTGAATTGAAAAGTCAGAAAACATGCCGAACATACTGAATTTTTCACAAGAAACTAGGAGCCATCACATATTGAGGATGCTGAATGTCTGGGCAAGAGTCACTCTGTAGCCCAGACTGAGAGTCATGATTTCAGCAGTATTCATTTTAGGTAGATTGCTTTTTCTAACCGTTGTTGTGTGATAGAGAAGCTAAATCTTCCTGAAATTCATCCTACCTGACAACACACTGGCCAATCTACACAGGCGTGAGTGCGGGGTTTAGATCTGGCTCAGATGCCTCTACTGCTCTGAGCTGCCTCACATAGGATGCATCCTTCATATCAATACACAGTGTAACTCTTTCCCAGTCCTGCTCTAGTTTATGTCTCTCATATTTTAAAACTGAGACTCTAAAGCAAGGAATGGGAGTTGTTGCATTTGTTCATACTCATCTTGGCCTTAGGATATCTGTGTTTTCCACTCCTCTGGTTGCTCCCTGGAGGCTTTAATGAGGATCATCAAAGGAAGACAGACACTCTGCCTGAGGTCTTTTTTTTTGCCCTCCCCACGCTAGGGAAGATGTGAAGTGTTGTACAGTGACAAGGAAAAGGCAGAGGAGGAGAACATGGCAAGCAGGAGAGCATCTTGCTGGCTGGAGGCTGCCCATGTAGCTCCACCAGATTTTGTCATACTCCATCTTTTGTCATTAGGACCATCCTATCTGATATGATGTCCATTGTGTTTAAAGATTGGGAAACATGTATGTGGGGAGCTTGTGTCCCAGTGAAAAGAAAACTTGCTAATTTGAGAAAGGAGATTTCACCTGACTATTTTGTGAGAATTCACTTTAGGCTCTGTCATCTGAGTGCTTGAATTTTAAAGAAAATTTTTAAGAAATTAAACTCTCCTCACAGCATGTTTATATGTGAAAGTATCATTATCCTTGCTGCGAAGTCTCCAGGTCAGATGGTGAGAGATGCCTATCTAAAGAAAATCAGTGGGCTATGTCACTAAGCACCTTTAGGATTCAAAGCCCAAATAACTGCCCAGGGTCTGATAGGAAATCCAGACAACTGCCTAAGTTGAAGCCATGTGGACTGCCTCAATCCAGTGTATTTGCCACAATTCCTATTTTTAACAGAAAAAACCTTATCCCCTTAACTCCTTGAACTGTTTGAAAAAATTTGGTAAGCATATGTAAACAATTTATGTAACAACTGATGCTGTAGCTTCACATTGCCCAGTTCATTAACATCTGAACACATGATATTGCATACATAGGGATTTGTAGTCACAAAGGATATTATTACTGTTGCCATGCATTGTATTTGCATTGTGATTTTCCTTAAATGTGCAGCATTGTTTTGTTAAGCAATCAGAATGCAAATACCACTGGCACAGCTAGAAAACATTCAAGTGCCCAAGTATACAAAGAATGCAAACTGTGCAGTAAAGCACACAAAGCCCAACAAGCTCATTAGTACCATACTGCAGTGATTACAGAGCAAAGTGCCTTCTGAGGTGCAGTAGTCAGGCTATACAGAGAGAAAGCTTTGCAGTGTTTTAGTGCAATGATATTTTTAATGCAATTGTGTGCTGCCACAGTAGTCATATTTCACCAGCATAAGCTGCTCTGGGAAAGAGGCACTATTCTCTGCTTGTACCTTGCCTAGGTATCATTCTTGATTAGCTATTAGGCTCTGCATAATAGTCGTGAGGATGATGATAATAATTCTAAGGATAAAAATTATGGTCTTTGGTCAGACCAAAGCCCCATCTAGCTCTGCATCCCTTTTCTAATAGAAGTCAGAAGTGTATTTTAAGCAAAAAACATGAGAAAACAGGCAAGTATAGAGTAACTCTTTCACTGGTACAGCCTTCGAGATTCCAGCAATCAGCAGTAAGGACGTGAAAACTGGAACTAGGCTCTGTGGGGATCCTCTAGCAGCTTGATTTGCATCATGGTCTCTGTTGTAACTTAATGACTCAAAACCAGATAACCAACTGTCTATTGTCAGTGTACCCGCCTTCAACATCCCTGCCAGTACCATATATATATATATATATATATATATATATATATATGCATATATACAAACACACAGAAAAAACAACCATACACTGTCCTGTATATGCCACCTACCATTAAAAGAAGGTGCAGGTCTTCAGTATAGTGATTTGAAACAGCTACTGAGAAAAAGGTTAAAGTTTTAAAGGAAAAGTCACCATGTGACTACCATGGTGTCAGAAACCATGTCAACCCTTCTTTGAGACAAAGGATGGACTAAATATTTCCTGCACTGATTTTTTCATGAATTTATGATTATTCAGCTATTGTAGGAGCTAGAAAGTTCAGTTTTAATTAGTCTGAAATAGGAAAATGCCCTTCATTCTGCTGATTTTGTTCTGATAATGTAACACACATAGTATTTCATGTGGTGGAAGCAGATGAAGACCTGTAAAAGCTGTGGTGGTGTAGGGACCATAGCTCTTCAATAAGCCCTAGCCATAGCCTAGCAGCTGAACAGCCATACATACCTTTTCTGGCCAAGAGAAGCACAGAGAGAGGCATGATTTATCTTAGCAAAAACATCTCTACATTATTCACCAAAAAAAGGTTGTTGGTCCAGTGGACACTTTTGTAGAGATTCTTTCTGCACTTCGGGGTATTCTTAGCAACTGACCTTAGCAACTGATCTGAGTTTCCTCCTTTGCAGCAGGACCCAAGCAATGAATCAGACTGGTGTGCTGGAAAGAGAGAATGTAAGTATATAGGCAGGGATGGTGGTGAAGCAAACTGCAAAGTGCTCCATTAAACACATCACCTCAATGTCTGCCCTCAGAAATTCACGTCTCCAGGATGATCTTCTCTTTTGAGAAGTGGTCCTTTTTATAAGGCAGGAAGCATTAGGTATGCTCATATCTCAGTCAAAGAGTTTCCTACGCAGTGCCAACAGTTATTCAGCAGTACTCATTATGCAGGTGAGCTACACCACAGTGCTGCTACTCTGCAACACTCTGCAGATCTCTATGCACCATATGCACAATGTCTGAAATATAAGCAAATTTATGCTGCACTCATCCTTTTTGTGGTTATTAGTGTCACTTAGTATCATCTTCCTCCAGCAAATTGACTCACCAAGCAAAATGCACAAGTGCACTTTAAAGCGGATCACATTATCACGCCTACTTCTTCTGAAGAGCCAAGTGTCATTACTACTTTTCACAAGGAATAACTGCCTAAATTGTTACACATTCTGCAGTGCATCAACAGTGCTCTTTGTCCATTCAGTTTGCAGTTCGGGAGAGTGATGGAACAGTAATGCATGTCTATCTCATTGTTCTACATGGAGAGATAAAATCTAGTGCTCACTTTATGCCTTTTTAAGTGTTAGGGTATTTGTTTCTGAAGTCTTTTCATCAAGATATGCAGTTGTATATCACCTCTAAGGCCCTGATCATATTTCAGGTGTCAACAAGGTATTTTCATTAAAATCACTATGTTTACTTGAAAAGTATATTAGAGGTTTTTCTCTCAACACTACTGATTAGACGACATATCCTAACTGCACAGTTAATTTCACGGTCAAGTGTAGACAAAAAGGACTAATGATGGCCAAATGCTGATAGAATTTTACTTCCAAAATATTTTCATGTTATTCACTAGCACTCTTTCTTCCTCTGTGTGTATTTTCTAGAAGGTAGATGAAGTATCAAAGAAATACAAGGATGCAGACTGTTAAATGGTAAGATTATGGGTAAACCCATGAACTTGGAACCAGAAACCAAGAAATAAAATATCAGAAAGAAGAATTTTGGCTAAGAAACAGAGTGAGAAGGCCTGCTAAGGGTCAGAATTGAGAACAACCAGCAATTTACTAAGCTGAAGAGCAAAGCCAGAGCCCAGTAAAACTCCATATTATACTCTTAGAGCTGAGACGAGAAGCTGCTAGTGCTTGAGCTAGACAAACTATGGTCACTCAATGTCCAAAGATGAGGGTTAAATAAACTAGAAAATAACCAGAGGAATAAAGTTGTAGCCAGGAATTACATTATGCAACCACACACTGAGAGAGCTTCTTATGCTTGATTGCTACAACTGTCTCTACCCAGAATTTTATGTGGGTCACCAGCCTTCTGAGAGACTGCCTGTGGTAGCCTGGTGGCTTTTTGCACTTTGATTGCTCAGGAGAGCTTGTCAAGAAGCTGTCAAGAAAGCCACCAAAGTAGACACTTGAATTCAGATCTCAGTGACTTTTGATGGGACTGACCAACCTTTGTGCTGTTGAAAACCCACTCCTTGTTCTCTGCAAAGTGGTGGCTTCCCACATGGTCTGTTATGTTTACAACTAAGATTATTTGGTGGTTTTGTGACCTCCTCTCACTCATTGTCACTTCACTTAATGTCATGGCAAAAGAAGGGTAATCATTCTCTTTTTTGCAATTGTAACTAAAATGCTCCCAGAGCAGAGGGTATGTGTTGGCCAAGGTCTGTATTATGCAACTGTATGCAGATCACTGTGAATTGCATCGTCCATCTAGTTCAGTGATGCAGCACCAAGGTCACTGGGCAGTTTTAAGCTAATGATGAGACCATAAGTCTAATAAATGTGCTTGGTAATCACAGTAAACATATTGTCATTGTCGCAGATGTTATTCTTTCAAAAGCACTTGGTAAACAACTAAAACATAGCCCTTGTGTTTGCTTTGACCTCTCCTAAGAATGCACCACCAGGAACATTGAAGAGATGAGATTGTTTATGAAGACACATCACAGCCTACAGCTACACAATTGGTACTCCTCGTAGAACTCTTGCAGTTTGCTTAGCATAAACAGGCAAGAGGCTAACTGAACATGAATCAGTGACATTTTGACAGAGAGTAGATTTTGGAAAGGAACATATCCATGAGTGACACCAACGCAGGCAGAGATCAATTTCTTATTACAATGATCTAGGCAGGTTGACATTAATTATGCAGTTGATTTTTGTAGCCATTATGCAGCAGTAACCCATTACTTGCTGATCCAGTAACCTTTTGTTATCTTTCAGGACATACATTAACCAGTAAATGCATTGTATCACCGTGAGGTTTGTCATTATGTGCGGTGATTTCCCACAGGGCTTATCAGATGCTGCAATTGCTGTTTTCTTGGAAGAATATACATCATCTTCCAGGCTGGGTCAACAGTTTGTTGATGTGGCCTGAAAAAGTGGCAATCTAGTGTTCAGAACTTGTTGCAGCTCCAGTGTCTTGCAACTCACCATATATTTGTATATCTTTGTTTTTACATATGTGTATATATATATATATATCATATATTCTTATGTACATCCTGTATTCTTATCTGCTAGGCACAAAGAAGTCCACAATAGTCTGACCAATAAATATGCTCTTGACAATTAGGGACAAAAAGGAAATTTAAAACAGGCACAATTTCTTGAATTCTTGCTTCATTTATACCCATTATTGATAGGAATAAAGATGAGTAATCAACCTTACTGTAAAATTCACTTAAGATCATGTAGTGAAAGGAAAATGCCAATATGTGAAGATGGTTGTTTAGCAAGCCCCTGAAATAAAGTGGTGGCAAGAGAGGTCTAAGTCAAGACATAGAGGTGTCTTTTCTCATTCTCAAATGACATAAACAACACAGTCATGAAATGAGGTCACTGTTTTATATATAAGCCCTCTGTGGCTTCCAAGTTAAAAAAATAGAAAAATATTACCCTTTGCTAATGGAGCATTTCCACCAAGAAGCACAGCACATGTCCAATTCAATGTGTCAGCAGCTTTCTGCCCTCCATTCAGCTTACCAACAGTTAAACCATTCAAGGTCTATATTATAACCTATTAGAGATGACATGTGGCAAGATGATTTTTGATAGAGTGGACCTTTGGTACTACAGAAGTGGCCAGGGAGAGGAGGTCTCCGGATGCAACCCGACATTTTGTCAACAGCTGCTAGTCAGATATAAAACCACTTTATTACCCTTGCACAGTCAGCCACATGCTATAGTTTCCTCTCACTCAGAATATGTTCACTTTCATACCCTCCTGCATTTAGTTGCAATAGAACAGCATTACAGCAGAATGCTGCATGTTTGTTTCTGAGGGTGACCTTGAGTATGCCCAGCATACGAGAAGTGCAGTGAAAGGCAGGCAAACACTTTGTCTCCTCTGCCATACTGACTGTGTCCAACACTTGTATTACCCTTTGAATCAAAAGAAAGAACCTACAAAAGTGCCCATTTTTGTGTGTGAATGCACATTCAGGACATTTCATGTGCACGCTATGAAGAACAAGAAACCAAAGACAGATTAGAAAATGTCATTCTCTACAATCATAATTATTTTTCTCTTTATGCTCTGAAGCTTATTTGTAGTCTCATGAATTTTTTTAACTCTTTGGGGTGAGAAGTATGACTTAAAAATCAACATGTAAGCCCATACCATTTTATAATCCTATCTTTTGCAAGTTGAAAGTAACAGTTTGCCAGGATTTTATTTAAATTTTCATGGAAAAATATGAGGGAGTTTAATGACGGCCCAGGTAAAAGAAAATACACGAAAGCTAGACGATGTCAGGAAATCCTGTCCAGAGAGTCAGAACAAGAGTTTCTTACCAAATATACATGTTTTAAACTGATCTTAGATCAAAAGAACCTTTATTTTTGATGAAGCTACGGTTTGTGATAGTGACTACAATATTTTTAGATGTAGGAAGTGCACACAAGAATAACGTGGTCAAGAGCATCACCATGGCTATGCTGACTTTGAGAAAGGAGAGCTAGGTAATAATGAGGAATCTTGTTTCAAAGACATAGAAGGGTATTTAAGACAGTAAAACCCTCTCAGTCAGCACAGAGACTCCTGAAGGACACCATACTGGGAGCACAGCACCAGCATGTACCACATATTGGAAATCCCTTGGGAAGAGGTAAAATGAAATTGGCATAGAAAAACAGTAAAGCAAGGGAAGTTACTGGAATTAATAACTTAGCATTCAAAATTATGAAGATGTGTCTCTGTGAAGAAAAGGAAAAAGTTACAAAACCTAAGAGAATAAACATAAAACTATAATTAGACTACCATTTGCTTTGCAAATGTTGTGGTAAAATTTCAAGGTGTTCATTTTCCCCATAAGAAATTTGACTTGTCTGTGATATCAAAAGACAAACTGATGGCTCGATTCACTGCTTCCCCTGCCATTCATATCATGCAGATCAGGATGGGAATGAATATAATGTGCTGCAGAATAAAGCCATTTTATATTTTAGACAGTAGGAATGATAATAGGAAGTGTAGGACAAAAATGGATCTAAATGTTTCTAAACCATCTTTTCTGAACTCTACAACCAGTGCAACCGTATGAATCTGTCCCCATTCAGACATGAGAATGCCATTAATGTATGGTAAATCAAAGTGCCTGATTTTTATATCCACACCCCGCAGTCACTTGACGTGTTTCTCTGTGCCTTATTACTGTCAGATTTACTCCCTGATACAGCAGGGCCAAATCCGTCATGTTTACAGTTGCTGATCTTCCAAATTCACACAATTCCCACTCACATACAACTAGATGCTGCCTAGTTACAGCCACGATTTGCTCCGGGGTCATGCCTCCAACTTGGTCTCTCTGTTCCTGTTTTCGTAGTCTTGCAGTAAAGAAACGGATAAACACAGCATTTTTTCCATAAATGACTTGTGACTTTTTTAAGGAATTGGCTAAGTATACATTACCTTTTGTTTACTTCTCATGACCTTTAGTCTGAAGTAGTTCCACTGGAATTCAGTAAAATGAATTCCAGAATGGGTTGCATAAGAATACTTTAAAAAAAACCCAAATATGACAGCAATGAGAAATATTTTTACCAAAGGCTCTTTCAATTCAGAAAGAGAGTCCACTAGCTTGAGGACAAACTGATCGTCTAATTTATGTCTGACCTGAAAAGGATTAGAAACACAATTACTTTTGTGTATTCTTGAGCAGTTTTGCCATCCTAAGCTTCCGCATACGTGCTTGCAGCACCAGGACCCTCTGTCCCAGAATCATTGGCCTTCTGTCTAGGAAGAGAAATATTTTGTTAACAATTCACCAAAGAGTTCTAAACAATCAATAATTTGAGGATAACCGAGATCACAGGAATATGCATCAAGAAGAAAGACACCCTTAAACACTGACGAAATACTCTGCTGCCGTTTATTTCCGTCACATTTCCACTTATTTCATCTATTTACGTTTCCTAGCTCTTTCTACATCTACCTTCATTTTCTCTTTCACTTCATACTTAGATGTTTTTCATGTTGTGACTGTACACATCTCCAATTCCTCTTGATGGCTAGATATTTCTAAAATATTTTAAAATATCATCTTGTACATTCTGTGCTTCATTGCCATTATGAAAATGTTTAGCTCCTCTAAAAGTCAAAACAGTAAATAGATTTTTTGGGGGGGCAGATAAAATTACAGAGATTTGTATTTTGCTTGTTCAAATACAGTTATGCCTTTCAGGAGACATTTTTCGGAGTTGCCTTTATTTTGTGTGGTACTTTCCTGCATTTAGAACACGCAGTGATTTAGTGGCAATTTAAAAATATAATGTTACTATGCATTAAAAACAGTACAATGGTGTTTTGGACAGCAACACCTCTTAAAATTAAGAAAAAACAAGACGACATTCTTGGTTACCTCTGTTGCATCAGCCTGTTCTTGGCCAATTCTTCAATGTCACAAAGCAGGGTCACTCAGTCTTCTGTCACAAAGAAACCTCCAAAGCCATACATATCAATTCTGGATATTGATTACTAATGATATAAAATGGTAAGCTGGTTTTTTTAAAAAACAAAGAAATATGCATTTTCACTTCATTTACTATGTGCATTAAACATTTACATAATTGCATTACAGTTACTCTCTAGCATATGTATTACATTATAAATACTCAAAACAGAATTTTTAATTATAATTTATTTCTTTTTCTTCACTTTTACTACCTTCTCAACACAATTTCTTTTCTTTAAGCTGTAAGACTGTCAAAACATCATTATTTTGAGGCCATCTACCTGTTAGCTTGATTTTTTATTTCATTATCAGCCATTAGGAGAAAAACAGTAAGCCATAGAATCTAATTTTGTTAATGGAACTTAACGCAACTCTAGGCAATCTGAAAATAAGTAAATAATCCCTTGCCCCTCCAACAACCATAAACAGAGTGTAAGAAGACTATCAGAAAATACATCTCAGAAAACTGTTAGAAGTGCAAAAAGTCCATAAAGTAAAGCACATGGGTATGCAATCAGAAGCTGCTGTCCTTCCATAGCCAATGCAGAGGTAAAAATTTTGGAGGCTGACAAACTGCACCATCCAATAATAAACAGAGCTAACACAGTTCCTGGGATCCCCCTAGGAGAAAAAAAAAGACCACAAAGAAACATGAAAGAGCCTACATATTATTAAATGTCATATCAAATCTTACCAAACTCAAGTTCATGTCTAGCAGCATATTGTTGATAAGGTGACAGCCACTGGAAGAACCAAGAACTAACTGACATAATGAAAGTCAAGCACAAGAGCAAATTAAAATTGTAACCATAAACAAAAAAGTAATTTGTTCAGCATGGATAAAAGCTTCATCAGAAGTACTGCTAAAAGGACTGTACATTTCCAAATAAATCTTCTGGGCCTCCAGCAGATACAGCTGCTAAAGTTTAATATTAAATTTAGCCAAGCTCCTATTTCAGCTAAAATCATCTTATAGAAATTGTTGGATTCTAAAATGACACTACAGACCCACTCTTTCATCAGGAAGACTGATGATCTGGAGGAGTTGCATTTTTGTAACACAGAGAACATATTTTAAGTGTGCTTTAGACTCTGAGGAGAGTCTCTGAAAGACTCACACCAGCTAGATGGGCAGAAAGGTCTCCCAGGAAAAAGCCTGACTGCACTTTTAAAAAAGGGAGCACACTGAGCACCAAGTAAGGAGTGGGAAAACGACCTCCAAAGAAAAATATTTTGCTCATCTTGGCATCCTTCTCTGCACACTGAAAGGACTGTGACTTTCCACCCTTCCTCTTGGTGACAGCTGGGCTCTTTTGAAGTTACATTGTGCCACCTTTCAGGAGCAGGGAGGCCTGGAGAACTGATGGTTATGGGACTATGGTTAAAAGGCCACTGAAATACTCCTGCAGATTACAGAGGGCTCACTATTAAACCCTGTGGGAACAAAATCTTGCCAATAAATAATGTTTCACATATGCTTTATTTGCACTCTATTTGCAGCCTGCTTCTGTAAAATGCATGAGATCATGTGTATAATACACTGCTGAAGTACATAATGAGATAGCTACTTTACACACTTTTGCTGTGTCAGTCTCAAGGACTTAGAGAAAGAATAAACCTCTGCCACTTCCTAAAGGCCTTCCTGGTGCCCCACTCTTCCAAAGCATCAGCATAACAGAACCAGAAGGGAAAACAGACTGTGTGTATATATACATACTCAGGTAGGCCCTTTTATCAGAAATCATCTCCATTAATATCATTATTGCAACTAAACCATGATGAATAAAGCTGTCCTTATGTAATTGATGTAGTTTACTTAATGCAATCATATCACATAAAATAGTTCATTTCTTAGCAATCCAGTCACCAGGCCAATAAGGTACTTGGTGTTGTCAGCTTTTGGGCCTTTGAGGGAGGAAGGAAAGAATTGATTTTACAGTGACTCAGCACCTCATTGCAACTTCAACAAGTTAAAAATAAAACAGTAAAGACCATGTGATTTAATATCCTCAGTTTAAGTGTTCTTTAAACCTATATAGTGGCATTCGGGGAAATTCCACTGGGCTTTGTAAAGCAAATTCTTGGCCTCTTCTCCAAGTAGAGTTACTAAGCTGTTCACCTAAATAGTGAGCCAGAAATTCAGGATTGGTATGGGTGGCTCTTTGGGCAGGTACCCATGCTGGCAGAGGGATGAGATGCAATAGGAACATACTGTGCAATGGCAATTTTCAGCTAGCATAATGACTCTTTAGGGGGCTATCACAAGGTAGCACAATTTAGAGCTGTGGCTGCTCTGCCTTGCACTGAAGTCCAATGGCCTCTCATGGTTTGTTCCAGGACTGGCAGAGAGCAGGATGGAAAGGTGACACAAAAATCGTATTGGAATCAAGAGGTATTGCTGTGCACTTACAATTTCAACCATTGGTCTAACAGTGTGTTACTGCCAAAAGGAATGGTTTGGCAGAGAGCTTATGTCTGGCATGCCCATGAGGGTCAAATCCTCTAGCACGGGAGAAAGGCAAAAAGCAGATGTCATGCTTACAGTGATGAAGAGGACCAGGGCTGTACTGGTGGGAAATTGAGATGGAGGGACACACGTGAGTGAACCCTTACCACTACTCTCTCTCTCACATTCTGCAGATGCTGTCACCAAATGGGTCCTTTGCATCAGATGGGTCTAAGAATTTCTTTCCCCATACTTACATTCATTTTCTTCATTGTTTAGTTAAGGAAGTAGCTTTATCGCCCTGTTTGAGGATTTGGTATTAAAGAATTGTTGTTGCTTTCTGCAGGAAAAAGGCCTATTGATATTTCTCACAGAAAGACGGCGTAATAAACTTGGGCTCACACATGATAACAGCATAGATGAGCACAAACAAATCTAGTCCCATGCAAGTTTGAGTAAGAGAACCGGTTTTCTCCTTGGTACTATGCAAGGTAGTATTCAAATGTTCCATATTTTGTTTTATTTAGTTACAGGGAAATAGCTAATCATGAAATTTGAAAATTATTTGATTACTACATATCTTTGCCATAGATGAGTGCATTATCTTATGTGTGTTTTCAGTGAAAAAAAGTTCAGATTATTTCTTTGAACTCTGAAATAGAAATAATGTTTTATAAATATTTTTTAAAAAATCATGAATGTATTGCTCTTTCTTTTACCATTTAAAATAATTTTTAAATTAAAAAAAATTAAATGTATGTTGGATTTAAAAGTTGCCACTTAATTTTAATAGTATGTTTGAAATAGTTAACCTTGGTACTTGCTGTGTTCAAGCACTTTCATGCACCAAATGAGAAAGGACTGCAGAAAACTGTCAATAGGTACTTAATGTTATCAATTCATGTTAGAAATAACAGTTTAATTTTGTAAAAGCTATCACACTTTAGTATTTATAGATTTTCAAAAGATATGCTTTCTGTAAATTCACAGCATTTTACAAATGTGTGGTGTGTGCTTGGGGATTCCTTGTACAGACAACAATACCCTGCACAGTTGTAACAGCTGGTTTGGAATTCACCCCAGCTGTCTTACAATTATGTATCTGCACATTTTATTAGGCTGGATTATTAAACAGGTTAATCAAGAAAATATGGGAAGTGTAGGAGAACAGAGAATAAACAGTTTCTTCAGTGTCACTATCATCCATCTTATCAAGGACAGCTCAGAAACACTTTAATGCATGGAATATGGTCAGGCTAAACCATCACAGCTCTACAGAAAAATGCAACAAGGATTTTGCCAAAACTTCATTCCACCACATAATTTCCTTTTTTAAAAAAATTATATATATATATATATATATATATAGACACATATGCAAGAATGCTGCCTTTCCAAAGAAAACAAACAGGGGCATTTTCTTGTTCATCAGCTGCTAAGTTCCATATGTTACAGACTGGAGAGTTAAAAATACGAGAGAACAAAAAAGACTAAGGAGGGAAACCATCATTAATAACATGTTGACAGTAGGTAAAAGCACTGCTAAAGGCCTTCAGGCAAGATCTGGAACTTGCTTGTACTTTGCTGTGTGTGAACAGGGAGATAAACACTGTGTCTCAAAGGGTTTACCAAACATGGAGGAATGAGCGGCTTGCCAGAAAGTTTCCTATTCATAGAATATGGCTGAACAACCCCCCACATGTGCACAGATACATACATCACTACACATCTGGTTTTTCAAAGTATGCATTTATTTTCAGGTTTGCAATTGCACCACAATTATACCTCAGAATATACACCTCTACTGTGTCTTAAACACTTGTTCTAATTCTCCATATCATTAAGGATTACTTGGCTATTTCATTCTGTCCCACAGAAGCCAGTAGGAAAGGAAACATAAAGGGAGGCCTGATGTTATGAATAAAAAAGAAACAGGAGAACCAGCTATATAAACCCAAAGTTCAGCAGTTGCTTTTAAAATTGATACCTGAATTTGGCCACTGTTGGCTCTACAAAACAAAACTCACATCTGAGGCTTCTGCAAAAATAAACAGCAGTCTCAGTTGTGGCGGTGGCCCAACCAGTGGCCCAGCCACTGGCTGAAGCCTCAGTGGGCGATGAACCATCAGCCCCGCCTGCCTTCTCCATGTGGTTAAATGAGAATGTAGAATGGGCAGACTATTCCCCTCAGGACAGTGAGTCTGAGGGGGATGGGGAAGGCAGGCTGGGGTAGTTTCCCGCCACTCACCCATGTCCATCAAGTTCCATCTCCTCCCCTGTTCCCTCAGAGTTATTTTAATATTCATTGGTTGGTTTAATATTCATACTGTTTTAGAAAGTCCTGTTGTTCTGTTATCCCCATTGGTATGTTTGAATTTGTCCCTCCTTCCCTTCCCTTCCCGGTTATTGGATGCCTGTCACAACCCATCACTTCCCTCATTGGTGTATCCCTGTTCTCCTCCCCCTTCTCTGGCCCTTTAAAACGCCCTGTAACCGTCCCTCGTTGCTCATTTTGTAGCCCTTGCTTTTGCTGCTAAGTTTTCCTGTCCCCTGGGAGCAGGGAATAAACACAAGACTGCTGCTACATTTGAGCCCCTCTCTCCTCCTTTGCCTTTGCTGTGTTCGCAACATTATAACCACCGTCTGCTGCCAGCCCCAGCCTGGGCTAGGAGGCTAACAGCTCTTTTCAGAGCTCCCTCGGAGGCTTTTAAAGGCACGGAAAGCCTTGCTGACCAGGTGCTTTGGATCTTGTTGCCTGCTGACCAGCCAGGCAGTCAAGCGGACAGCGACACTCAGTCCAAGCGGAAAGCAGTGGAATTACAGACTCATAACAAAATGAATGTATACCAGCCTTCTCAAACACATTCCAATTTTGTCTGTTTCCACCTATACATACAAACAAAATTATGTTTTGCCTTACAGTTTCAGAAGCCAAAATTCACTATTTCCATTTACAAAATGTTTTGCACAACACCAGCCGCCTGACTTACTGTTCTCCACAGGATTCCTGTTGCCATAGACTGGTACTTACTGCAGTGAGAAGACGACTGCACAGGAGGACAGGATCACCATGGGCAGCAGGCAGTAGCCCAGGACACTTGCAACGCAGCCATGCGAGACTCCCGAGGTGCTCATCAGGTTCAGCAGGGCATGCATGGCAAGGCACCCGATGGCGCTCATCCCATACACGTAGCCAAAATGAACTTTTCCCGCCTGGAATAAATATGAGTAAGCCTGAGGTGTTGGAGGTGAGCAGAGATCACAGCGGTAGCAGAAGACAGAATTAGATTTAGGTTTGTCATTTCTTGTTGTTGACACTCTCTCTGCTTCACCTACATCAGTTCAGTTGTGAACCACAGCTGATATTTTTGGGTGATTTTTGCATAAAAATCATTCCAAGGGGCAATTGATAAAATATGCTGGTTGCTAACTTTAAAATTACAAGGCTGATTCTCAGTCTTACTGTCATTGGGCTCTGAACATAACTTCAGAGGAATTGCATGGGAGACTTGGGAAAGTTTAACTGGCAATAAACTAAGCAGAAATTATGGAAATTTTGGAAAGTACATTTAAGTCATTAAAAATCATTTTAGTCTCAGGAAGGATCTTTTCAATAAGTGTATATGGGGTTGTGAAAAATTGTCCTAAGTAATATGATGAGCCAAGTTACCTGATATGCTTCACATTTTATTACAAACTTTCAGCTTTAATCAGGTCTGCAAAAAATTAGTAAAATTTGGTTTAAAATATGCTTTTCAGGGTGAATGTGACCATTCTTCCCCTTGACTACCGTGGGAAAGCACATCTCTGTGCTTAGAAGTATATAAGAAGTTCATTTCAACATAAAACTCAGCAGCAACTGTCAGCTTGTGTTCTTTTTTTTTTGTTCTAATGAATGAAAAAAATCCCAGATTTTTTTCCTTCTAAGGTTTATTCCTTTGTTTGAATTTATTGCCTATGAAAGGTACCAGCCTGGCAGCCTGGAGCTTGATGTTTTCTAATTTATACACAAAGCTAGCAAAACAGACAACTGTGGCCACAGCACCACCAATTCCTTCATCTCCTGCCATCATTTTGAAGGATCACCTCCAGGCATAAGGGCATTGTTCAGGCCCCAAAATAAACAGCAGCAAAAGACTGTTAAATAATTTTTTCTCTCTCTTCAAGCTTCTAACAAATTAAATACTGAATGTTACCTATGCAATACTGTCATTTTCACATCTGTATATCAGAAAAACATTCATCAACCAGAAATCTGTTTTTCACTTAGAATTTTGTATCTTAATGATAGAATCACCTGTGAAGGAGAAAGTTCAGACCTGGAACTTAACCATTAACTCAGAACCATGGAGTAAACTTCTCAATTGAAGGGCCACTATGCATCACCTTCCTGACACATAACAAGGTATATATCTACATAAGCAAAACATAAGTGTGTTTGTTCATACACACACACACACACACACACACACGTATCTATATATTGCACACGATATATTATACATTGCATATGATAAACCATATTTTCATACTAGTGGTATAAAATAAGCAGGAAAAATTGCTTGAACAAATAAAATTAATGATTGTTAGAAATAGTGTGGGAGAGCAATACTAGCTCAGATGATTATCAATTAGAATTTCAGGCATTAAGGTTATGTAGCAAGTTTAACACCCACAATGGTTTGAGGTAGCCTCTGCTATAGACCAATTAAGTAAAATTTTGTCTCAAAACAGATGCATCAACTGCAAGCTATATTTTAGACTGTTTGTTTCTGTGTATTTAACTATTCTACACAGCACTTTTTATTAGCTTAGTTTAAGAAACTCCTGAGCCAGAGATGAAGGGAGCACTAGTGCCAGCACTTAGCTGAGATCTGCACTTGGTAAAATGTTGGATTTGTGGTGCAAGGATATGAGAGAAGGAAAAAAAAAAGGAGCTGAACATGTTGTTTCCGATTTTAGTTTTACTTAACATATGTAAATATATTGACTCACACACATGGGAATACTCCCAGTTCACAGTGATGTAAGCAAAACCAGAATCAGGCTTGATTAGTCTGACAGGCTTTGATGAATGGAAAGAGCCAAATTTGTCCTGCAGAAGGCGCAAGGTTAGGAGGAAGTCAGGTTTTGTGTTCTTGTTTGCATCTGCCTGGAGTGGTTACTACTACCTTTAGCTGAAGTGGATGGGCAAGTCTGATTTCATACAAATGACAGTGTGAAATGCAAAGCAGCTGAGACTTGGGCTTCTGCTAGATTTTGTGCTGCCATTGTTTCTCTATCTACATCAAAGCTGCCCTGTTTTACACTAACGTGAGGAAGAACAAGTCCTGCTGCCAGGCTAGCAGCCCTTTCCTCTTTTTCCCTGAAAGAACTGCTACCCTTTGAAGAATATCTTTGCATAATTTTCCATAGTTAAAAAGCTGAAAGTAAAGAAAAATGTATACATTATTTTTAGAAACAAGCTCTCAACCAAATTATGTTCCTGGTGCTATCAGAAGATACTTATTTAAGTACAGAAGGGTATCATAGTTTACACAGCTGAAGAGACACGTTAGTATTCAAATACATCTGAGATAAAATGGTAGCCTGAATTTTTAAGATAAATCCATAGACTTACTGCTGTGAAGTTATGGTACAAAAACACTGGATTGTATCAGAAGTGTTTTGCTGCCCTAAAACTGGAGCACTGAAAATACGTGGTTTTCTAATGACACCTAAAATGCGTAATATCCCAGAAAAAGTATGATAATTAAAGTAATTTATTTCAATAATAATAGTTTAATATTCATTATAATTGTCTGCTATTCAGGAAGAAAAATCAACAGGAAACATTTCTTTTTCTTTTCCATTCTTTCTTTTAGCTTTCCTTCCGTTTTCTTGATTATAATTAATTCAACTTTCTCCTTTTACTACCCTCATACTTTTATTTCTCCAGGTGGAAAATGGCCTGCCTTCTCTAGTTTCCCAACCTTCTCTTCCTTTTATTCCCTTTCCTCCTGCCTCTTCCACCCTTTTAAAAGATTTTTATTTTTATAGGGACATAAATAATAATACTACTTGCCATTTATATTGCAGTTTGCACATTCAAGGTACTGAACTGACATTACAAATTGAGTAAGAACTTTCAAGAATCTTCTGATTCAGCACTATTTATCACAGAGGAAATGGAGAATTAGAGCCCCTTTCCTCTCACCTCTGTTGCAGAGCATTAAAGCCCTTCCCAGAATGGTCCCACCTTATCCCTGTCTGATGAATTGCTGCCGGCAGTCAGAGCTGTACTTCAGCAACACTGGAGAGCCCCTGTTGCCAGTGATATATGTAGATGAATTTGGAGTTCTGTACAACCCTGTTAAGCTTTCCTCCTGTAGGAAAGCTATATTCATAAAGAAAAAGGAGGTCAAATACAGGCTAGTATATTTTGTTAAGCAGACAATATAGAACAAAGAATATAAAATAAGAAAGTGCTAGCAAAATTTATAGGCAGGTATTGCAAATTTAAGGGGGGGGGGGGGGGGGGTTTT
>VZTJ01000081.1:219362-241488 GCA_013397795.1 Orthonyx spaldingii
GTTTCCATTTCTTTTTTTTCCAATTATTCTAGCTGTATAAAGAATTTTTTTTAATGTATATGTCTCTGCACTCTCTAAAATAACACTGAAAGAAGATAATTTCAAAACAGTAGCAAGAGTGTTAGAAAAACTGGGCTGGCTTGCTATTCCTTTTTATTCCCTCCTTTAAAACCTGTTCAGAGCCTCTCTGGATTATATATGGCACAGATTTGTCCTTTTTTCATATTAAAACCCACCCCAAAAATGGTGTGGTCTCTTCTTTCCACTGGAAGTAATGCATCACTTTACCTGTGTCACCTTTACATTGCACTTAAACCTCATGCAGGTACTTTCAAAGTAGGGAGAATTTTTAATACATAATGCCAGAACAACTGGCAGCAAATGACTCATTTTATGCCAGTACTACATCTTCTGCAACTTCACACTCATTATCACCTAGCCATTAGCTTGTTAGAAAAGAAATCCCTGAAGATTTCTAAAACATCCTACCATCAGCAATGTTGCTCCAAGGGCCAAGCAGAAAACCATAGGTCCAGTGAGGTCTGTCTCATTCATAATGCTGCCATCTGCAGGCTTCATTGGATTTAGAACTGTTAATGTTTTTTGCCATATATGCTCAAAATTGATCCCAAGTTCTGCAACAAGAAATTTCAGGATTTTGTTAATTACTCACAAGAAAGCAACATTTTAACAAAAACCCATGAGGTACCACAAAACTGCAAACAAATATTTCAGTGAAGATAATATTGTAGGATGACATATTCTGAAGTAGGAACATAATGTTCCTTCTATATACCCAGTATATTTGAGAGTCAGCTTTGATTTTAAATTGGAATATTAATTTATTAAATCCAGTTTTAGGCAGTGAACCAAAAAATGCCCTCAGCATTTTTGAGTTAATATTTGTTTTCCCTATGTTTAAAACACATGTATCTAATGCCACACTAACTTAGATGTTGAAAAATATGTTAATTAACAGTAACGGCAGAATTTAAGATATTCTAAAACACTGAGGACAGAGATATATGCTTTAATTCTGGCAAATCTGACAAGAAATATGCCTTAAGTCTGAACTGCCAGAAGCACTTAAAAATGACATTTGTCCCTTCAAGGGAAGTTAATACTATTTTGTACAGTGCTTTATAAGCTTGGGGGTTTGGGTTGTTTTGGGTTTTTTTGGCATTTAAAAAATAATTAGCAAGACCCTTGGAAAGCGAACAATATTCTTTCCCACTAAAGTTGATGGGAATTCTGTCATTAACTTTGCTGGGGCAAAGCTTTATCTTATAACCTCTTTAGAAACACTTCAGCTTGCACGAGTAATCATTTCCCCTGAGATTCTCTACTAAGGGAAAAGTTAGGTTGAGATTTGCTGCCAGAGTGACTGAGACTGACAATGTGTTAGATCTGTTTGGAAAGCCAAGTCCTTACTTTGTTCCACCTCTCCATCATCTTGAGCTCAGTCAAAACATTGTGTATATAAAGCTATTCTGCAATAAAATGTGTGATTTTGATCAAATTTATGTGGTACACAGGAATATCTCTGAAGCCTTGAGGATCACAAGCAGACGTATTGCAACATCTTTTTCCCAGGGTGAACAGCATGAAGAGTTAAGTGGTTGGAGATCTTAGAAGTAGAGATCCAGCAGTTATCTATATCAAAGGGAGTGATCTTGCTGGCTTTAAGGCAGCAGTAGTCCCTTTAAAGTAGTAAAAACTCCAGTTGCCTTCCAGTATGCCAAGATAGCAGGCTGAATATGCTCGTTTTATATTGTGCTGAAATAACTACAGACAAATTCTCCATTTTTTTTCTAATGTAGCACAAGTATTTTGCAAGTGATGAAATCAGCCACTAGCATTAGAATGGTCAATCACCATAAAGAATGACATTGCTCATGTAGTTAAATGATCAACTAATTGAAACTGAAAGCAGCTTTCTCAATTCCTTTCCCACTGAAACAAACAACTCAGCATCTGCAAACTACTAAATTTATTACTACATGTGCAAAAAAGCTGATTATCTATCGTTATTAATTATAGATTTTCCAATATGCAGGCAGGATAAACACAGAGTGGGAAAAAATTTTGGAAACGGAAATGCAAAACTTATTGTTATGCTGCCATCCAGTGGTGGTAGAGTATCTGTGCTCTACGCCATAGGGCTGGATGGATCCCTGGCGAATTCCAAGGAGAAAATGTAGGTTTGGGGGCCAGCAGCTGTTGGCTGAAGCTCACATAGCGAGGCTTGGCAGCTCTGCTGCAGTTTCTCTAGTGAGTTCCACTAGCTGACAAAGAAAAGTTAGAGGTACCCCCAGGAATCACACACGTCATCTGTGGGATTAATTTTTACCTTCTAGCAAAGGAGGTTCCTCATCAAATCCGTCGGCATAACCAAGCTGAGAAAGAGTGTTGGGACTGTACGTTGGCTGCAAAATCTGACCCGTGTAGCTCTGAGGGGACAGCAGCATGTCTGATGGGACAAAAGCTTCAGCTGGAGGTTGTTTTTCTGTCTGGTTCCTAGAACAAGAAGCAAAGCACAGCAAAACTCATAACTACAATGAGAAACAGAGCTACTCACCACATACCACCTACTTTTCACCTATTTTTAATTTGGAGAACCTGGAAATTTTCTGGGTACAATCCCCACTGTGAGCACTGAGCTGCTGACCATGCCTTTGCTCTCCTTCCCTGCAATTAATTCCCCCTGCAAGCAGGCAGAGCTCGGTGCCAGCCTGTCAACACTCTGCAGCCCACCACACCCACTTCCATGCCCACCCAGCACGGTACAGGAACCCAGGCTGGACGAGGGGGTGAGGAGAAAGGGAATTTAGGAGCTGTGAGGGCACCCACAGATTCAGGCACTTCTGACTTTTTTTGCCCAGCAGTCTGGTAACACTCCTCAGATCATCCGTACTGCTAATGAAAGAACTGTGTATTTAGATTTTTTTTCCATGAATCTGAGAAGGATCCTAAAGAATTTCTTGCAATATGTACCTATGTTTCACATTAATAACATGAAGCTCAGTTACTGCTATTAGGTAAACAACTTGAAACACCTATAATAATAAAAGCAGCACAAAATCAAATCCCTTAAAAAGAAAAGTTCAGTTATAAGCATTTTGCCTTTTGGAAAGTCCAGATGATGTCTTGAACCTGTTTTCTGCTCCTGCAAGCCCTAAAGCCAGCCCCGGAGCCATCATCTGCTGAAGACGGAAGCTGAAACAACACCCGTACTTACTTCTTGCTTTCACAGAGGTTTTTGTCCGAGCCATAGCTGTTGCAACCTTCTTCCTGGTCGTCTATGGTATAATTAGACTGGTAAAAGTCCAATTGAAACTGCTCAAAATTTGACATTCTGGTTGGAAAAATGATTGCAAATATCAATAAATAGCCTTTGCAACAAGCCAAAATCTATGTTTTGAACTGCCCTAAACTTAAAATAGGAAACTGTAAATCCACAAACTCAAGAGAATATTTCTGTAGAAGCTCATGACAATTTGGAAGTGACTAAAAAAAAGACCATTTACTTTCTTTAGCTATAACAAAAGGAATTCATCTGCTGTTACTGTAAATTACAGTATATTAATTTACAAGTGGTATACAAGACTTCCTTTCTTGTTACTGTTACCAAAAATAATGTAATTTTGAAACAACATATATATAAATAGAAATTAGAGTTTTAGGAAGTGCTCAGAGCAGCACATCCTCTCAGGGAGTCTCCCAGCCCCCGAGGGCTTGAGGCTGGGGGCACCTCTGGGCATTGCCTTGTCCAAACCCCTGCCCGAAGCAGGGCCAGCAAAAGCAGGTTGCTAAGGAACATTTCCGATAGGCTGTAGAAAAGTCTGGCTTTGTCATCTTTATTCCCGCCCATCAGGTACTTATATTCATTGGTGAGATCCCTCTGAGCCCTCTCTCATCCCAGTTAAAGTTCTTCAGTGATTTAGGGAATGGTCTGAGTGAGCTTTGCCTGTAAAATGTGTATATGTATGCATGTGCTTCACCACTTATCTAGCACTTAGGTAGTTAAACCCTTAAAACACACAGAGAAGTTACATAATCTGACTGATAACCATATCCATATCCAATTTGCTTAGATTTTCATGTGAGATATTCATCTCTCCAAACATTTCCCATGTTTTTCACTTTTGTCCTCATTTCCAACTTTCCAAATGCCGTTAGCAAAATATGCTTTGGACCTTGCAGTTATTCTCAGAGTTATCTCAATATTTATCAAGCACACTCTGCTTATGGGAAAGATCTTTGCAAATCTCTTTGTAAGATAAAAGTGATAAAGATTAGTATTTCATCAGGGACCTTGAAATGCTGTACATTAGAATTTCTGATTTTTTTCCCCATTATCAGACTAATCTTTGGGGACCTATTTCCTTCTTTTACCTAGAGTTCAAAGTAGAAACTATTCTTATATTATTTTCTTAACTGCTGACCAATTGTGCACATTTTCCAATTTTAGAAGACAAATAATTTTTACATTTTAAATATGAATTAATAAAAATTAATTGCACCAAGCTATTTACTGAGGCTTTATTTGGAATTGCACACAACTTAGGCATTCATTGAATGAAGATTTCACATAGAATATGTTTAAAGAAACTTTAGTTGGTAGCTTTACCTTAATAGTTCAATTCCATTAAGTATTTCATGTCCTTTGCTGTCACTATACAGAATGAAATAATTGCTTAACCAGGTCTGGTTGACTCTGCATAATAGAGTTCAGAAAAGATAATTTTATTTTCCAAAAGAATTTGGAGCTAAGGTTACTTACTTTTTAAGATACTTGGTGAAAACTCCAGTCTGTTGAATTTACATGTTGGAGAAGACCTAAAATATCCTCTTGCTTCAACAGGGATGATCTTAGTGCTATTTATAAGATTCTAAATTTGATATTTGAACAGATGCACATGAAGGAAAAAACCTCACAACCTGTCAATATCAGGGCCAGCATTTAACAAGAGCTAACAACAATGGGCAGAGAAGGGTAGGAACCTTCAAGCAAAAATGAACAAAATGAACAAATATTGTTCCATATATTTCAACTTCATAATCTAGATTCCTTCTTAAGTAGGTATTTATGAAGGTCTTGGTGGAGCCCTAATTAGCTGAGCTGTTAGACATGAAAAAGGTTTAACAATATGTAATAATACCTGTTAAATTAGTGGAGTGAATACACTTATGTGAGGATGTGTCTCCAGCACACAGAGCCCGAGAACTGCTGTGGGAGGCTGAATGCCCTGCTGGGCCAAGTCCCTCTGCTGCTCCAGTGCCAGGGCCCTGTTCTCCAGGCACATTCCCTGCCCCACTGCTCCTCCAGGAGCTCTTGTCCATTTGCCAAGCTGTCTCTTGAAGTGCAGTACCCACCATGCCAGGATCAGGGCAAGGAACCTCTGTTCTATAGTCCTGGCTAGGAAACTTGTAGCACAGTGTGAGTTTTTAAATAGATTTTAAACTTCAAAGATGACTTTTCAATTTACACATGCTCTTGCATGAGATACTTAGCTAGCCACAGCAAAGGCTGCTTCTTTCACTCATTTATTGGATAGTTTCCCAATAAGAACTTGGGCTGTTAAATTTAAGGAATGGGACATTAAATGATATGTGTTATCAGGTAATAAATCTATGCCTCAGGTGCACATTCAATCCTGTGATGTTGAAGGCCAAATAATTCCATTTCATTAGCAGAATAATGATGCAATGTTAGCATGTGACCTACAATGCTATGGGAGAGATATAACACAGGTGCATTTAAAAATAACTTAAAATGAAGTTTACCTAGTTTTTGCTCAGTAAGTATGTCCAAGAAAGAGCTCAGAAGTAAAGAATGCTGAGAAGTAGAAAAATATAACATTTGTTTCTGCAAATTAAGGGTAAACTTACTATGGTATTATCACAGCTATTGTTAAGTCTCCCACATGTTCTTAAATTCCTCTCCTGCTATTTCTAGAGTAACAGTTCATGCTGCTACATCCAGCAAGGTGAATTTTCAGTTTCAACTTTTAGCTAATCTCTATAGTGTCTAATCATTTCAGTCTAGATAATACTGTTTCATCTTGTTTATACCAAATCAGTGGGGGAATGATACAAGATTAACTTCTGTCCCTCAGGAAGGTAATTAAAAAATTTCTTTTTAGGAACAGAAAAATCCTGATTTGCTAGGGTTTTGCCTGTTTATTTAAATTATAGAAGTGATTTGATTACTTTTGCTACTTTCTGTTAGAAAGACTTTTATATATATAAAAAATCACTGCATACAAATATATATACATCTCTACAAAAACTGGGAATAATTATCAGACAAAATACTGCAGAGAAGGAATTTAAATAGAAAAAATTAAAATGAATAGTAGTGGAACATGGTCGAATAATACTTTAATAGCTGTTTGATATACCACAGTTAGACAAGAAAGCCCCCTGTAATTTAAAAAAAGAGGAAAAAACAGAGCTTAAAACTGAGCCATATATATTTCTCTTCTTATACAAACATATTATATACCTTATGAGACATATTATATATAAATTATACATATATATTACATAAATATCTCTGTGTATATGCACATATAAATGGACACATAAAATACAAAAATGGAAAATAATATTAGTTGGAAAAGAGAAGTAGATAATTAAAAAATAAAAAAAAAGGTAAGTTTAAGTAGTTGATAGGAAAGTGAGAAATAATGACTGCCCAAGTGCATTAAAAGCAGACAAAATCATACTACGACTGCCATGCTCCTATCAGATGTAAAAATAAAAGTATCAATAAGACAAAAAAATGCATTTAATTAGAAATGTTAAAATCACCATTTTAAAATTCTGCAACTAAAAGCTTTAGAAGAAATAGTTAAAAACTTTCTATGTTGTTGTGAAACAAAACAACAGAAAAGTTTGGGAAGATCAAAACTAAGTAAATATGCTATCTTGTAAAAGGCTAAATAAGATGCCTTGAGTAATTATTGGCCTGTCCCCATGAGATTGATCCTAGCAAATTATGGGCTCAAATAATAACTAACTGCATCGATGAATCCAATCAACATGGGCTTTTGGAAACTAGCTCATTTCAAACTAATTTATTTCCTAACAAGATTTGTAGTTGGGAAAGGTAAGCACCGATGACCCATATTTATACAAGGCTTTTTACTTTATTTTGGTTCAATAGATATATAACCATCACTGTTTAATGTGGCAACCATTACACTGATTAAATCAGTGCTATCTGATGTGTCTGGAATGTAACTGAAAGAGGGGAGGATTTCCATTGATGCCTTACAGGACAGAAGCTTTGCAAAGCTCATCTAGCAGGCACTACAGGTACATTAGAGCTACCTGATCTTCAGTCCCTCACTGAGAGACCACGCTAGCCAAGGCTGTCACAGATGCATTAACATAAAGGAAGAAATTATTGCACTTCAAGATTTTAGAACAGAGTTTGAATGTAACCTTACTCTCTTTGAATGACAGGTACAGAGGATGCTAATAATCTACGAGGAAGTTAGTTTGGATGAGGTCTAATCCTCATAGATGAAAATGAGAAATGAAGCTGGTGAATACAAAAATGATGAAGAGAGTTAATAAAAAAATGTGAAGATTTCTAGAAGAAATTCAAAACTTTTCATTAAATTTAACTCTTAATCTTTTGCTTACCTACTTTTTTCCATCTTTCCTGAAACAGAAAATAGCTGTGGGGAAAAGTGAAATGTCATCAGTTTTCATAAGCTCACATTTTCATTTTCAGCTTTTTTTTTATGAAATGGGATGATACTTAAACTTTTTTAAACTTTCAGGTGAATATTTTTTTGAAAAAAAATAGCATTAAATGAGATTAAATGGGAAAAGATAGAAAAGACTGTAGAACTGGCTTTAGATTCAGCTATGTAACCCTACATTTATTGCTCCAAGTACATTGATGAGTATGGCAAATCCATTATAATAATTAGTCAATTATTCTATAGTTTTTTGAAATGTAAAAATTGATCTCATTAAGGATTAATTCAGCAAGCCTTAAGTTTAATTACTTACATTTATAGGCCCCATTAATAATTTTGTAAGTGGACATTATTGAAATGCGCTCCTAAAGAAGAGAGGAAATTTTAATTGAAAAGAAATATGCCATTTTCTAGGAAATAGGGTTTTTTACCAAATTAATTACTTATATTATATAAAGTGGCTTCTAAATGAATTTTATGTCTCAGACACATCTATCATAAGACCCGAATTCTTTTCTGTAACTGGTCTTCAGAGGGTGGGTGGGTAAGATGCAAATAAAAATGAAAAGAAAATTGAAATTGAAAGCTATTAGTATTTGCTTTTTTATGCTTAAGAAGTTTGTTAGAATTAACAAGTGAGGAGTTACAGGTTCCTGCATTAATATCAATACCCATTAAAAGTCAAACATACAATTCTGTTATTAGATATTATTAGGAAAAGACAGTAAAACAGAGAGCACCATTATATCACTGTATGTATCTGTGATTCACTGACAAGTCAAATATTGTGAGCAGTTCTAGCTCTGCTCCCTCAGAAAGTATTTAGGAGGATGGTGACATGCTGAGAGAAGAGCAGGGGAGGTGTCTGTGGAACAGGCTCCATGTAACAACAACCAGGGCAGGTCCTCGGGCTGGAGAAGCAATAATTAGTAGGGGTTTATGAAACTGAGTGACAGAGACTGGTGGGTAGGGAAAAGCTGTTGCCTCTTTCTGTCATAAGACAAATAAAATTCACAAGGTGTTCAAAACTAGGGAAAAAACGGTTCATGGGTGACAGGCTGGTGGAAATGCACGTCAAAGGAAGCTATGCATGTTAAATATTTATATGGATCTGGAAAACAAGTCCATGAAAGTTAAAACAACCAAGAGCAACTAAATGTATAGGAACATATGCAGCTCAAGAAGCCCATAAACTACAATTAGTAGAAAACTAGAAAAATAATAATAAAAAAAAGCTCCTAAGGGCAACTGTAATTATTTCATTAGAAGAAGCATATACAGACTGTAAGCTATAAAGGTTTCAAAAGTGCAGCTACAGAACTTTGTGCCAATAATCTGTGGATCACAAATTGCCTAAAGGGAATGTTAACTCCAGAAAGTGAGTTTTAATTTTTTAGAGAAACACATAAATGAATTTGGCATCCTCAAAAGGTTTCTCAGGCAAAATTTCAGCTTCCTGTCTGTGCCCAGAGTAATTATGTCCATAGCAATATAGGCAGGCTTGGAGCCAGATGAAGAGCAGAAAAAAGGTGTTGGTGATTTGTAAAATTTGCAGTAGAGCTCTGGATATATTTGCTGCTTGGTATGATTTTACATAGGTAGTGGTTTCATAGGACAGAAATGTTAAACTAAGAGAAAACCATAGAGTAAAAGCCTTTATCTGTTTCTATTTTGCTCTGACAGAAGGGGAGGAAAGGGAAGAGGAAATAAATCCAAATCTTGGAAATAAACATAAATCACCAGAGAAACATTTACTATTAATTAAACTGGGCATCCTGATGAAATTCTATTTAGCTGAGTATATTTCGACCTTACTCAACATCAGACAGATGCCACACATGTTCCACAGGCTGCTAATAGGAAGGAAGGGGATAGAGGCACAGAGTCTATTCCCTTGAGCAGCAAAATCTGTCATTGTAGGTGGGCCCTTCCTGGGCCCAGCCCAATTTGAACAGGAAAAAGATATATGAGCCACATTTGCTTAGACACAAATTCCACATCCTCTTGGAATGCAGGATGCCAAAATGGAACGATAGGGATCTCTGAACCCAGGATTCATCCCAGCCAAGGTAATCCAGGGTGCAGGCTTGTTATGACACAGAGTGTACACTCAGTTGTAATCCAAGCAACAGATTAGTGCCACAGTCCACACTGTGATTAAAGACTTTATATAAAGACCTTGCTGCTTATAAATTTGCAAAGTCTTAAGCATCTAGGATGAGACTCTCCATATGTTTTATTTTCAAGGTGAACCAAACACAGTGAAAAAAATGCTCACTGTTTTCTGAGAATCATTTTAGAAATAACAAAAAAAATGGTTTATAGAATTAAAAGTATTTGATCAAGAATGAAAATGAATGAGCAGTATAATTCAAATTATATTTGTAATTAGGATTTCACTCCCAATGTTTTCAAACTTTTCAGATTTCATAAGATAGTGTTTTCTTAACCAAGGTATTGTTTTGTTGCTCTATATCACAGTAGCCGTTGCAAGGTATGGATACAGCAACAAGAATTTACTGGCTAAAAGCCAACAGCAGACATTCCACCAACAAAGAGCCAGGGTAATATTTTTCCTTCTCATAAAAAAGATTGTCAGTGGCATACATAAAAGAAAGTAAATACTACAACTATAAGTGTAGAAATGCGAGAGTCAAAATTCTAAAAGGTGAATTGTTTTTTGGAAATGCTTAATAAAATAATCACTCTCTCCTGTTATCTTTATTTTAACATTAAGATAAATAAGGAGAAAAAATTAAAAAACAGTTTTTTTGAGATAACTAAGAAAGGAAAAAATGTAAAAGTTGTCTGACAAGATTTACTAAAATGCTTGCTGCATTTCAGTTCACTCCTTTAACAACTCTTTTCTGAAAGATAAAAAGGAAAAGTCTCTCATATATTGTACTATTAAGCAATTCTTGTTGATACAGAATGAAGATATACCCAGAAATATTGCATGTAATTTTCAAACAGAGACATTAATTTCTTGGGCTGGACAAGTCATAAAATATAGATACTGCTAGGTCACAGGAAACTTACATAGACAAAAATTTAAGCACAATGGTTCAGGTGTGTATCCTTCTATTGCCATTGAAAATAAAAAGCAGGAATACAACTGTCCTTCACAAGATACTGTGTTTTCAAAATCAAATCCTCAAAATTGTCCGTTTGGAATACCTTTAATACATATGTCCAACATGAACAATCCTTTCTCTTCTGCTCAGAAATGTTTTCTTTACTTGCAACTCTTTTCAGGTAATAACCATCAAAAAGATTTTAATTTTCCCTTCTCCACAGCTGGATGGATCTAGCTTTCTAACACAGTCAACTTAATGAGAGAGAAAAGCAATTAAAATTGGGATTAATGACCTTGGCCTATGTCTGGAGGGAATTGAATCATAGCAAGGTACGTGGATTGTGTTCCTCCAGACATGGTTCACATGCCTAAATGAATTCTGTTGTCATCCTTGGGACTATCCTGGT
Organism: Orthonyx spaldingii; assembly: GCA_013397795.1. Lineage (NCBI taxonomy): Eukaryota > Metazoa > Chordata > Aves > Passeriformes > Orthonychidae > Orthonyx > Orthonyx spaldingii. The sequence goes on from VZTJ01000081.1 coordinate 230,564, forward strand.
CACTGGGACCTCATTTTTAAAGAATAAAGTGTTAAATTATCTCTTCTGTTTGCAAAACTAAGATCTTAAGAAGAGATGGCCAGCCAACAGAATTAAAGAGGATATAAAAAATGTCAAGAAAAATGATGAAAAGGATGGAGGCTGGAATTCTTCACACTGGAAAAAAAGAAAGGAGAGATGATTGAGGGCAACGGGAATGAACTGGAGGCCTTGGCCAAGCCTGCATGTTCCCAGTAAGTAGCACCTCCTGCTATGGTTGCTGAAAGAAAAATACTGTTCTGGGCAAAACATTCATCTCACCCAAAAAGGTATTTCTTATGTTCTTACTGTTTTCAGCTACAGTTGTAAGTTATCCTAAAGTATACATTTAATCAATGGAAAGACAGACGTGAGTCAGGTCTGTTGAGTTTTGTAAGGTCTTTTTCTATTATACATATGTAGAAATTAAAGTGAGGTAATTTTTTTATGGATAATGAAATTAGCCATATTAAGTTGTATATCCCATCCTTGATTTTTTTGACTTTAAGAAAGGTTGGTGCTCCCATCAATCTCCAACTTTCTGCTACCCCTGTACAATGTATTGCAAGGTGTGCATTGGGCTGCCAGATGTGACCAATGCTTTCTTGAGAGAAAAACCTACCGGTTCCCAGTTCACTAAATGCTGAGAAGTATGATATGGTTGTGAGGGCAGCTGAGATGGTGGGAAATTGATGATGAAACATGGATTTTGCCCTATGCAAGCCCATAAGATATGGGTTCTGCAGGGGCAACTACATTGCTAAGCACACAGGCCATGCAGTCACAGGCTGCCTAGGTTCCTTTTTCTAGGAAACTAAAAATAAACTCATTCTTTTAACATTTTGGAAAATGTATTTCCTAAATCTTTTTGTTTTATTGTACCTATACTCTGGACTTTCTACATTTAGTCAGAAACTTTTTGAAGCTGGCCGCACCACACCAAACACTAGTTTTAAGAAACTGTTATTTCTTTGCGAGGTTTTCATGGGAAAGTACTGAGTCCCTGAGACATCCATACTGAGGGAAGCAGAATGACCGCAGTACCACATTCTCACAAACATTCCCAGTTAATGCAATTGTTTTATATCTACTAAATGCAAAGAAAGGGTTAATCTCAGGTAGAAGATGGGCAGGAGAATGGAATGGATTCAACCATAGAGGAGGAAAGACCTTAGGGTGGGGAAAATGGGGACGTGACATTATGCCATAGCATGCCATACTTCCTGTAGCACATGACATTTTGTTACAGCACACAGTCAGGGAACTCATGAAATGGGGACAGATAGCAGACATCTGCCTTGGAACGAAGCCCAATGGACTAGATACTGCAGCAGACAGCGACTGACTTATTTACAGCAATAACAAAGGAAATACCTATTTCCTTGAAGAGCTTAGAAGCAGGATTTGCTCAGACTTCAAACAAATGGGGCCAAAAGGCCTAGCTCTTAAAGAAAATGAAAAGATGCCAAATGCTCAACAGGCTGGAGTCATTCTGAAATTGTCTTTTGAAGGGGGAGCTAGACCAGGAACACTTCACAGGATTGTGGTCGATATCAACTCTAAATACACAAGCTCATGGAAACAGGTAAATTCCCCACCTGCTTTTAAACCTGAGCTTGGGAACCACTGCTTTTGATAACGGAGCTGTAGCTTCTTATAAGAAGCTGGGATTGTCAAAAACCTTGTTGAAGTTGAAAGTGAGATGCATCCTTTGTTTTTTTCTTCTGTATTCATCAGGTCAAGTAGCCTGTGAAAAGACAGCTTTCTAACTTGACATAATTTCCTCCACTAATCCATCCCACATTATTTTTTTCTTATTTTTTTTATGGGCATTATAAATTAAATAGCTAGCACTAATGTTTTTCTGACTGTCAAAGTGAGTGACTATCAAAGAGAGTCTTTCTCTTCTTGCTGTTAGGTCTGTCCTTCTCTGAGGAGAACCGCCTGTCTTCCATGACATCTCAAGGACAAATAATAATGCAAATGAACTATCTTCTCCATAGACTCTCACCCTTCATAACCTTACTCTTTTAGTGCCATGGAAAAGGAGCTTTAGGAATAGGTAAAATGGATTGAGCAACACATCACTGAGCAGACCTCTGGCATCCTGAAAGTGCATCTCCAGGCCTTGCATATAACAGACATAGCACACAGCATAATACAGTTCAGCAGCAATCCTTATTCTCACTGAAACAAAGGTAATTAAAATCACCACATGTACAGAGGCACTTGCAATTTTATATCAAAGGCAAATTTGGGACACACATACCCCACACCCTTCCCTCTCCAAATTTAGTATGAAATAAGACAAAAACGTGGAAATAATTATCACTTTGATGCTGCAGGTGCTGTACTGTTCAAAACATCTATAACTAGTAGGTACTCGTTCTCATTTACTACTGGTTGCTGAAAGATATTGCTGCTTCAGTGACTTATCCTCTCTGTCTGACTGAAGCTGTATTTTTAAACAGAATTTCTTATTTGTCTTTTCATACATACAGTATTGTTTTGTTTGTTTGCTTAAATAATTCTCTTTTTTGCTGCTTTCTATTAATCATTGAATCATTTGATTTCCAGGCTTCTATTGTGATGATATAGATGTAAAATAGGTTTCATACAAAGAACTGAATTTTGCTCAAGTTAGTTCATACTGACATAAGTTTGAAAGCCCCTATGAGAAAGCAGAATCAGAGGCACTAATTCAGGAAAAGTCAGGTCCATTGTCAGCAGTCTAAAAAAGTAATACACTTTCTCCACCTTGATGGACAGTAAGTAAAATATGTGACCTATGAAAAGGATAGAGAGCATTTTTTATGTTTATGAACCCCATTCTTAAAAAAAGGTTGTTCTTATTTTTTTGAAGTTTAAGCAGCATATTTATTAAATGGTTAAAAAACCACTTGTGGTACACCAAGGCACATTTTTATGTTCTGCAAACCAGGTATCTATGCACAGAAAGTCAATCTTTTATACTAAGAAGCCAATCTGTTGCCTTTCCTAACTCTGTTTACTCATGCCTAATTAGAGAATGTCTCTTGAAGGATTCCTATTAAATATTAACTCAGATAAAAATGGCTGAACTATAGGAAGAACACAACATTAACTGAAACAGAACAGATTTAACAAAGGGAAAGAACAGAAAGGGTTCTACAATAATAGGTTACAAAACTTTGGTCAGTATCATATAGACGGAAGAAAATAAAAGCTAAATAACACTCAATTATATCCTAAACCATAACAATCTCACAATTACTCACCTGCCTGCTAGAATTTTTAACTGGTTTTCTTTCACTATACCTACAGGTTATGTAACTCATGGCCTTAACAACTATTAATGGCTTTTTAAAAACAAAACAAGATGTAGAGACACTGTTTTCATGAGGCATTTTAAGATGTTCTTGAAAAGTACTTTGCTGACCTTCATCTACTTATACTAACAGAACTACACAGTTAATCAAATTATATCTTCTTCAGCATGACCCAGTTACTAGTGGTCCACATGGTGAATCTGGGTTCATTAATTCTGTCAATACCACTTATGTTTTGCTGGAGGAAAAAGAATAAGGCTTTTGAGGAAACAAAACCAAATATTTTTATATCTTTCTGGAAAGGATGGGGAAATGAACAAATGCAGAGTAGCATCCTACAACTGGGATTCCTTGGAGAATTGCTAAGGTTAGGCTGCCTTGACATGGCAATTTCATAAATTTGATTTGTTTTTGAGGGAATTAGACAACTGTTAACATTTTAAAACAAAGCAACTTGTAGGCTACTATGCCTTTAACACTTTATAAAAAAAATGACAAAATATGGGCCTAGGATACAGAGCTCTGACTGCAGTCCAGAACACTGGCATTAGATGGCGCCCAAAGAGCCACAGCGCACTCAACAGAGGCCACCCTGGTTCAACAAACCATTAATCTTAGAAGGGAAGAAGAGGTATAAGAAAAAAATAATCAAGAAATGAAAGAAAGTGTAAGGTGGTAATAATTACGGTAAATAAGGAGATGAGAGCCAGAGATTCTTGGTAAGGGAGTTCTTTAGGGAATTTAAAGATGATTCATTGCTGACTCTAATATTTTCAGGGAACAAAACCCATTCCTCAAGAGAAAAAACCTTCAATCATATTTATGCATTAGGTGACTCACTTTTTAGATGAGAAATAATATTTGTTATACAGAACACTTCCTTTTTGTCAAAATCCTATCCAGCAACCTTTATATATGTATGTCACACAATAAGGAGGGTTAAATTTGTAACATTCTAATAGCAATACCAGAAAATATTGTGAGGTTTAATTTTAAATAGCTGTATCCAGATAATTTGCATACAAAACTTTTAATACTGCTGCCTGACAAGGCAGTGAACCTGCCTCCATGAACCATTAACATGGCTTTCCAGCAACTCTTGAAACACTGTCAGTTCAAGAACAGCGACAGAGAGGAAATGTGTTTCAGCTTTTAAAGAGCACAATTATAGACCTGTCAGCTAGATGCCAATCATAAGCAAAATAATGGAATGGATGCTACAGGACTATAATTAAGAATTAAAGAAGGATAACAAAATTAATGCCAGTCAAGTTGGATTTGTGAAAAATACACTGCATCAAATTAATTTGATTTCTTATTTAAAATAAAGTTACAAGTTAAGTTGACAGTGGTGGTAAATAACACTCTCAATACAAAATATGTAGATTCCTATGCAGTATGTGACTTTAATAACATGAAATTTTTTGTTATAAAATTGCAACAAAACTTTCAAACTGAACATCAAATAGGTTGGTGTATTTGCTAGGTCTCAAAGGTTTGGTGAGAGGAAATGATCATCATGTACTTGTGTGTTTAGTGGAAGTCTAGGAGAGCTTTTCCTTGCTTATAAACATTTTAACAATCCTGTTTATTATCTCTAGGAAAGTAATTTCTAATACAATTAAAAATAACACAAAGATTGAGGATTATTTAGATAATGAGAAGCACAAGTCACTGATACAAAGCAATCTGAATTGTACTGTAAGGTGGGCCTTACAGTAGGTGGGCCATTATCAAACCTGGTATTTGTGATGGGGCCAAATGTAGTTACCCGTTAGGTAAAAGAAAGTGGTTTCTGCTTCTGTGGCAGCAGCATCAGCTTCAGAAATTTTGTAGCAACACAATTACCCTTGAACACATAAATAGTTCAATAATGGGAAGGGGAAAGCTATGCTACATGCCTTTTCTCATTAAAAAATCATTAGTAGAGAACAATGCAAATGTGATAGGAAAATCGATTAACTGAGAAATACAGGAAAACAATAAAAGAAATGTAATTCCTTCAATCAGAACCTTAGGGAACTTAGTCTGACTTACAAAGCAGAGCTTAAGGAGTGGGGGGTACTAATCAGGTAAGAACTTCTACAAGAGAGGATCTTTCCTAATGGTCTTTTCAGTCCTGGCAACAGGCAGCTGAGTAATTCAGAATAGATATAATTCCACTTTTTAAAAGATTTAAAGCTAGGCAGCTGTTAGAGTAATCATCCAATGTAGTCTGCATCACTAATAGCCTTCTAAATCAAGATTCAAGTTTTTATTAATAATTTTATTATAGTGCAAAGAAGAATTAAATCCAGAAAGCACCAGAGACTTAGTATGTGCAGGTGAAACATGAAGGACTTTTTTTTCCTTCTATTCAGATACATATGTATTGGGGTACCTGAACCCATCCCGGGATGTTGGTGGGATAACTCTGCTGTATGAAACCACCCCTTGGAAAGCGAAATGGTTTCTCCCTGAGTTGCCTTACCTGGATATGTTAATTCTCCTGTATTGATTAACCGTAACCTGTCTCTTGACCCTATCCCTTGCTCCTTCTGTATCCCCCTGCATCCCTCTCCTCCCCTGTGCCCCTTGCCCCCTGGCCAGGCCCTATAACAAGGGTCTCCCAAGGCCATTTGGTCTCTTTCGCCGCTGGACCCCTTTAGGAATAAAGTGCTTCTGGAACTCCATGCGACTGAGCCCTCTGTTAACCCTGGTAACGCTCAAGCCATCTAGCCGGGGGCACACGCCAGCAGGGGTAGGAACAAGGCTGTCTGCACAGTACCCGGTTGTACTGACCAGAGTTGTCTTTTGGAACTTCCAAGACACTCCTGGTGAAAGCAGAAGCTTTCATCCACCCCTCACCCCCACCCCCGGGACTGCGTTACATATGATGCTTTTTGAATATTTTGAAATGCCTAGAATGAACTTTGGATGAATTCAATTTACTTCATTAACTTTATGTTTTTTCTATTCAGAATGCTATAACATCTTCCTTACAAAGTATTCTTCAAGATTTAACATTCTCAATAAAACTAACTGGATAATACAAGGGTGAAAACACATTTTAAAGTGCTGCATTTCTATGAAAAAGCTATTTCATTAGAAATAAAACTCCAGTTTTCTCACCATATCGTTTGTTAAATTAATGAAATCATAGACTAGTTTGGGTTGGAAGGGACCTTTAAATGTCATCTACTCCAACCCTCCGACAATGAGCAATGACATCCTCAACTAGATCTGGTTGCTCAGAGCCTTGTTGAACCTGACCTTGAATGGTGAATGAACCAAGGATGGGGCATCCACCATCTCTCTGGCTGACCTGTTCCAGTGTTTCACCACCCTCACTGTTAAAAACTTCTAATCTACATTGATCCTCTTTGAATTTAACACTATTACCCTGATAAAAAAATTGTCCCCATCTTTGTTTAAGACCCCTTAAAAGTACTGAAAGGCCACACTGAGGTGATCCTGGAGCCTTCTCTTTTCCAGGCTGAACAACCTCAGCTCTCTCAGCCCTTCCTCACAGGAAAGATGCTTCAGCCCTCTGATCATCTTCAAGAACATAATAGAGGGGATAAGAAGGGGAAGAAAGTTTCTTAACCACTGCTGATTAAAAAAACATTCAGATTACGAGCCCAAGAAAGTAAACAAAATATAATTCTAAAATATTGTCTTTCTGGTAAGTAGAATATAGACTATACATGTCTTAAATGAAAAAAGTTTCCAATACAAGGAAAAATAGCAATTATTTTGTTATGTATTTCACTATATACTCTTCTTCCTCTGTAGGCTATGGCCTAGACACATGCAGTTTGTAATTATTTTTAGAAACAGGGAAAATTTCAATTTTTTCTTTTTATTAGACATCAATAATCTCAGATGCTTTCTTTCACAGACTGCTGTTTGTGAAAACTTTCACTGCCGTTTCACTCAGTTTCTGCTGTGACTTTTGAAGATCAGACAGGAAGTTGCTAACTACCTTTTCTGCTTTATTTTTAAGGCAAGAAGTATATATGTGTCTGCTACTTTTGTCAGCTTGGCTACAACAGAAATATTTGGCCATCAGCATTATGAAGTGCCAAGAAATAAAAGATCAAACTGCATTTTCAAGCACAGTTGGAGAAGAACTTGATATATTGCAGCAACCTGACAAGCCAGTGTCAAGGAAAGGCTCCAAAATGGAAATTTGTCCTAAGAGGCAAAATATTAACTCCAATCACAGTTGCCCCTTTGTCCATCATAACTTTGGTTAAGAAAGGTGCAGAGCAGATACAACGGCAAGAGCGGACCTTGCACAGGACACTTTTTGATGACAAAAAAAAAGTAAGAAAGAAAGAAAAGAAAGGAAGAAAGAGAAAGAATTTGCTAGTTTTTGTCCTCCCAAGAACAGGGGCCTGTCAAACTCAAATACCCTGAGGAAAACTGGGTGACTACTTTGGTTAAAAAATTGGCAGACCAGGTTAGTTAATTCAGGTGTCTGTTCAGGCACCTCACTCTGCCACATAGAAATTCATTTAGAAGATAAATGTTAGTGACCTGTCCTGTAATGTGTTTAGTTTAGGACTTTAGGTTTATTCCAGGGTAAACTTTGTCTTTTTAACTCAAGTGATTACTGTGCAATATATATACTTGAATTTGGCTTAGAAGAATGTATTTTACAGATGGGGAAATTTCTGCCAACGTTATCTTTTAGGCAGTAATTCCCTTTTAGCATCTGCTGGCAGCAGTGCTTCCCAGTGACAAGAAAGGCTTTTGTCACAGCTATTTCATTCGCACAGTAACTACTTATGGAGAATAGAAATCTGTTCTGCGACAGAAATCCTCACCAATGAAATAAAGAAAAGCAATATTCCCTTTCTTTTTTTTTTTTTTTACTATAGCTATTGAATATTGCTTTGTTCTTATTTCTACATTTCCACAATCTCACAATACTACCAGAGATTGCTTCCAAATGAGGTACACTGATGATTGAGCAGCAAGTTGTGCACTCTCTGCTGTGTTTCACAGATACCACTGATTACGGATTTGTTTGGCCTTCTGCATGCATATATATATATATATATTCATATATATATCACTACGAAATCCTAGTTGCATTTTATCAGCTCATATTTCACTATCAGGGAAATGCTTCTTTACCTTCTATATTATACACTGTACTAGGGTGTGTTCTTTCACCCTGTGTGACTGTCAGACTTACAGAAGTTTAGCAGATGACTCCGATCCCCGACTGGGTAAATGCTTCATTTTGCAATTTTTTCACTTCATAAGAACTCAGGCTATGACACCATGTCAATTAGGGAGCATATTTGTTTCTATTGAACACAACTGCCAGGAAATAACACACAACACTGACTGATTTACATTTATGACAATCACAATATACCTTCAAATTAAATGATTATTGATGATTCAACACTGCATTCAAGTGTAGCTGAAACAAGATACTTGTGAATCAGACAAAAATTTCATTCTTATATTTTATTTTCATCTTTTCAATCATGAATCTGTAAATATTTGAATTTACCATTTATATGGCTCGCTTCAGTATTAGTAAGTGCAGCTAGTGACAGGTACATTTAATTTATCCTCATTACAACAAATGGCTTTTGAAGTTCAGGAAATATGTGCATCCAGTCATCATATTTTGAGATGTAAATGATCACTTGAAAATGAATCTTTCTTGCTTCTGGCTTGCGGTTCCATAAATACTTTAAAATTTATTATTCTGCTGAACTGTACATCTTTCTATAATAGTACCAGTGAGTGTGTTCCACTGCATATAGAGCTCATATCAAATGGATCAAAAATCTTAATATTTTCTTCGTATATTTATCTGAGCTGAAAAGTGAAAATAAAGACAGATGACTGTAAATTTTACTGTGCTCTATCCTGGCTTATGACAGACCTTCAATCTGAACTTCTAATAAATATATTTTGTTTCTATGATTAGGAGTCATACTTGAAATGCAGTTCTACTCCTGCTTTTCTTCATTTATCTCAGAACTCTAAAATTAATGGACCTGCAAATAGCTTTACATTAAGGACTGCTGTCTCTCTGCATGGACCAGCCCTCACTCCACAGGTGTTCACTCAATGACAATAGGACAAGAACCGGTTCCAGGATGAAGATGCAGTGCATGAGCTCATTCAGTTCCTCCAGCACAACTCCTTGAATCCAGCCAGCGTAGTGCGCGTCTGGTGCAAACACAAGTCTTTGTTCTCTAAGGTGTAGATACGGAGTGCAAGTGCAACTTATTTGGTTTGAATTATGTTTTTTGAGGTATTTTTGAGACTACATGCATGTCCCTGCACATGTCCTGGTAGTGTGAATGTGCAGTTTAGCTACCCCTGCAGCTGTTCTTTTGGAATTACTGAAATCTGCCATCTATACAAATTGCTCACTCAATGCAAGAGAGTGCTCTCTCTTTAATACAGTATGTAAAATATATTAGTTTAATTCCTGCTACTAGAGTATTTTCTTAGATTTTTTGATATTCATGTATCTTAGGACAGTGAAGACAATTATCCCTGTAGGAATGACAGGATTGATATGTATTTGTGTTCTCTGCCATTGCACACAGGTAAGCCAATACCTATAGTGCATCAAACTTAATCTGTGCGCAGCAGGGGCAATGTTTTCCTCCAAATACGGCTGCTATACTCATATGCCTGCTCTGGATCATGACTTTGGATTCTTGGTTCCTGTTGCATTCATTCACCATTCAAACACATACTTCTCCTTCCCTATATATTTTCATGAATTTGTCGGAGGATTCTCTTTATCTGCTATTACCCAAACTCCAGGGGATCAGCCCAGCAGTGAACTATGTTAGCAAATTCACTACTGCACAATCCCAAGTCATTTTACATGAAACTCGTGCTGTCTACACTACCTATCACTTTTATGCAGCCTTTTGTACCTTAAGAGCTTGAGTACGAACATTTTACTGATATCCTGAAATTAAACCTCCTTTAAATTATTTTACCCTCAAAATATAGTCTTGCTTTATTTGGCACATCTCTAGATTGTAAATCTGATTCAATATTTGCAGTTTTCTTAGCTAAGCAGTCTGCTGGCATTTCTGAAATATTTTACATAGCTACAGCTGAAATCTTAATTACAGCAAGAGAGAAAGGAGGAGACAGTATATGTAAACAGAGCAGTGACCCTCGCCTGCATGTTTTCCCAGGTCTATGAAACCTTAATGCAAAAATATCAAGAAAAAACAGAGCAACACGGGCTCACTAATAAAAGCTAAATTAGGAAAGATGTAAGTTAGAAAACTATCTGGAAAACCCGCAAAGACTGTGATGAAGAGTAACACACGGAAAGCCTATCTGAGAATACAACATTCTTCTGCTTCCAGAATTTCACAAAGCACAGCTTTGACGGCCACAACAGCCGTATGCCAGCACAGCGGCGGGCACGCCACACAATAACACCTCTCTAATGACACTACAGCAGCATTTCGCAGCAGCAACCCCCAACGCTATGACCGCCACCTCCCGCCCGCGCTTCCGCCGCGTCACAGCGCGGCCGCCGCGGCCCTTCCGGGGCCCGGCTGTGCCCGCCCTGCGCGGTCCCGGCGCGGCCTGAGGGCAGCGGCCCGT
>VZTJ01000081.1:241593-257292 GCA_013397795.1 Orthonyx spaldingii
CGCAGCGTGCGAGCGGCGGCACGGCTCCCGCCGCTACAGCTCCCGCCGCAAGGTGAGTCCGCACGGCCGCCGGGCACCTGCTCCAGGCTGACCTGCGGCCGGCCTGACACCTTCCAGGCAAGCCACGTTGGCCTCCAGGTGTAAGAAAGACGCATACTTGTTGGTAGAATTGCCTTGCTTGAAGAATTTACGTGCTTGCTTTAGGGCTTGAATGTTTCAGTGATCTCAGTTCTAGGGGCAGGTTAACAAAGCCTGGGGAGAAGGGTGTACTGCTGTGTGTAGTACACCTGCAAGGTGTAGACAGAAAGAATGCAGAATTCACGGGCCAGAAGGACATTTGACAGAAGTCCCAGGATAAGGAAGAAACTACTAAAGCCAACTCAGCAACTGTGCTGAAACCAGCTCTGACTAAGTAGAAAGGTAATTCTGGCAGGGGGAGATCACGACCACCAACCCAAGAAACCCACCGACTCAAGAAGACTGACCATGCTGGCTAACTAGCATAAGAAGTGAGGGAATCATCTAACCAATGGAATACTAGTTAATAAGACAACTACATAACTTTAAGGCAGTGAACATTAATGCCTTTGTTTGCTAAAGTGTATAAATAGTACAAAGTTTTGATAGTTGTTTGCAGGCTTTGCAGATTTTCCACCCAGTGCCCCTTTCTGCACAGAACTGTAAATACATCAAATACTTTTACTTTGTGTGTGGATTGGCCTCTTGCACACTGTGTGAAAGAATCTGTGTTGGCACAACAGCATCACCCTGGAGCAGGAATTTCCTCTTGCAGGGGCCATGTGTCCCTGTGTCAGGAGCAGACCTTGCCTTTCCAAGCCGAGACACCTGTGAGAGACATGGCAGAAAACGCTGCTGAATGCTGTGAACTGATGCTAGCAAAGAACACCAGGCACACTAATTCCCTGCTGGCCCAGAGCTGTGTCCAGAGCCTGAATCAGAGAGATGAGCTCTGTGTGTTGCTAAAATTGGTGGCCAGAGTTTTTCAGCAGTGTGGCTGATTGCTCTCAGGGATCTCCTGGTTCCTGAAGCTCAAAGCTGTGAAAAGCAAGGAAGCCACTTTGCTTCAAAAATGTCTTATTACTAGGAATGAGCATGAATAACACAAAAGTTAGTTAGTGTTGGGCTTCTCTATGTCAGGCTGGTTTTCTGCATTGTTTAACATTTAACCAAGGTAAGTGTTAACTGTAGCATGCTTTTCCACAGTCTGCTTGCTCCTTATGATAAGGTCGCTATTCCTTGAGTCTCTAAGTAATGGCTCTGTATTTGTATCATGCTTGTGAAGAACGATGTCCTTAATGGCCCCCTGAATCCAGTTTTCTTAATCCTTGAGTTTAGTAGTTTCACAAATGTGAAACTGTAAAACAAAATTTTCCAGCTCCCTGTTTATATAAGAACATAGTACCTTTCAAACACTTTCCAGCATACTTCATGATTATTCAGTGATAAAAAGTATGTATGTCTGTAAGACTAAAATGCTGGTATTTTAAACAATGGTGACAATTTAAGTTTTGTATCTCTGTTCAACCTGTGCTTCTTCTAGAGAAAAATTAATTAAAAGAATTAATTCATTTTTTTTAAAGGCCAGGTCATATTGTATATAGAGACTGTAACTCTGGTTTATGAAAAGAAATTTCTGTTTTTCAGGAAGAATTAGATATGTTGACATATCCTGTTGAAAGCATTAGAAACTTCAGTATTATAGCTCATGTAGATCATGGCAAAAGTACACTAGCAGACAGATTGCTGGAAATAACAGGTAAGTTTTCGCATTTTATACTGTCTTTTCTTGACATGGAAGGTGACATCTTAAGTTTCTGTGTTTTTGATTATTACTAAAATTTCTAATATTTTTGCTCTTGTAGTGTTGCTTGTGCTTTCAGGCTCTGAGTTGTGTAGTGTTACAGATATATTGACTTTGTGGTTGAGATCTGCCTACATGTAGGCGTAAGGAAGTGTGTAATTCATTTAAAGAAGTACATATTTTGCAAAGAGACTGAAAAGGAGTGTACTTCCTTGTTCAAAATGTTACTCCTGTCATTCCAACCATTAGATCAGTATATGGCAAGTTTATGATGTTTACTGCCAGTGGTTGGGTGGACAGAAGAGGTGGGACTGTCCTGACCTTGGAGTTTTGGACTCTCATTTAAGGGTGAACGAAACAAAACCAGGGAGAGAAGCTTTTCATCAAATTTATTTTTTATGGTTACCTCCCATGTATCACTGAGCATTTTTGCCTGATGTCTGTGATAGAATGGAATTTTGAATTCAGGTCTGTCACTATGCTAATGCTCATCTTGCATCTTGAGATTGGTCTTAGAGCTGTGGGCCCCTTCTCTCCAGTGATAGAAGGTGAAGTTGCTTTAAATATCAAAATTATTTAACATTGGATGGATTTTTTGCTGCTTCTTAATCTCTCAGATGATGTTTTTTATCCTATTTATTCAGGATAGTATTTTATATAACTTTACGTGTAAAATTCATTTGACAAATGTAAAGAGTTGATGCACAGTTTTGGTTTTGATTGGAAATCTTAGTTTAACTTAATCATATGAGAAAGCTTCATTTGCTCTTGGTTAATGCCATTTTCAAGATTTATGTAGTAAATTAGGTAATAAAGCTTTTTCTTTTCTTTTTTGTAGGAACAATTTCTAAAACTGACCGTAATAAACAAGTGCTGGATAAACTGCAAGTGGAACGTGAAAGAGGAATTACAGTTAAAGCACAATCTGCATCTCTCTTTTACAGTCATGAAGGCATGAACTACCTCTTAAATCTTATTGACACACCAGTAAGTTAAATATAAACAGTGTTGAAATCACACAAATCTAAATGTCTTTTTAAACAGGAGATTTCTGGCTTATTGTGTTTATTCACTTGCTCTTTTATAAGGATGTGAATATATATACAAGTGAAAACAACATAGTACAGAAATTTTTGCAAAAGACTCTAGAGATACCTGCAATTGTAAACATTTGTTTTCTCCACAGGGTCACGTAGACTTCAGCTATGAAGTATCACGGTCACTATCTGCATGTCAAGGTGTCATACTTGTAGTGGATGCAAATGAGGTGTAGTACTTAATTCTTGTTTTCTATTTAGTATTTCAGTATTTCCTTAAGCTAGAGGTAAACTAGGTGGTGGATTTTTTTCAGTTTTTCCACTATTGTTTTTGCTTCTGGTCTATCTCTATAAAAGTATTACGTTGCAGAAAAAGAATAATGGTAGTTTAAAAATTATCTAGAGATAGATACTTGTATTGACAGATACCAGAGTTCCATGACATAGCAATAATAGCACAGAATCAATCAGTGAAGAATCAGATCCTGTTTTTTAGAGAGTATGAATTTTGCAAATGGCAGTCTGGAGAACTTCTAGCTATTGTACTAACACCCATTTGAGTACCTTCAGTTAACAGACTAGAGAATATGAGGATTCCAAAATCATGATTTTAAATATGGTTACATTATCATCAAAATGCTTTTTGAGAATTTTTTCTATGGCATATTTATGATTGTATTGTACAAGGGTCAAATGAATGCTGCTGTTTCCCTTGTTATATCAAAAGACCCCAAACCCAGCTCACTTTCAGTGATTATGAACACTTGCTCCTTCTTAGCTCGATGGGCAAGTCGCCCTCTTAAGTAAGCTTCAGTAATAATATACTCCCTAACTGCGCTGATGTTTTTACATTTAATTTTTTTTATGTCACTACTAAATATTATGTGATTGCTTGGTATTCTGTATTTGTCTTTCAGTCAGAATGCTTAGAAAACTCAACTTTTTCATTATAATTTTTTAATAAGTATTCTTTGTTGCTTCTTTATGTTGCCTAAAATGTTAGGCTGATATATCCATAGCGAATATCCCCATATAAGTTATCTTCCACTTGTTCTGTTCTGAGCAAAGGAAAGACAACAAGCAGCTTCTCTTTTCCCCCTTCTCTTGCTCCCTGTGCCCACTTCTGCCCTCTCTGATTCAGTTGTGGTATTATTGCTTTATAGTCTCATTTATTAGCATCTCTGTCTCTTTGTTTTCCCTTGTCTGGTACTTGGATCTGGAAGGGAATCTTCTAATCAGAGCTATTGGTTTTGCCGTCCTTTTGAAAGAAATGTGAGGCACAAACCTTATAATTTGTTTTCTTTTATAAAAGTAACTGTATGGTAAGTTGAAGGTATGTTCTTGCTCTGTAAAGGAACTATAGTCTTATCACTGTCATAAACATCTCTTTTTCTTTGTCAGAGCCCATTTGTAAATAGTTTGTTAAGAACTAAAAAGTCTGTTCTTTGAGGTACCTGTTATTTATTTCTGAATAGCCAACATCATAGCATGCAGAAAAATTTGTACTTGGCACATAATGTATGCATAATACTGTGTTACCTATAAATAATTCCTTGAAAGTGATCACAGATGCAATATTACTGGTTTGTTAACTTAAATTCAGATTACAAGAAATTACAACTAGGAAAATTGTTTTCTTTCTCAGCAGTTGTGTATAATCAATCACCTTTTACTTATCCACCTCCTAAATCAAAGAGTTGATAGAATAGCAAAGTAATCTTGAATTGTATAGTGTGCCTAAAAATACTCCCCAAAACCACACCAAAACTGAGGAGGTTTCTGTATTAAACTTTATAATGTTGTTTTGTAGGGTATTCAGGCTCAGACAGTGGCAAACTTCTATCTTGCCTTTGAAGCACAGCTTTCAATAATTCCTGTCATAAATAAGGTAATAAAGTTTTTAGCGTTTTCTGTTAAGTAGTTGCGTTGTTTAAATGTGTGTCAGACTGATCAGAAATGTAATCTCAAATAGAAGTATGTAACAAAAAAGTTAGTTATTATAATATTTATTGGATTTACATATAACTTTACTGATATATAATGGGAATTTTCTGTATTTGCAGTCCGTGTAAAATTTTACAGTAACTGCTGTAATGAAATACATGAAATACATTTAGGTATTTAAAAAACGTAGCACTTAAGGACATGGCTTAGTGGTGGACTTTACAGTGCTAGTTTTATGGTTGGAATTGGTGATGTTAAAAGTTCATTGATATTGAGGAAGTTACTGAAGTAGGAGCTCAATTTAAATGAAACTCAGGTGTTATTTTCTATACAGTTTTGAGGGCTGTGTTATTGGAATCACAAGATTAATTACTGCTCAGCTTATGTTAATTGCTTTTTGTACATTTATATTATACTTAATATTTGATCCTATAAAAAATGTAGGTAGCACTTAATAGTTTCAAAGTATTTTGTAAACGAAAGATTTTTACCAACTCTTGGACAAAGGTGTTTTCCCTAATGAAACAAGCCAAAACTAGACTGGTTACAGATGGGATCCTTCCTGAAATCAAGGAAGGAAGACTTTATAAAATGAATATTGATCTTTTCCAAAAGATGGACAGTATTTACTCATAAATACATAAAGGTTCTTTGTTGTGCTTTTGAAAACTACAGTACTAGATGATGTGGATTGCTTGTATATTTAGCAGTGTGTTGTTTTGCAGATTGACTTGAAAAATGCAGACCCTGAAAGAGTTGAAAAACAAATTGAGAAGCTGTTTGATATCCCTACAGATGAATGTATAAGGGTAAGATCTCTGTTTTATTACATGGCTGATAATTTATCTACTTTGTAACTAATGAATGACATATGCATTAGTAAATTAAGCGGGTGCTATCTCTCAGCCTGGTTTTGTCTGACATATGAATTTCTTTAAAGCCTGTGTCCTGTAAGAGTGGAGAAAAACCTTTCTGCTAAAAATCATAGTATTTTTTGAGGAATCAGAGAGGCATCAGAGATTTTAAATTATTTCTCACTGTCAGTCCATAAATGGTCTTCGTTTTCTATCATAACAATAATTGCCATTCACAAAAGAAAAAATAGTATAATTTGCAATCAAAGAAACATTTCTTAGTAGTAGCATTCTAGAGTGTCCTCTTGAGTGCTTTTATGGGTAGTACTGTGGCCACCAAAACTATCTATGTAAACATGACACTATTTAATAAGTGTAAGACGTGTCGTATAAAATTGGTGTTGGATTTGTTTTAGATTTCTGCTAAACAAGGAACAAATGTTGAAAAAGTTCTTCAGAAGGTCATTGAGAAGATCCCACCGTAAGTCTAAATTTAATTATGTATGTAATTAACCTTATAAGGCAATTAGGAAATCATGAGTTGCAATTATATGGTATGGGCAGTAGTTTTACACTTCATATGCATCTGATTTAAAGAAAATAGTTTATAGAAAGATGTAGGAGAAACAGAAAGAAAACAGTGACTTGTGCTTAGTCACCAGCGATGCTGAAAAGCAGAGGTACATTTTCTTCACCTCTGTCTTTCTTCACCACTCTCTTTAACCTCTTAAAGCCACTGTTGGGCTTTAGGCCTGGGGAGCAAAAATGCAGGTTGATACACAGACCCAACTGTCAGCCAAGAAAGAGTTGGTATGTGAATTATTACAGGAGCCTGACCCCTACACATCAATGGGCCCTGACAGTATCCACCAGAGGATTGTAGGAGAGCTGGCTGTGTCATTCCAAAGCTGCTCTTAATAATCTTAATAGTTTTTGAGAAATCATGGAGATCAGGGGACATCCCAGAAGACTGGAAGAATGCTAATGTCCCATCTACAAGAAGAGCTTAAAGGAGGATCCATGAATTTATAGGCCCATCAGTCTTACCACAGTCCCTGGGAATGATATGGAACAAATCCTCCTGAGGGCTATCACAAGTGAGATGAAGTAAGTGATTGGGAAAAGCAAGCAGGGATTCACCATGGGCATATCGTGCTTGACAAACCTGATCACCTCCTAGAGCAAAATAACCTGCTGTTGGTGTGAGTGGTGGACACTGTCTGCCTGGATTTCTCTCCACCTGGATCTTTAAGGAGTTCGATAAGGTTTCTCACAGACTCGTGGAGAAACCAGCGTGTCACAGTCCAGAGTGGTCTGTGTGGTGGGTGGGTGGGGAACTGTCTGATAGGCTGCACCCAGAGGGTGATGGCTCCTTTTCAGACTGTCCACAAATAGGGTCTGCCAGGGATCAGTACTGGGCTCAATGCTGTTTCATATCACCATAAATGAGCTGGAAGTTGGGATGTGTACCCTAGTGAAGTTTGCCAGCGATACCAAACTGAGAAGTGAAGTAGACACTTTAGAAAGGGAGAGCCACTTTGCAGGAAGACCTAGGTAGGCTGGAAGAGTGGGCTAACAAGAACCTTATGAAATTCTGCAGAAGCAAAGGTCGTGCAGCTGGGAATACATAATTCAGGAGTGCAGCACAGGCTGGAATCTACCTACCTGGGGAGCAGCTCTGTGGAAGTGGACCCGGGTGCCCCGGGGGCAACAAAGTCAGTATGAGTGTGCTGCTGCAGCAAAGAAAGACAACAGCATGCTGGGTTGCCTCAACAAGGACATCGCCAGTGGAGATGAAGAAGTCATTATCCCACTGTTCAGTGGTGGCCGGTCCATACTTGGAATACTGTGTCCCTGCTATGCAGAAAATGTGGACAGGCTGAAGAGGGGCCACAGAAGGGCCACAGAGATGATCAAAAGACTGGGTAGCCTGCCCTGTGAGGAAAGGCTGAGAAAACTGGACTTCTTCAGCCTAGAGAAAAGAAGGCTTAAGGGAGACCTTCTGCTGTGTTCTAGTATTTAAACAGTAGCTACAAAGAGCTATTGGAATAATCTCTCCAGGAAAGTGGTGGATTCCCCAACATTGGACACTGATTTGTTCGGGCAGGTTGCTGGGCCATCTTGTTGAGCCTGTGTTTTTGCCAAGAAAAGTTGGATCAGGTGATCCTTGAAATCCCTTCCAACCTGGTATGATTCTATGAAAGTGTTTGGGGTGGGCGTGCTTGCTCATTCAATATTGAATGAAAACACACTGCATAATATTTTTTTTTTTTTTTTTGGTGACAGACCCCAGTGTAGTACTGCTGATCCACTGAAAGCCTTAGTATTTGACTCTACCTTTGATCACTACCGAGGTGTCATAGCTAACATTGCGCTCTTTGGTGGGGAGATTGCGAAAGGACATAAAATTGTGTCTGCACACACAAAGAAAAGATACGAAGTTAATGAAGTTGGAATTCTGACTCCAAATGAACAGCCAACACATAAGCTGTAAGTAAAAATTTCCTACAGTGGAACAAATCATATATTGGGGTAAGCTACAAAATCCTGCATTTCTGTTTGATTTTTGCTTTGAGAAGTAAAAATTGGGAGATGTCTAGGTTTTTGTTCTTGTTCCTTGGTAGTGGGGTCTTTTATAATTATTATTTGCAATTTAATGCTCTGTGTCAATTTTTTTTTTGGTTATGCTGAGGCAGAAGATTTTGGGAAAGGCTTTTTGGGCATTGCTGTGGGAGGAAGTCATAATCTGTAGTACATGGAACATCTGGACAGCTTGGTGTTTAAAGGCTAGTGTTGGATATTCTTCTTCAGCTGTCCAATTTATTTCTAGGAACTGCCTTGTTTGAGAGTGGAAGGGAATGGGGCTTCATCTTAGGTATTGCTGCAGCATATTTTGAGGGTGGAAAACTTAAAATCCATGAATACAACAGCATCCAGAAACTGGCTTCTCATGGCAGCAGTGGGAAGAAAATCAGGTACTTAGAATTAGTGGTGAAGTTTTACCAGTTTGCATCCAAATACATATTAATGACTTTATGGGGTGGTTCTCAGATTACATTACTGTGTCTGGTAGGTTGAACTCAGCCAGCAACCCAGCCAGCCCCCTGCTCACTACCCCAACCCTAGCAAGATGAGGATCAGCATTGAGGAGGTACTTGTGGATTGAGATAAAGACAGTTTAATAAATGAAAGAGAAAAAAAAAAAAAAAACAAGTGATGCAAAGACAGTCCATTATTCACCACCTCCCACAAGCAGACTGATGTCCTGCTAGTCTACAAGTAACAGCTACCTTGGAAAGACTACACTTCTTTTTTATTGCTAAGCATGATGATCAGTGGTATGGAATGCCCTTTTGGCCACTTTGGGTCTGCTGTCCTGACTGTGTCACCTCCCAGTCTCTTGCCCATCCCCAGTCTGTTTGCTTGCAGGGGCACAGAGTGAGAAACCGAGAGGGTCTGTTCAGCAACACCTAAACATTGGTATGTTATAAACACTTGTTTTAGTCATAGTTGCAAAACACAGCTTCATACAGGGCTGCTTTGAAGAAAAATCCCAACCAAAACCAGTACACTCTGTTTTACTCACTATTTACCATGTGTTCCCCTCCTGTTAGCATAATGTGCTGATGGAAAGCATTTGTCTAGTTTCATCCTATTGGTATATGAAACTTGCTGTGCTGGCAGCTGGCAACTGTTCTGACTTCTTTGGCTTAGAAGGAGCTTCTCAAGGGTCTAGCTCCAGCTTTTGAACTGGGAGTAAGAGTATTCAAAATCCAGGATCATAAATGTACTGTTCAGCTGTAACAGAAATAGAACTAGTTGGGACAGTTCACAACTCAGAGGTGAAACAAATCTCACTTCTGGACTTTGGATATGGGCTTTTAGTGGGGGTGGTTATTTGAATGTTTGGCTGGGCTAAATCAAGTAGGAAAATAGTAGAAATACTGCTAATGCCAACAATCATGTCCATATAATAACAATTTTATTTAGCTATGCAGGACAGGTGGGGTACCTGATTGCTGGAATGAAAGAAGTAACAGAAGCCCAAATAGGAGACACACTGTTTTTGTATAAACAGCCAGTGGAGCCTTTGCCTGGCTTTAAGTCAGCGAAGCCAATGGTTTTTGCAGGTGAGGAGTAAATCAAGATAAAGTGGAGTTACTTTTTTCCAGTCCCAAGAGTAAGAGCTGTTAGAGCTTTTAAAAGAAGACGTGTATATTAAGAGTTGGGAGGATTAGAATTTTAGCTGAGGTATGTCATTTATGTAGCTTTGTGTGTTTTCTCTGTGACTTAACAGGATTAGTAATAATTGCTGACTGCTTTTATATGAATACAAGACAAACATGTATTTTTGCCCATGATTATTGTTTCTAATGTCAGTAAACTCATTAATAGCTGGAAAAGAAAGCTAAAAATTAAAAAAAAAAAATTGAGGGAGTTCTTTGTCTTGGTAACCAGGTTTCTGTAATTATTGTGTTGGTTTTCCTTCTTTTGAAACTTAGCAGCTGTTTCATTTTTGTTAAACATGGTAAACTGCCAGAGGTAATATGCAGAATGATCCTGTAAAATATTTGACTTTTTGAGCTTGAATAGGTCTGTTGAGCTGTTGCCACTAGCTTCAGTAATTACTGGAACTGCTACAGAAGGTGGCTTTAGAAAGAAATTCTGTAAATAATTTTCTAAACCTGCTGTGGAGCAGTGTGTAAAAACTGACTTGGACTGTCTCATGGAGACTAGGCAGTCTCTTAGTGAGTGTCAAAAAGTGTAATCTTGTAAATAATGTTTTTGTGTGCATGTGTGTTGCTTCTTGATGTAATCTACGTTTGCTGACCATACAAAGATGTGAAAAGTGATACAGTAGAATCTATTTCCAGCAGTAGTGATACAAACAGCTGTTTTTATTAATTTCAAAAAAAGAGAGAAGTATTTGCAACTTTGAATTGATACTTTCTATTTTTCACTCACTCTTAGCTTTGAGGGAACATCTCAGTGAAGTCTGTCTTATTCATGCATGCCTAAGCTACACATTTACATTGGAAAACAGTGGTTATACTCAACTGTGAATCTTCCACACATGGGAAGGATTAGATGAGTACAATGATTCTACCATTATGGTTTAGATGTTAATTCTGTGGTCATCTAAAACTTTTTTACATTTTGACTAATTTTTTTGTGAGGAAAAAATAATCCTCATGTTGTTTTTCACATTTAAAAACAGATGGACCAGAAAATAAACTGTTCCTGATTTTATTACTGTTTTAACTGTAAGCGGCATCTTTGAAAGCTAAGTACACAGTAGCTGAAGCTCTCTGTCACATCACTTCTATCTAATATATTTTGACAGGAATGTATCCTGTAGATCAAACAGAATACAATAATCTCAAAAGTGCTTTGGAAAGGCTGACGTTGAATGACTCCAGTGTAACTGTTCATCGTGACAGTAGCCTTGCCTTAGGAGCTGGATGGAGGTGAGGTTTTTGTGCTGCTTTCATTTTTTGAAACTGTTCATAAATTGAGAATGCATGTGTAAGTAAACTGAAGGTAGAATTAAACTTAATTCGAAATTAGGAGCTGTAATTCAAGTTAATGATAGATAAAGACCAAAAGCGTTTGATTTTATTACATTGTCTGTTTGCACAAAATTGAATGAAATTTTTTGTGATTAATAGTTTTTGTTCCCCAAGACTCATATTATTCAACTGTAGGATTATTTGGTCTTTTGGATGTTGTTTCCTCTGCCTGATATTGCCATACTAGCAGTGTAAACATGCTGGAGAGTGAAAAAGACCACTGTGAAATTCCAGGGGGTACACAAATACTTTTACCAACAGAGTATTTGTTTTCCAGGTTGGGTTTCCTTGGTCTTCTACATATGGAAGTCTTTAATCAACGTTTGGAGCAAGAGTATAACATGTCTGTTATTTTGACTGCACCTACAGTTCCATATAAAGCTACTCTTTCCTCAGCAAAGTTGATAAAGGTAGGTTAAATTCATTAAAAAATTATGTAAATAGCAGTTTAAAAGCCTCCTATAATAAAGATCTAAGTCTCTCTTTAAATGTAGGCTAGTACTGCATTTTATAGTAAACATTAAAAACACCAGTATATTACTTAAGTAGTTTTAATTTTTTTTTGAGGATGTTAACTCTTCTTTCCCCTCTCACTTCAAGCACTCTCTTTTTATGTCTTATACTTTTCCTTGAAAATGGGAGTATAGGACACATATCTTGTATTCTTTTGAATGCTTACTGATTGGACTGTGTTAAAAGCAGGTGAAATAATCTTCCAGGCTTTATCTGTCAGAAAATATCTGTTTCTAGGAATAGCTTGTAAAGCTACTGTAGATTGGCAGGGGCTGATGAAAGAAAGTGAGATTTTTTTATCACAATTAAACAGGTATGTGCTAACTTCATTAAACTGGGTGCAAATGAAAGCACTTACACAGGAAGCAAAACTTCATTTCTAAATCCACTTCAGCATGTGAGGGAGCCTGAACCCGAAGTTCTACTTAGAGAAGAAAGTCCCCACCACTGAACTCTAAAATATTCAGAGCAGATCTTCTGTTGAAGCTGTGTCTTAGTAACTTAGAGGATCAGGATGAAGTAAGAAGAAAGATCCTCAATTTACATGGGAGAGAGAGACCTGAAAAGATGGATAGAAAGGCCTTTTGTATTTTTGTCCTTTCCCAAGTAAAAAGTTAATCCTGTAATATTTCTGTATAATGATATTTAAGGATATGCTGATAAGAGACTTCTGTATGTGTTATAGAAATCTCTTCTAAAATCATCCTTGTTTTAAACTTGGGTTGCACAATGCACCAATATTTTCAGGCAATTGAAACATTTTTTTTTGGCATTTTTTCAATGCTATATTTGTCTCCTTTGCTGTTCATTTTAATGACTTGTAAAATGACAATATCTGGTTTATTTGTTTGTTTTCAGGAGTATGGAAAAGACCAGATTACTATTATCAACCCTGCTCAGTTTCCTGATAAACTTTCAGTATCAGAATATTTGGAGCCAACTGTTCTTGGTACTATTGTAACACCTCATGAATATATTGGGAAAATAATTACCTTGTGTCAGGTTGGTGTATAGTTTTAATTTTATCTTTTGCATTTTTAAGCTCTTCACCTCTTAAAGAGAAGACACTAGATGGTATGATAATAGATATTAGTTAAAGATACTTAAGATAGTATCTTTGAAGTAACTGTTGAATACTGTCGAAAGAAAAAATGATTTTTAACATTCTCTTTGTACAATTCTGAACTACAGAATCCATATATTGAAAGTTAGTGATGAAGCTCAGTGACAACAAAGTGCTTAGTCTGTACTAGACTAATTCATAGCTAGTTCTGTTCTCCTGAAAGAATGGAGTCTGCAGCAGGGGAATAAAAGGTATTGGTTTTTTAAAGTATATTCATGGAAATACAACTTCTGCCAATACTTAACTATGTGTTCATGTATTTTTTTCAGTAATTAAATTTAGGATAAGTAAATTTAGGATAGTGATGGCCAAACACATTTGCCTAACTGTATTTGGAATACTTCTAATTGGAAATGTTGTAATTTCTATGCATATTGTGTTTATATTATTTCTTCACAATATTTTTCTTAGCTTTTAACATTTTAAAAATGCATAATACAAAGCAATACCGTACTTGTAAGTCAATACAGTGAAGAATAAAATCTATTAAAAAGAATTCCTAAAATAACTTTAAGAACACCCTCCTGAGAGGAAAGAAGATGAGCCTGCAAGTCCTGCTGTGGCAGCAGTAAGGAGAGGCTGTTAAGGATTTCAGAAATTCAGCATTTAGGGAGGAAAGGCTTGAATTGTATGTCAAGTTATAACCACTTCATTTGTTACAGTGCTGCAATTTGTCCTGGGATTTCAGCAAACTACCAGTAAGAAAGTTACTTTGGGGCTTCAGTACAGGAATTCTGTTGTGTAGCTTGATTGCTGTTCATTTTAATTTGCTTCATATTTTTTTTTGTAGAACATTTCAAGGGGAACTGACACAATTTTTATTTGTCTAGGATCGTAGGGCAGTCCAGAAGGATATGTTGTACATTGATGAAAACAGGGTTATGCTAAAATACCTCTTTCCACTGAATGAAATTGTGGTGGATTTTTATGATGCTCTGAAGTCTCTGTCTTCTGGCTATGCAAGGTAACTATCTGCCCCATTCCCCTTCTCCCTCCACCCTGGATGCTGAAGGGGGCTGGCACGGTGAAAAAAGGCCTGAGGAGCTTTGAAAGGGCATGAGTGAAGAATATTCCTTTATGATGGTGCTGCAAATTTAGTCTCTCTTCACCTTGAATGGATTAGATTCACTGTGAAAATGGATGGAAATAAGTCTGAAAAACATGAAAAGTGCGTCACTACCTAATAATGTCTTTGGCAATGCCTGTGTTTTTCAAGGGCACCCTCTGGAGTGGCACTGGCTCATCTATATGAGTAAGACCTAAATGGTCTGCCCCTGTCTGAAGTGACACTGGGCAATTTCTGTCAAAAGGAATCACTGAAACTGTACTACTTATTGTATTAACTGTCTCTTGGCAGAAAAAGGAAAACAACCACATTGGTTATTTAAAGCTAGTAAAAACAACGTGATATTTAAAACAAACTACTTACTTTACATACATGCTTTATTATGTGAAAAAAGAAAACAATCTGTATTTTGAGACAAAATTTTCTGTTGTGGGTGGCTACTATGAATTCAGAGTCTAGTACAGTGCTCAGATGTTTGTGAAGAGCCTTTTTGAGTTTAATGGAAGGGAAAATGTTGCATGGCAGATGAGCTTATGCCCTAGGAGGCTCAATAGCTCTCACAAACCTGGTATGTTGAGATGATGTTAGTGAGATACACTGCACAATAGGAACTGGTATAACTAATTTCATTATTTATTTTATAAACAGAAAAATGAATTTTATTGAAGGACTGAATTTGCTTTCAGTTTGTGTTTTCTTTAATTAGGTCTTATAAATGTATGTAAGACATGTTTTGCCCAGGTTTATACATATACACAGTAAAAGCATAAGCAAAAGTGGGGAGGCAGGGTAGAAGAAACAGAGGGATGGAAATTTTGAATTTTCTCTCTGGATCTAGCTCCCCCACTACATAAAACCTAACCTGTTTATCAAGAACCTATCTCATTAGCAGAATTACGCTGAGTTTCCTTTGATTCAGGGGTGATTGCAAACGATATTGCATTATCATTTATTTATTTGGTTTTATTTTCTAATTGACTCCTTAATATAGCTTGTGTGTGTAGTGCTCTTGGTAATGATATTTCTGTTATATGAACCTACTCACACATCTGTGGTTTATTAAGCCAGCTAACATAGAAATACTTTGAAATAATCTCAAATTTTCCCCCCTCTGTTCTGATATTTCAGATTTGACACAATTACAATGATATTGATGATCCTCCTTATTTATAGTTACACATAAGATCGAGCAATCTGTCTGTCTGTCTTTCTATCATATACATCACCTCTGCATCTCTTGCATTTTAAGAATTTTTGCAAACTAACACACAGACAGCAAGGCCCACACCTACCAAAGAAGAAATCTGGTTTGGAAACTAAGTGAAAAACTTAGTCGTCAGAGACAGTGATAATAGAGGTCACATAAAAAGTTTGTCAAATGAGAGGATGAAGAGAAGACAGTCCTGGGTTAGTGTTTGATTCCTGTGACATTCAGGACATTGACTGTTCAAAAGCTGTGTTTAAGGGTTCTTTAAGATTGCATTAAGCACGTCAATTTCTAATTGCTCAGGAGATTGGAAAGACATCCTTGAAGTCAAGATGACATCTTGATGCATTGGAAGGGAACATTATATGCAGTACATTTCTAGTCTGAAGTTGTACTGAGAGACTATTACAAACTGTATTCCCATTTTACTAAAAAGTTCAAGTGTTTTATTAAGAAATGTGTCTACAAAATTTATGGAACAAAGAATGCAGAATATAATTTATACAATATCACTAATTTTTGAACTGCCTTTTTTTTTTTTTTTTTTTTTTTAGTTTTTTTTT
>VZTJ01000081.1:276011-313030 GCA_013397795.1 Orthonyx spaldingii
GGGAAAAAACAATCAATCTCTACTTCCCATCAGCAGCGATGTTCGGACACTTCCTGGGAAGCAGGGCCTCAGCACGCGTAATGGTTCTTCCGGGAGGCACACAGTGAAGACTCCATGAATGCCCCCCCTTCCTCCTCTCTTCCTCAGCTTTTATATCTGAGCTGACGTCATATGGTATGGAATATCCCTTTGGCTGATTTGGGTCAGCCGGCCTGCTTGTGTCCCCTCCCAGGATCTCACCCACCCCCATCCCCTTTGGTGGGGGAAGGAATGTCAGAGGGACAGCACTGCTTGGCAGTAGCCAAAACACTGGTCTGTTATCAACACCAGCTACCAATGCAAAGCACAGCACTGTAAGGGCTGTGAGCTTTACCTCAGTCAGACCCAATACACTTCCAAAGCAACTGAAGCTACAAACACTGAAGTCCTGCTTCCTGGGAAATAGCTGGACATCACCTGCTGATGGGAAATAGAGAATAAATCTTGTGCTTTCATTCGCTTCCATGTGCAGCCTTTTCTTTATCAAACTGCCTTTATCTTGATCTGTGAGGTTTTTTGTCTATCTTATTTTCTCTCACACTGTCCTGCTGAGGAGGGCAGTGATAGAGTGGCTTGGTCAGGACCTGGTGTCCAGCCGGGGTCAACCCACCACAATTCTACTGTGTAACAGAGGTGCAATCAAGAATAAGGATACAAAATAACACAGCAACTGAGACCTTTTAGGGGGTGATAACTGTGTGGGGAGAAGGAAAAACTGCAGTGATTTTTTTCCCCCTAATTTTCAGAACTCTGAAAGAATGTGAAGACAGTGGTTATTACTCCTGGTACCTCATTTAATGCTACAGGGTCAATAGCCTGCTGTTTTCCTGCCATTAAAGCAGACTGGATTTCTGGTGACTTCATTTGTTTTCTGGACATAAGCCTGAGGGGACTAAATCCATTTGGCAGCTTTGCTTATTTCTCACGAAGACTGAAGATAGTTTCACATGTGCATTGCATCCCTGTACTTGTCACAGCTTGCTTCAAAACTTCCCTGGGTAGATCTCACATTTCTGTGAGCTGGGGGGTACATGGCATGTGACGTCTTTTGGGTTTATGTTTTATGCAACAATCCCAGTGGAACCATTTTCCAGTGAAATAGGAAACATTATATTCTGTGATACCAGGACTATATCAGCAGAGACACAAATGAAACATCTAGCTAATATTTAGCACCATCTTAATTTTCATAGGCAAGGCTTTGAGTCAGTTTGTGAAGCTCTACACAGTAACAGATAAGTACCCTGTGCTTTTATTTTCTGGTTTTGTGCTTGCAATGTGTTGGTATTTCCTACATGGATTCTGGTGGAGTTTGTACCAAAACAGTCACTCAGTACCAGCTCATTCTGAAAGTAAGAGCTACAGACTCACTACAGAGTAAACAATAAAGGTGATGAGAAGATTATTTATTGTACCATCACCTTGTTATCTTTTTGCTGGTGAACTCCTCGGTTCTTCCAAGTAGGGGTTCTGCGTGGGAGTTTACTACTTGGTACTGCTTCATTTAGCCATGTGGAGAGGTCTGATGCTGATCATTTTGCTGTGTGCCTGAAGTGCCACGATATTTCTCCGCAAGTCTCTCTGCCAGAACAAGCTGACAGAGGTGCCTGCTACATTCCCTCCAGATCAGATCTTTCCCTTTTGCTGATGTGTCAGCTGCCTCATAGGTGTGGGAACATGAATCGATGGTTGGCTGTGCCCCTGCAGTGTGGAATAGTCTTGATGTATGCAGGGGTGTTGAGAGAAATTTCTGGTAGTGCTCTCAGCTGCTGTTAAAGCCTGTTCCTTTGAGTACACAGTTTAGACTGGGCACAGAAATATATAGGATGTGTTTAATACTCCATGCTGTTCCAGCTGCGCAGATGGGAAATAGGTTCTCTGGTTTTGCTGCCAGCAAACCTTTTACTACCTTATCCACAGGCCATTCTGTGCCAGTCAGCTGAGTGTTTAGGCATGTTTCCGGGTATATGTTATTTATGAGTATCAAGAAACTTCGTGAGTCCTTAGTGCTCATGAAAATATTCTCATTTGACTGTGTTTGTGCAAAACTAAACTAGCATTTAAAGTTTTGTGCTGGGTGTTTGAAGATGTTGGGACCTAACCAGAGACGTCACGATGTTTTTTGCTAGTACTTGAAAAGAAAATATTGTTGCATCCCATTTAATATTGTTGGGGGTTTTGTGCAATGGACTTTGCCTTTTGCTTTATTTTTTTTTTAATTTTTTTAGAAAAGCTTGGAGAGATCAGAGTTATAGCACATATTCAAGAAATGTAATTTGGACCTATTATCAGTGTGCTGAGTGAACGTTTCAAATATCAGCTTTAGGCTGGTTTTTTTTAGCCTTTTTAGCTTTTGGTGTTTTTTAGCCAAGTGCTGCGGTTGGGGCAGGGTGGCTGCAGGGGCCTCCCTGCTCGGGGCGATGGCGCGGCTTGGCCGCCAGGTGGCAGCAGCGGCGCGCGCAGCGCCCGCGCGGCCCCGGGTCCGGAGAGACACCAAGGATCAACATTAGACTCCTTGGAAACATAAATAAATCAGTATCTATATCTATATCAAAGACTCCAACAAAGTGGGATTCATATATTATTTTCTTACAGCCAATTTCTTTCAATACACTGACATTTATTTTTGGGAATTCTGCTAGTGTCCTCTGCCGTGGGGGCCTTGCTCTCTGTCTAGGCTGAGGCATGTCTTGGTCAGATCAGAAGTATATTTACACCTAGTTTGCAGAATGTACAGCAAATTGGTGATGGGTGTTTGTCTGGACTCACTTGGTATTTTCTGTGCTACCATTTTAACTAGAGGCTTTTTCAGTCTACTCACACTTGGCTGCAGCAACCCACTATCAAGCAGAGCTTAGAAAATGGTTATCGTGCAGTGCAGCTACTGAAGTGTGGGTCCTGCCTGCGTCACTGTTTCCTGAAAGGGAAGATAATGGTTCTTACCCAGCCTGGGGACATTATAAAAGAACTGAGAAAACAGAGAAGGCTTAAACAAATTCTTCTCCCAGGAGAATGCCTTTTTTTGTAATCCCTACAAACAGGAGCAGCTGCCTGTCACCAGAAGGTGGGCTGTTCTCTGCTGACTGTACCGTTTGAGGTTGTCTATGTACCTGCTTCAGAGACAAAACGGCTGATCTCCAGGTGACTCCCATTACAAACCCTTTTTCTCTCTTAGTGCATAATTGACTGCTTTTTTTTTTGTGGGATTTTTGTGCTCATATAAGGACTTAGGGATCTCCTATAGGAATGCAGGTGTGTTGCTGTTCCCACCCATTTTACCCCTATCCTGGGACCAGTCAAAACTTCCCTCAGACTTTGGCACTGGAAAGCACTCATCATTCTCATCAACTTGTTAGTATAATTTTGAACTTTTAGACACATAAATTGCAACAAAGTTAAATATTTCCTTTAGAATTTTATTTATATACCTTAAAACTACCTTATCTTTTGGCAGTCATGTGATAAAATGTGGGATGAGAGACTATTTGGACATGACAAAGCCTCCAGAAAGTATATTTTATTATACCAAACTAATGGTTTGGCATATATATATACATATATATGTATGTGTGTATATATACATATATATATGTGTGTGTGTGTGTAAAATAGTTTGTTATTTTATTTGACTTGTCAGATCTCTGTTGCTACCTCTCAAGCCAAGAGGTTGGTGATCAGCAGCAGAGGAGGTGAAAGACCTGAGGCCAAATTTGTCCCTGGCTCTCTAACACTGCATTCTGTATTTCTTTAACAAAATCCTTGTAGAGTCAGGCTTTCCAAATACATATTCCTTTTTTAAGATCTAAAAATATACAAAATGCAACCCATTTACTTCAAAACCTATTAAATCTATTCATGCTCTACAGGTAGGATAATACTGGCACAAAATTTGAAAAAATGTACATGTCCTAATTCAATTCAAGGTTAGTGCAGTTTGAGAAAGGAAATACATTTGTGATTGACTTTACCTTTGGTTTTAAATGTTGTTTTTAGCAGGCACTCAGGCAAGCTTGAAACCATTCCAGGATCTGACTTAGGTAGGCAGAGCAGGCAGAAAGTATCCACCACTCCAGCATCTCCTGCATCTTCTAGGAGCACAGGGGGACAAATCAAATAGTCACAAAGTAGAAAAAGCAGGAAAGCTTGGGCAAATATTTAGGATTGCTGCTGTTTGCTGAGCTTTCCTGACACTTGAATGTTTTGTCTGTTAGTGGGAAACATGTACTTTGTGCTGAGCTCCTTTCAGAAGTTTCAGGTTGGTTGCTGCCTGTGTGTAGTGGGATAACAGCCAGTATGTGGGGAGCTGTTTTCTTCAGGCTACCCAGCACTCCCCCAGGATGTTTAAATAATGCAGAAAACGGGCTACATATTACCTTCTGTGGCTTTCCCTAGGGGAGAAGGGGTACTCTGAGAGAGTGCAGGATATACTCTGGGACCTGGGATGACCAGTGTGTTTGTAAACTGTTTGAAGAATCTGTAGACCTGGGCCTGACTTGTGCTGCAATGCAAACTGTGGTAAAACTCACTCAGCTATGTTGATCGTGCTCTCACCTTAGGGATTTTTACCTTGGAAGGACAGAGAACTCTGCTTGTGGCCATAAGACTGAATAGAAAACAAGGTGGGGCAGGCTCAGAACAGATGTTAACGTGAGGCAGACAGGCCTGTACTGATTATTTGGATAAGCATATTCAGCATTTTCAAAATGTTTTCCTCTTTTCTCCTATGCAGAGCAGAGACATGAATTATAAAGGGTGCACATTTGTGAGTGACAATAGCAAAAACTTTCAGAAACATTTCGTAGCATTTAAAATTCAATAAATAAAAAAAAAGTCTTCCAGTACAATTAATCTCTAAATTTTATTAGCCTTCTTCCTAGAATGACTGTCCTCCTGCAATAGCAATGAGCCTGTGTTTCTAATTTCTTGTCACATCTCCACCTCTCTACTTTTCATACCTCTGGTAAGGTTAAAAAGCCTTAATATGAAATTAAAAAGGATTTTAATACTGTGATATGTTTGTGATTCCATGAGGCAGATGAAAGTAGGACTTGCTCTGAATATGAATGGTGGTTGCAAATTGTGATTTTTAGGTGGTGGTCTGATTTGTGGCTGGACCTGTTGGAACTTGCAC
Source organism: Orthonyx spaldingii (assembly GCA_013397795.1). NCBI lineage: Eukaryota > Metazoa > Chordata > Aves > Passeriformes > Orthonychidae > Orthonyx > Orthonyx spaldingii. The sequence goes on from VZTJ01000081.1 coordinate 281,182, forward strand.
GTGGCACATTGTGCTGCTTGCACTCTGAAATTCAGTCTCATGCTTGTGTTTTTACAACAGACATCTGTTTCAGTAACCTGCAGCCAATGCTCCCCGTGAGTTCCTGTAATTGCTGTTGGCAACTGACACAGCCAGATTATGTCTAGGAGTAGATGCTCCTGCTGATTTCAATTTAGGCAAGGCATGAATCCACAAAGAAGAAGCCACAAACGGCTGGAAGGAGTCAGCTCGTAACTGGTTCACTGATGTATGGAGGGATGTACTGAGAACAAATCACATGGATGGTTTTTTGCATAGAGATGGCCGCTTGCTTAAAGAAGACCTTCTCTGTTCATTCTGAAGATGCGTCAAATGCTCTTTGACTAAGGGTCAGTTGCCTCCATCCTTTTAGCTTCTTCCAATTCAAATACAAGTAGAACCCACAATGCTAAATTCCTCTTCCCATCGTAGAACCTACTGAGCTAGATGGACCTTGCTTTCATCTGTGTATTCTTACAAAATATTTAACTATAAAATTAAAATCTAATTATAAATATTATTATATAAATACTCTATTTTATTATATAGAATTAATATTATTATATAAAGTTAAAATGTAATTAGAAATTTAAAATTTGCTTGCTTTCAAATTTATCTGCAGATGGTGAATATTCCTGACACAGAAGAAGCCAGCTCAGGAGAACATCCTGTTGGTCAGCGCTGTGGAAAACCAGCGTAAGCTGGAAATACAAAGAAAATCTGAGACAACCTAAGAGAAAAGTGAAGATGGGCTTGTGGGAGAGAAGCACTAGAGAGATACAGAGAAGGTGATATGGAGAAAAAGTATGGTTCTCATGCCTCCAAAACAGAGAACCCAGCCTGCATGAGTTTGGTGTCTTTTCTGTGCACAGTGGTCCAAAAAAATTTTGTGTCAGTGTTTAAGTTACATGGTGGCTCCTTACAGGTTTTCAGTCATGCACATGCATTTAATTTGCAAAACGTTTTACCTGTACAAGTTTAACTGTGCTTCTTGTACTACCCCATCTCATCTAATGGATTTCCCCAAAAAACTTCCTCTTTTTCCAGTTCACCCTTCCGTTTCCTCATCAAAGCCCAAATGCAGTGATTTCCTTTCCTTCCCCAATTCTGAGCTTAAATGTCTCGTACATCCACCTCTCTCCAAATTCATAGGGCAGCTGCTCTGCATGGTTTGTGGGGCAATGTTGCTCTCTGAGCAAGAGACCCTTCAAATCTGAAACACCTCACTTGAGTCCCAGCTGCTGACACCCTGGTAAAACACTGTATGTAGGGCAGGCAGCAACTAAACAGTTACATATTTCACTGCCTAGTTCTGAGGTTATTCTGAAAGGCACTGACTTTCCTGCATATCTCCTAGGTTGGGAGACACCAAACTTTTGGCTCGGAAATTCTTCTGATGATCCTCCCGTGCACAGGATCACAATGATACGTTATGCTGTGCTATTTAAGCATGTAAGTTTAATTGGGACAGTAATTGTGAAGTAAAATTCTGATTCAGAAAAAGGATTGTCAAATCATTTGTAATTTATATTTCCTACCATACATTTTGAATGTATTCATATTGTTTATATGGAAATCAGCAGGAAAAAAACCAAACAAACAAGGAATTGTTGCTGGTTTTTATCTTTTTTTTTTTTTTTCCCCCTTTCAGCCTAATTATTGTTATCTGGGAAAAAATTGCATTTGTCTTTGTAGTGAAGAGAGAAATTGCTCGTGCATCTTATTTTTCTGATTTCTTAATTCTGACACTTGATGGCTTGAAATACGTTCCACGAAAGACCATTTTATCTCACAGAATCATTAAGGTTTGCTCGTTAATCATAGGATCGTTAAGGTTAGAAAAGATCTCTGGGATCATCAAGTCCAACCATTAACCTGACACTGTCAAGTCCACCACTAAACCATGTCTCTAAGCACCACATCTATGTGTTTTTTGAACACTTTTAGAAGTGTGATTTCACCACTTTCCTGGGAAGCCTGTTCCAATGCTTGGCAACCATTTCAATGAAGAAAATTTTCCTGATATCTAACTTGAACCTACCCTGACACAGCTTGAGCCTGTATTCTTGTCTTATCACTTTTTACCTGGTAGTAACCTCCTTTCAGGTAGTTGTAGAAAGTGATAAGGTCCCCTCTGAGCCTCCTTTTCTCCAGGCTAAACAGCCCCCACTCCCTCAGCAGCTCCTTGTAAGACTTATGTTCCAGAATGTTCACCAGCTCCATTGCCCTTGTATGGACACACTCCAGCACCTCAATGTCTTTCTTGTAGTGAGGGACCCAGAATTAAACACAGACTTCGAGCTGTGACCTCACCAATGTCAGGGGGTGATCACTGCCCTGGCCCTGCTGGCCACACTGTTGCTGATACAGACCAGGATGCCATTGGCCTCCTTGGCCACCTGGGCACACCCTGGCTCATGGTCAGTCACTGTTACCAGCACCCTGAGGTCCTTTTCTGCTGGGCAGCTTTCCAGCCACTCTGCCCCAAGTCAGTAGTGCTGCAGGGGGTTGTGACACAAATGCAGGACCTGGCACTTCACCTTGTTGAACCTCATACAACTGGCCTCAGCCCATCAATCCAGCCTGTCCAGATCCCTCTATAGACCCTTCCTACCTTCCAGCAGATCAATACTCACACCTAAACTGGTGTCATCTGCAAACCGGCTGAGGGTGCCCTTGAGGTGCCCATCCAGATCATCAGAAAAGATATTGAATAGGACTGGTGCCAATACTGGGCCCTGGGGAACACCACTCATGATTGGCTGCCAGCTGGATGTAACTCCATTCCCCAGCATCTCTGGGCCCAGCCATCCAGACAGTTTTTTACCTGATGAACAGTGCACCCATCCAAGCCATGAACAATTTCCCCAGGAGAATACTGTGGGAAATGATGTCAGAGGCTTTACTGAAGTCCAGGTAGACAGCATCTCCAGCCTTTTCCTCATCCACTGAGTGTGCCACCTTGTCATAGAAGGAGATCAGGTTGGTCAAACAAAACCTGCCTTTCATGAACTCATGCTGGCTGGACCTGATTCCCTGATTGTCCTGTACATACTGTGTGGTCTCCTGTAGCCTCTTAGAGCAGTCAGCTGCTATGTCCTGACAGTTGCACAGAAGGAACTTTTTGAAAACTTTTCCTCAAAATCTGTCTTTTTCTTTCCTTCTTTTCTGTCTAACTCTTCAGCTAGTAAGGGGCTATATCATGTAATATCTGTCAAACCAAAGACATTATATTGACCATCTGAGGGTGCATGGTATTTTTTGCAACTGAAACACTTCCATCATTTCTTTAGGAGTTTGAAGGCTTCAGGGAGCACATGTATTCGCATACATGAGGAAAACATTATTTGTCATCAGATGTGCACTGTACTACACTGTCAAGAACTAGGATTAAAGGGTTTGCCCTACCATCTGTCAGACTGTCATTTTCAATAAATGCTATGGCACTGTGATATTATTATGGCAGAGACACTGGCTAAAAGTGGAATGCACATATCATCCTAGGAGGATATTTCTAAAGTGAAAAGAAAAAGTAAAGCGTGGCAATAAAAAAAAAAGAGTGGGTTTTTTTGTTTGTTTTTTTGAGCATAGCTGTTGGAGAGAAAAATGGCTGGAATTTGAGAACTTCTGTGGAAGCCAAATACTGGACAATGAGGAAAAAACTTTCTTCTTGACCCAGTTACATATCATACAAAATATGTGACTGTCATTTGAGACCATCACATATGACATAATTGACCCAATCTTTGGCCTTTTTTCTGTGTTTGCTTGTGCTCCTAGCCAGGAAGGCCACAACCCAGTGAAGACAGTCACATAATCACGCACCACTGTTCCTGCTGCTTTGCAGGTAGGAAGGCAAAAGCATTCCAGATACTCTGTTGCTGGAGGGTTATTTCTCACAGGAACTTACTCAGACTCCTTGAAGGTACAGGCAAGTTCATATTGGTGTTTTTTGGCTGTGTGTTGGAGATGCACAAGAAATTCTAAGAGAGATCTTTAATTGATAATTTTTTTTCCTTGGAAAATGTCAAGAAAAAAATTACAGAAGGTGCTGTGGACAGTTCCTCTCAAACTGTCAAGTGATCTATGCAAAGCAGTTCAGGATTTTCACCAAAACTTGACCTGCTGTGCCCACGTTTCTCTGTCTCCCAGTAACACACATGGTCTGGGATAATCTGTCAGAAATATCCTATGCTCCTTTCTACAGCCGGGGAAAATTATAGCATCTTTATCACAGATAATGACTTTGTTGTGAGTCTCAAAAGTAGCCAGGTGGATTTTTTTTCTGTGTGTTAATGCTGGTCAAGAGTCCCTCAGCAATGCAAAATGAAGACAGATGTGTGCCCAGCAAACTGAGCACTTAGAAGTTAAAGCTTCTGAATGTTGACTGTCTGGCTCCAGCCAGAAAATGCACACCAAGGCATTAGAAAGCTGTGCTTGGCAGTTCCTGAGAAGCAAAGCAAGAATTCCAGAGATTGGTATGTTGTTCTTGTGAATATAAGGGGTTTTATTCTCCTAAAATGCTTTTTCTACCTACAAATTTTTCTGCAATCTCAGTGCATAAAAGCTGTGCATTTCTCTTTCAGAGTATTTTTTTTTAAGTCCACTGTTTGCTGCTGCCAGTGCTGGCTTATGTAACTTGCAGCATGATAAGGATCCCTTCACAGACAACAGCAACCCAACCATGAAATCAAGATCTTTTGATCATGTTTAAAGCAAGAGCTTGTTTTTCTTCTTTTGCCATTGTATTGGGCTATGCTTTCTCTTCTGGTGTCATTGAAGTTAGGCAGTCATAAGTACAGTTGCATAATATATGGGATGAAACACTTGTATAGTCGTTAATAAAATGTCTAAATTGTTGACATTCCTGGTGCTCTCTGCCAATTACCTCATTTCCATTCTAAGAACAAATTTGGGCCACTTTTTGCTAAATGAGACATTCTGGAAAACATGGTGGTAAGTCTTTGTGCCAGAAGAACACAGCAGACTATAAAAACACTGCAGGAGCTACAGGTGAGCAGCAAGAGGAAAGGTACTAGTTGGTACCTCCAGATGCAAAACATGGATCAAGGTTTCCCACTTATGTTTTTGATCAGGAGGAAAAATTTCAGTATATGTTGTTTTAGTATAAAATACAGATTAATCAGTTCTGGGTGTTTAAGTTTATTTCCAGGAAATAATTCAGGGGATGAATAGGCCACAAGTCTGTAGGGAATCACCAAGTCATTAAAAAACGCTGGTCTTTAAGAGATCATTTAGTCCATTACTCAGCTTCAGTTGTAGCCATATCTTTCCAGGTTGTTTCTTGTCTAGACTGTGTTTTAAAACCTTCTCTGGTAGTTGTTTCATAGTCTCCTTCAGTGCTCAATTATCCTTGCTATTATAATGTCTGTTCTGGTGTCTAACCTAAATTTCCAGCTTGTGTAATTTGATACAATTACATTTGCTTCTTACGCAAAGGTCATGGCATCAAGGATTCCTTTTGTCATTGCAGAAGCCTTTCTTCTCTTTGAAGTCCATTCTTATGTTTCCTCTCAGTTCTCCCATCCCTAGACAAAACAGCCCACAGTTTTTCAGTCTTGACAGATTTTTTTTCTCCTTGCTTCTGTGTAAGAGAAGAAAACAGCTTTTCCCATTTTTCTGACTAACTGCATGTTCAGAATATTAATTATGTTTCACCTTTTCTGTTCAATAACCATTTGGTATAATTTTCTGAGTGGGTCTGAAACCCATCTAACAAAGACAGGCTAGAGGCAGAAACTGCTCAAAAGTCATAGTAGAACAAAGTAGAACATACAAGCTTTGGATGTAGGGTTTAGCTTAACATGTAAGAGGGAGTTGTGTGTGAAATGAAAAGAAGTGCATGGGATATCTCAGAGGGAGGTAACTACAGCCTCAGCACTAAAATGGTTTTTTTCCCCATCCCTCTCCTGTCTTCTGTGGGAACCATTCTGGTTCTTGCAACATTTCTGCAAGAGAGTTATGGTTAAATTGCAGAAAGTTACAGTCACAAAAAGTTACTTGCAAATCTGTTATCAAGAATAGGAGAAATATAGTGCTTTTGACTCTGTGATGAAAAACCACAATGTTTTTTCTTCCTCTTCAACTGTTGAGGAGTTAATAAGTGTATGACAGAAAGACAACAAAGCCAGAGGGGATGAAGAAAGGGAATGAAACTTTAGTGGCACTTCCTGATACGAAGAATTTTCTGTGAATGTCAAGTAGATAGGAGGGTTGTTTTTCTAAGCTTTGTAACAGCAAGCATCAGTGCAAGTGTGTTTAAGTTTGATCCTTTAAAGCATTTCAATTTCTCTAATTTCAGTGAAAGCACAGAATAGAAGGAAATTATTCAGGCTAGCTACAATGCTAGGGAAAGTAATGGGTGATGCTCAGATAAGATGAAATCACTCTTTCACACCATCTAAAAGGAAGCAGAACCCATTTCCAGGTCTTTCCACTTCACTAGCAGTGAAGATGAAGATGTTCATGATTGAGTACTGAAAAGATGGAAGGAATGTTTTATTTCTACACAGAAATATCAAAGAGTGCTTTTTCATCAACTGTATGGTTCTGAAGGGCAGAGAGCTTAGGTTTCTGATGAAAGCCTTTACCATTTAGTTAAGTCCTTTGCTAACAAAACTGAATTGAATTGAGTTTAAGATCTATTTAGAAATAAGGAAATGATGATATTTTTAGTATATAAAAAGGAATCATCCTTGGAAACTTAAAATGTGAATTACCTGTACATATTTGCAGAACTGGTCAGGGATTTGTTCTAAAATACAAAATTGGTAGACCACTGACAATTGCAAAAAAAGAAAGTAATATATGCCAGTTTTCCCTACAAAAAAATCTGCCAATCCTTTACACTCAGCTGCATATCTAAATAAAGAAGTTGAAGAATTAACTCCTCTGTACCCTAGAAATGATGGATGCATGCAAGCTGCACTGGATGAAACTTCTGTTCCTTCTGATGTATTCAACTTGTCCTTCCAGTGGAGTCCTTTCTGTTTAAAAACAATCCAAAAATCCAATATTTAAAGCAAGAGTAGGGTACTGAGCAGTTCGCAGTGTGTCACAGAGGGTGCCAATACGTTGGGCAATGGAATGACCTGTGTTCAGTTACATGAGAATTGTTTTGATCTGGGGACTTTGTGTTCTCCTTACACATTTTTCAGCAGTCAAGTGTGTGCCAACAGCTGCCCTGAGTGCACACCATGTGTTTCCACGTAACAAGCAATGGAATGCAGTCATCTGTGTGCCTTGCTCAGAGGCAGTCAGCCTCTGACTCATGTCTCTCTAGCCAGAGCTTGTTTTCATTTCTGGTGTGTTCTGCAGTCTGTTCTGTCTCTTGAGCATTAGGAAAACTCACCTTTGCTGTCTTCCTCACTTTGATCTTACTATGTAGATATTTAATGGCTCCCATGTGCTCAGGACAGTGCTGTGATTAGAGAGTTCAAGGATCCAATTGATCCTAATCCTGAAGACTCAGAACTCTGTTTTAGGAAGACTGGCAAGAGTTTTTAATCAAGTGTCATGAATACTATTATGACTTTATGCAAGCTTGTGTCTTGGAGCAAGGACTCCATATGGCTTGAATATATGGCCATACAGCTTGCTTGATCTCATGTGAACAGCAAAATCTGGGCCAGACTTTCCAGACTGTGCTATGCTTAGGGCAGGAAATGGGGAGCACCAGCTCCAGAATTCAGAATGAAGGGGCAATATGTTGTCATCAGGACAGTCTGCTTCATGGCAGCACCTACATATCCACTTCCATGCTGGATAATGAGGCTATATTTGGACAGTGGCAGACTGTTGACAACAATTTGACAGTGTCTCTTCATCATGATGCTGCAAGGTGCAGCATAGAGTCAAACTATCCGCAGCAGGGAGCTACCTAAAGATCATTGAGTTCATTGAGATTCCAATGGACAGGGACTTTTGACAAGGGTGTGTAGTGATACAACAAGGGTAATGGCTTTAAAATGAAAGAGAGTAGGTTTAGATCAGATATTAGGAAGAAATTCTGTACTGTGAGGGTGGTGAGACACTGGAACAGGCTGCCCAGAGAAATTATGAATGCCCCATTCCTGGAAGTGTTCAAGGCCAGGTTGGATGTGTCCCTGAGGAGCCTGGTCTAGTGGAAGATGTCCCTGCCCATGTCAGGGGGCTGGAATGAGACCTTTAAGGTCTCTTCTAACCCAAGCCATTCTATGATTTGCTTTTGGTTTATAAGGTCAATGAGCTATTACCTGATCATGACAAAGGATTAGACATTTTACCAATCTCTTTGTCATAAGTCAAAGCCATTAAATAAGTAACTGGACAACATGAAAGCCTGATGTAGAAGCCAGAAATCTTTATAAAGGCACTCTTTTTACTACATTGCTACCAGGGAAACCCCCTGTATTCTGAAAGACACAAAGAAAACAAAGTAAATAGAAAGCACCTGAGGTCAGTGGAAGATTCAGCACTGGTGTGTCACCACCTCTAGATATGGGAGTCATACTGATGTGTTGAACAGAGATTTCCTCAGGAATGACCACCCTGTGGTAGTGATTCAGTGCCAGCCCTGGATGTGGCTGGAGGAAATCCAATCTGAGTGCACCATTGCTGTGCAAAAGCACAATTACTTGGTTGCTAATGTCGACAAAGTTTTTTGCTGGAAGAATCCCATGGCATGGTGTATCACTAATGCAGATACCCAGGTAATCCAGGGTAAACCAGCAAGGTTGACCTACGTCGAGCCCTACTCTGTGGCTATCTTGGTGCTTAGGGACTTAGTAATTGTCACTTTTCAGCATTTTAAATACTAATTTTTGTTTTCAAAAGCTCAAATAAGAACCAAACAGTGACAGTGTATGCCAGCAGCCTTTCTCTTAGTCTCTAACGAAATCCAGTCGTGACCTTACAATAGGAACAGAGAGCACTGCACTATATGAACTTCTAGTTCAATATGAATCTATTCTACCGTTACGCTAATAACGTTCCAGGAATGGAGCAAAAATATATTACAAAGCACTACAGAAGCATTAATTTTTAGAAACATTCAAGATGAAGATATCCCATCAGGGAGAGAGCCAAACTGAAGAATGGAATAACACATAAGGTGGATGATGGTTTGTATGAAGCAGGAAAGAAAGCAAAGAAACAAATGGGACTAAGAATGTAGGGAACTTTGAAAGTTTGGTCCCAGTGCATTGCTAACATAGCAACAGCATTTTAGAAAGGTTGAAAGAATGGCAAAATAAGAGCTCAGAAAATTTTTGAGAAAGGGAAAGAAATGAGCAAATAAGGAGATAAAACTGAAGACTTTTTTTACTTACAGGGACTGCATACAATTGAGAAGCTAAAAAAATACTGTATAGCTGCTGTTATGACTTCCCATTCTGTCTGGCAGCTATGCCAGTCCTAAATTATAGTTGTTAGCACTGAGAAGCACTGTACACACTCACACTCCAGAGTTATTCAAGTTAAATCTTAACTTCAGGCCTTTGTACCTACCTCTTCCTTGATGGAGAGATCATGCCATAAACCCTGTTGTGTAATATTTAGTTTGGGGCTTCAGTACAAAGTGATTCGTGCAATTACTGGGATTCTTCCTCTCTAGACTTCATGGACTTCTGGCACTTGAACGAAGTGTATTTCTGAGCCAGACACCTGAGTTTAACGCACAGGCTTTTCTACACTGTTTCATCACATACTGATGAAGACAACTGTGTAGAAATATTTTGTATTACGAAAGACCTTTAAAGAGCAGCTTGCCATGTCATGTGGACTTTTAGGGTTATTGCCATGTAAAGCTCACACTTCTACAGCACAGGGTGAGCAATGTTTGTTGCACCCAGAACCGGGCTTTCTGACCTCTTTTGGTAGCCAGGTTGTGATCTGGGCTCACCTGAAATAATGGCCTGTAAACAGTAATGTCATGAATGAAGATGCCTGGGAACTGTTTATCACAGGTTAGGCACAACGTACATATTCTCTGGATGAAAGGGAGGATTATAAATATGATCAGAAATAATCTCCACTTCCAGGTACAGGTCCTAAGAGCGTAGCAGTAATCTGAGGGAAAGGATGTTTCAACCAGCTCTATCTGCCTAAGTTAGGCAGCTGTATCCCTGCCTGGGGTCTGCAGAGGGGCAATTCCACACCAATATATACTGATAAGCCTTTTAGCAGGAAATAAGAGCATTTTAGTGTTTTTATGGGATTGTTCAGGTTAATCCCATGGTATGCACTTCAGAATAAACAGAAGACATTTTCAGACTTCTGGGAGAAGGTGTCATTCTGTTACAAGGATATGTACATTTAAATCTCAAAATGGAAAGTGTTCAATTTGCTTTTTTGCAGCTTTCAGCCACTGCAATCTAACACATTATCTTTGCATGTAGAGGTAATATTACAGTTAAAAAGTAATGATTTCTTTTGTAATAGCTTCCTTACTTGCTTCACTTAATGCCATCTGTAAGCTGTGCTACTAGTTCCCCTTAGAGAGCCTATTTGCATGCCCAACTGCTTTTTGAAATGTAATTTATAGGGATCAGTGAGTGACTGACACACATCTACAAAGACATAATAAAACCCTATGAATATAAATTACTGTTTTATTCATGATTTTTACTGAGGCACTGTTTCATTCTGTATTACAGAAGCATTAAAGAAACTACAGGTCCGTGTTGCAACTCTTTTGGTGACCAACCTAGTTTAAGAAGTTCTAAAGCCTTTTCCATCGTCACTTCTGAGATGGTATCAGTTCCCTCAGTTGGGCTGATTCAACTGTTTGATTCTACTCAGATTGCTAAATGATCAATGTTGAAAGTAAAAAAATCCCACATTACTCCTTCCTGGCTCACCCAACTTTTTTTTTATTAGGCTTTTTTAACAGGTACTTCCAGAGAATCATTCCCATAAAAATGATAAATCTGCTGCTTAAGTCAGGAATGAGTGATGGGGATGAAAGGTCTTACCCTGTGTCTAGTGCTAAGAAAATAATAACATGGAGCTTGAGTTTCAGTGTGGACATTGTCCTTAAAAGGCAAGACTTTAGGTAAATATTTGTTAGGTCTCTGCCTCAGAAAACAGCCCTGGTACTCTGCAGATTTGCATTACATCAGGAATGACAACAGACCTTCAATACTTGAAAAAGATAACCCCAGGAGGGTCACTGGAAATGTAATTTCCTGTCAAGGAAAGACATGTTGATCACACTACAGATGAAGCCTTTTAGAAGTGAGAGGAGCATGGATTTGTGTGCAGGCAATGGGAGAGCTTTTTCAGCAGAAATATCAGTTATAATTTGGATAACCTTAGTAAGTAAATTCCACTGCACTACAACCACACTATAATTGCACTAGGGTTTTAATTTCTTAAACATGTAAGCATTGAGATAAATGAGGTCTAGAGAAAAATGGTTGGTACAGAAAGCTCTTACCCCTTTTCCTATTTTCTCTGGGTCTGAGAAAGGTGCATTTTCTTATCAGCACTTTAACACTAATGCAGCCGTAGTAACAGTGGAACCTCCTCTTCCTAAGGAATTAGATATCTAGGAAATTCACCTTTTGAACTTCATGTTGTCAGGATCCTAGAGCTGGCAGTCCTCCCCATACTGAAGACACACAGGATTTCATCACGTCACTTGTCTACCACATGCTGACCCCATGTTCCCTGGCTTAATTTCATCCCCCACTTTCGAAGTTTATTCAGGAGAAGATTTGCACTCACCTTTCTCACTTCCCAGCAATTTCTCTTGTGTTGGCACACATGGAATCCCCACTAATGGAATAAGGGATGTAAAGTGGTGCACATCAGATTCCCTTCATCTACTGCTCTTCCTCTCCCTGGCTCTAGAGAGGTGTCCCAGTTCTCTCTGAAAACAAGGTACAATGATAATTGAATGTGGTATTGCTTGGTCACCAAGATGGAACACAAAGACAGTAAATCAAACAAAGGTGTGGAGAGTTATTTTTAAGACAGTTTGTAGAAAGATTAACTAACTGAGTGTCATTAAGCTGTCTGACCTGACATTTACAGAAGTATCTTTGAAAAACAGGGAAGGACTTTGACATATAAGGAGGGGAACTCTTTCTTAGAGTCTGAATTATGAAAAAAAAAAGAAATAGAAAGCAAGTGTTAGAGTAGCTGTTACCCTCTGCAGTACTGGGTTGTGGTCAGCCTTATCTGCTTCTTTTCAAACATCCTGAATTACTACACTCTGCTTTGACTTCGAGTTACAATTTTCAAGTTAAACAGTCATCCTGACTCTTAGTATCTATTGTTAAAGAAAAGGCTGTGTTTCAAGTTTTAAGGCATGCCAAAGTGATGCTTAAAAGCAAACTAATCTGTGGTAAACTTACCATCACTTTTACAAATATAACAAGTAATTTGAGCTAGCACAGCTGTCTTTTGTTGCAAGCCAAACTAATTCAAAGCACCTGCCCCTTGAAATTTCCTAAGAGGGGGGAGTAGCTGTGGACTGGTAGCTGGTCCATGCATATATGGACATTCAGTTGCCCAGGTGATTGAGAAAGATGGCAGGAGGGAAATGTATAGTGTGTGTTGGAAGTAAGAAAAAACAGGTTTGGGGGTCTTTTAAACATCTTTTGAAATAATAATGTTCTTGTAGGTATTAATTTCAGAGTACAAAGGGCTTGAAACATCAAGTACTTAAGATTACACTGCCTGAAATGTATGGCTTAATTTTGTATTCATTTTTACTATTGAATATTGAATTTTCATTTTCTCTGCCAAGACTAAATTTTAAAGTAGTTCTTTAAGTTAATGACATTGAAGATGCAAGACTATACTTTTGAAAGTGTGGTAGCTCAATGTATGTACTAGAGTAGCATATCAAAACTGAAACATTTAAAAAGTGATTCTTCATTTCTACAGCAAAAGTGATTTTTTTTAAAGCATTCTTTGCTTACCACAGTTAAGGATATAAGTAAAAATAAAGTAACTGTGTCCTGGGGAGAGGTTTCTTAAGGGTTTTTTGATTCAGTATAGAAGTATTGAGATACTCCTCCCAAATAATGATATTTACAAACTGATGGGAAGAGACTAAGAGTCAATCCTGCAGAAAACAAGCCAACAGACCACAAAATCCAACCAAAATATATCTTGATTCTATAGAATAAAGAGATGATGGTGCTAAAGACACAGAAATAATAGATTATTTTAACACCACAGCTACTGGGGATGTAAAGATATTCTTTGAGGAAATACTAATAGAAAGTTTTAAATATTTGTAAACTAACTAGATTGATGGGAAGGAGCCTCAAGGAAAGGTAGGTGTGAAGTAGTTGGAAATGCTTGTAGTGTTCTGTGCTGTTTTGAAATTAGAGCCCTGACTAACATTGTTTAGGGCTAGGTTAAAACAGGTTGGACTAGAATAGTTTGAAATTATGGTAGAGAGGTGGTGTATCCCAAAAAATTGTCTCAAGGCAGATACACAGACACCCAAAGCCAGAAGCAGTACTCTGACCTACCAAATGTCATACAGTTTGCTTTATAACCCGGCTGTGGGCCACCTCCCACAGGAGGCAGGACTTTTTTTCCATGGTGCAAAGACAAGTTCTGCTTTTGTTCTGGTGCCTGAAGAGCAGCTGTATTCTTTTTGCTAGTGCAAACCTTATGCACCTGTGTACTGTATAATGCTGAAGATGGATCTTTTTTCTTGTGCATATCTTGGTGCAATATAATTTGCCTCATGGAACAAAGTGAAAGAAAGAAGGTGCCTTTATGCAAAAATCTCCAACCCCAAAACCTATTTTCTTTATCTGTCTCCCATTTCTTATGGGAACTGCAGCATGCTCTCCTATTTGGCTCAGTCTAGTGATCCAGTTTCCCTCTCACTGCTTCCAGAATGATAATTTACTCAGTCTAGCTTCCAGCACTGCTCCCATGAGCACGACAGCCTTCGTACTTGCAGTAGGAATTTTAGGAAGTCATTTGACATCGGTTTCTTATGCATTGTGGGCAGGGCTTAGGAAAAACAGATTTGGAAGAAAATCACAGATACTGTGAGTAGGATTTTTCGTGTGCTTATGAACAAAGAAGAGTGCATGCTATTTTGCTAAGCAAGGACCAGCCTTCTGTAAAGCTGCTCCCACAGGTGCGAAAGTAGCAGAGAGATGTGTGTAGGTCCTTTTCTCCTGGTGTGTGTGACTGGCACAGTAGGTGTGGTGACGTCCCAGTGTAGGGGTGTGATATGTGGGCAGAGATGTGAGTCCAGGCCTGACCGGGAGCTAGAGCAGTTTCAGCAGTGTGATCCTGATGCTGCCTTCCCCTCTCTACTGTTGAGCACTGAGAAAAAGAGCAGATATGCCTGCTCTCATGGGGCCAGTTTGGACAGCATCTGCTTGGCCATCTCCCATCCCCCCCATGCAATGGGGGCAGGAGAGGGAACTTGGCAGTGGCTCCAGCTGAGGGGCAGCAGCTGCTCGCATGGAGGGCGGTTACACAATGCAGAAGGTGATTTAGAGCTCAGGTCCAGTCTCCTCAGCTGCCAGGCTCAGATAATCTTAAAGGAAGAAATAGGACTTCTAAAGCAGCAGGGGCGTAAACTGAGAACTATAAATGTATGGAGTAGAAGAGTGTTGTTCACAAATTCAGAGTTGACAAATCAGTTTAGTTGTTTTCAGAGTATCTGCCTAGAAGTTCTATTTAAGGTCACATATTGGAATAGAATGACTATGTAACATGGAGAGGCAAAACCATTAAATTTGAAGCACTTACTTTTGAATTAGGAATTGTTCAAGGAGACAGGTGTGGCATACAGTTTAATAAATGTGCAAAGAAAAATCTCTGCTTTATCCTAAAACCAGGAAAATTGTTATTGCCTGGTACTTTACACAATGATACTACTTCATTTTAGAAACTCAAACTGCAAAAATGCTTTGGCATCTAGAAGAGATTTTTTTTCTTTTTTTCTATCAATCAAATGATCCCCAGGAGCTGTATAATCCCAAATTTATTAGGTGTTTTCATTTTAGGCCTAAAAATGCATTAAGCTGTGGCTGTCCTGAGTAGCTAAGCTCCCAGGTCCTGCTGAAATTCTTATGGAATTTACATGTGGGGCTTTGTGATACAAATGCCCACAAGCATGTCATTTAGGGATTATGATCAGAAAATTACTAATAAAACTGATACATGCTTCTTTAGTTTTAACAGCAGCCAGACAGACAGTGATTGCAGAGATCCATTTTTCCTGCCTGCTTATGGTACCTTCTGCAGCACCCACTCCCTCATTTTGGAAACAGAAAACCTCAATTCACCACCTCTGTAATAAATGGGGCTCAAATCATACTCCCAAGGTTACTTTTCTGGGTTTCCCTCCCTGGCTATGTTGGCTGAATACATTCAATATAAATAGAAATTTAAAGTCTCCCATATGCTACTTGAGTGAAATCCTAAAAATGGTACTGTTCCACTAGTATTTTGAGTATCACGTATATATGGCCCTGTTTTCTCTGTCACAAGTATTATGTGACACCTGAGGCTTTTCTTATTCGCAGTTTTGCAGGCTAACTTTTTTTTTTTTACTTCTCTAGACTTCTAGAAATAGTGTCACTACTCAAGAATTCCTTTACCAAATGAAGTGAGAAGGGGATGACTTCTCTTCTTCCCATGCAACCTTAAATTTGTTTACATATGTTTCTTCTGATAGCATCAGCATTAAAAAATGTGAGGTATGGCAACAAAAATCTATGGATTTTTTAAATGGTTTGTTAGAAAATAGTAAGCTGCTGAATCCTGACCTGATGCACAGTAGGGCAACGTATACTTTTTTATGTCAGCAGAATCAGGAAATTCCAATTTGTGCTGTCCACATTACAGGCTTGAGTGAATCTTGTAAGGGCACTGTGCTGTTGCAGAACCAGAGAATGGGTCAAGCTGGAAGTGACCACAGTGGGTCATCTGGTCCAATCTCCCTGTTCAAGCAAGGTCATCCTAGAGCACAGGGCATGGGATTGTGTCCAGGTGGTTCTTGAATATCTCCAGTGAAGGAGACTCCACAGCCTCTCTGGACAATCTGTTCCAGTGCTCAGTCACCTGCACAGTAAAGAAGTTCTTCCTTATACTCAGGTAGAACTTTCTGTGCATCAGTTTCTGTCCATTGCCTCCTGTCCTATTGCTTAGCACCACTGAGAAGAGGCTGGATCTCTGACACCCTCTTCTCAAATACTTCTGTATATTGTTGAGGTCATCTCTCAGTCTTTTCCAGACTGAACAGGCCCAGCTCCCTCAAACTTTCCTTGTAAGAGAGATGCTCAAGTTAAAGTAGACACCTTCAAGACAGAGCCACACTTATATCTGAACTTCAGTTTGGAAAATGAGATAGTTCACATCCCTCTAGTTCTTTGCAATTCAAGACTGAAAAAATGTGACATACAAAGGGAGAGTGGAACATCTAATTTATTAAGCAATGTAATCCTAAGTAGTGAGATATTACCCGTGTAAACTTTTGAGGCCTGGTAAAGTATGTATTGATAAAGTTAGGATAGAATAGTTTCGGAATATTTGTATATATGTATATGTGTACAAAACAATTATGTGTTTCTGATTTTATCACCTTTATCTTTTTATATAAATACTGATTCTGTAGATGGCTTTAATCCTGCTTTCAGTTTTCTTTTTTTTTTTTTTTATCAGTATAATATATCTTTTAAAACTGAGCAGGCATGTTGTTATGACAGTTGGCAGGGAAAGAAATCAGATCACTTACAAAAATCATGCCAAATCTGTGAAGGAAGAATCATTTAAGAAGTCATAAAATATGGGTTAATCCCTTCATGAGTGAGCACTTTTGAGAACTTGGAGCTGATTTGAACAATGGGAATCCACCATGCACCACCAAGACAAGAATGGTCCAGGAGGGAATGGGTCCCTGCTGCCCTGCACTGTATCACTTTCAAAATTCCTGGAAGTCAAGCATTGATTTATGCTGTTGATTTTGAGCATAGGTTAATGCTCTTTCAGCTTAGTTTTAGAATGTACCTGACTAAGCAATCTGTAGATGTATCTGTAGGTAGCCCTGGACATCTGGTAACTGCTTGCTCTAGTGACTTGTATGGACTTTCTCTAGCACTGGTAAACGTGTGAATGATCAGCTTATTATTGATCACCACAGAGAAATGGTTTAGAAATTTATATCCTTTAATAATTTATTGCTTTCAAAGGAAAATTGGTTTATTTTTTTGTCAAGTTCATACAAGATCTACACTCCTGTATGGATTGGTTGTATATGAACAATCCAGAATATCAATTCAGTTGTTTAGAGGAAGAGTTTAGATGCTGTCTAGAAGAAGACAGTATGTCTTTCCTTAGTCTTTCAGTGCCAATATTTTAATTGTCATTCATAGTCCAGCAATGTGTGCTTTTAATTTAGCCGGTAAATCTGCTCCAGCCTGTGAAATAAGAAATTACTATGTCCATTAGAGGCTTTGGAAACTGAAGCGTTTCATTTGGGAACCATTAAGTTTCAATGCCACTGATTCATTTCCTGGATTTTCAACTTAACAGATTTGATTTATTGAGACAGAACTATGATCTATGATTTTTTTTTATATGATAGCTTGAATAATGATGTGACATGATATGCTTCACCTACTAATGGCAACAGTTAAGTAAAGCTGGTGCTGTCTCATATGCAGTGCTTGGAACAGATGCACATGGTGTCTGTTTCTGACTGTTGGCTAGACAAAACGAGACAGCAGTTGCTTGGCAGCCCTTAGAAATTGTTTGACAGGTAATGGATTGTAAGAACTTGGTCTCTGTAGAGCAAGAGGGCTTTGAGGTTATCCCTGCTATCAAATTACTGCAGGTTAAAAGAAAGCTTGCTACAGCAAATCATTTAGCCTTTCCACACAACAAAAAAAGGTATGGCTGAAGCAGTGGAATGATATTTACTTGCACTAAATCTGATCCTATTAAGATGTATTTAGATTGCTAAATTCTCGAGATTTTTTGTAAAGGACAAACCATTCCAAAAGATTTCACACTCTTCCTGTGTTTGGAAGCATTACATTTTAAACTATGTAGGTTCTACTGCTTTTTCCTAAATTGCAGTTGAAAATAATGGATAGCTTGGTGCCCAGCATTATTTACTTTGTTTTATTTCAGTACGTAAATTGAGATTTGCTTGAGTGACTATGTTAATTTTTAAAAATAACAAACAAACAAACAAAAAATAGGCCCTGAAGCTCCTGTTTTTATGTGAATAATTACATTGTTTGGGTTAAATTAAAAGTTGCACCTTTCTGGGATTGTAAAGGGGCAGTTTGCCCCAGATCATTAGTGTTAGAAGACCCATATAGAAATTGCCATGGGATTACATACAGACGTACCAGTATTTATTGGTCTTTATTTCAGCTGTTCCTGGGCTTGTGCGTGGGCTTGGCAATCCTGGGCTTTTTATCTAGTCTGCCAGCATAGGAGAACCAACAATCTGGAAAATGGGGGGATGAGCAGGATGTATCACTGGGAACTGGGTAAGACAGACTGTAACCCCTGCTGGGATTCCAGTCCTGACCAGCACTCTCAACATTTCCCTTTCCTTATTAGAATATCTTGTATGCTGAAAAACCAACAGAAAACAGAAATCCTTTGTCATTAAGGTTGATTTTGTGGTGCATAAATACTTTTCAACTAGCATTGCAGCTGAGCTTTTGAGTCTGAATGCCTCAGCCTTGAAGGATGACTGCTGGAGGACTGCAAATGTGTGAGCTCAGGGTCATCCTAACCTGATTTTACTGCACATGAGTGTGCCCTTAATTGTGCTGCCAAGGACAGAGCATTCACAAGTCTCTCTCACAGCTACATTCAGCAGGGAAACTTATTATCTCTCCTGAGTATGTGACTGAATGGGGATAATGTGGATAATGCCCTTGAAAAACCAGCCTGCATTCTGCTGTCCAAAGGTGATTTGGACATTCAGAACCTTGCTACTGACTAGTTAGTACCAGCTTTCTGCATCCTAATTGTTTTCTTGCTAACAGGTTAAAAAACAAAAAAACCACCACTGCATACATTGATGACAATGCTAATTCATTTGTACAGAAAAGGTTAGAGAAAAACTAAGCAATCATGTCTTAACCAGCTCAGAAGGTATCACATAAAACTGTACTCAAAGTCACAGTTCAGATTATGAAAGAGACAGGTCAGTGTCTGGAAGAGAGAATGACCTTGCTTGTTTAAGAATTTATAACATACCTCAACTCCTTGAGACCTTTTCTGCAACCAAGGACAGCTCACAGTGCTGACATATTTCTTTTAGTACTTGAGAATTAACTGCACAATCATACTTGTTCTCAGAAATGGAAAACATTCTGAAGGAGCCAAATGGACACTTGATAAAAATGTGGGGTTTTTCTGGAAAGGCATGGCATCATCAGTCTGTAGAGCACCTTTCGTCTTAGTGTTGCCAGCAATAAACAGAAGAAACAGAACTTCCGAAAATGCTCATCTGAAAATGTTGGTGCTTCTGAGAAGATCATCTAGACAGAGGTTCTCTTCTTCACTGAATGGGAAGAGATTGTAGCATATGGAAATGTATTATCAGACAACTACCTCAAATGTCAACCTCCTTCTTTCTTCCTTCGTAAGGCATCAGTTCTAAATAACTAACAGAATTATCCTGAAAACTGTGGAGTGTGAAACTACCTGCATGAATCCTCTCATTGATCTCTGACACATGATCAGTCTGCTTAAAATGAGGACAAAAGGATTTATGCCATTTCTGCAAAACTTGGATGATGCATGGAGCTCGTTTCTAGACTGATCACTGCCTTTTGAAATATAGGCTATGCATCATCTTCTCTCCATATGCCCAGACAGCCCTCTGTCAGGGATGCTGATGTCAGCAAATACAAAAAAGGTGTAGTTACATAGCGTAGCCTTGAGGGTGGCATTAGTGAGAAACTGGGCAAAAGATCTTGCTCTATCTGATTCTGCAGTTGTGCCCTAAACACCCATACTGATTCATTACCAGTAAAGAACAGGTCAAGCATATCTTTTGCACACTTGCCTTAATATTGTAGTCACTGTATTTTTCACTGCTCCATTAAAAACCCATGAAGAGAAATTTTACAGAACCTTATATACTGTGATTTCATAAGGCTTCAAAAAGAGGATTTGACTAAAGAGACTAAAGTACATGTAAAATAAAACCCATATTTTCTTATATTTCTAACTTCATGGCATTAAAAATCCCTTTGCTATGCTTGTAGTGACACTTATGTTTTACTGTCCTTAGTGCAGAATTACCCTTGCATTCCTCATGCACTCAGAAGATGTTGCTGTTAATGCACCTGGGCAGAAACCCTTCTCAGCCACAGTGGTCCCTGTGCAGTTAAGGAAGCTGCAAGAGAAAGTCTAGCAGTAAAGGAAAAGTGATGTTTCCAGTGATTTTATTTTCTTTCATTGTTTACCCAAGCTTTTAGTAAGTTACAAGGCTCTCCGGGTTGGGATGTTTCTACTGCACCCATGTATAAGGTAAAAGTCACATTTCACATGACAACTATTACAACATCTTGTTTATCTGCACGTAGAAACTGGAAGGCTCAGATCAGCACGTTATGCTGTCTGAACATTTATTTTGCAGACAGGAGAATTCTGATAGCTGTAAGAGCTCCCTGACCTCCTCTTAAAACACACCAACCCTCTCCCAGTAACTGGAAGGTGACTTTAGATACAGATATTAGCAGGAGAATTTATTGGAGAGCACTACACACTTTAAGAGGCAACTGTGAGAAAAGGTAACTCAACAAAGCTCAGTAAACCTCATGTAAGTATTAGAAACTTTGATAAAAAAGATGTAAGGCTAACACTAAACTCACTCCCAATCAATGTGTGAACTTCTCCACAGATGTGCTTGTACACAATAAATAGATCCGTTATCCTCGTGTTGGGACTGAGGATAAGCCCTCTCCTCAGACCCAGGCAGCAGCAGGCTTTGGCAGAGCTGAGAGGCTATTAAACACCCACCAGCCCCGGGCACTGCTGCAGCCGGTCAAGCACCAAAGCCATGGCAGGGATTGCAGTGTTCAGTGTGGTGGCAGACTGTTTCTGTCCTTGCTGAAAGGCAGCCTTCTGTACCAGCTCTGGAGTGAGCAGTAAATGGTAGAAAGGGGAGATGCAATGAAAGGGGAGGGTGGGATTTCTGATCTGTTGGCCAAAGCAACTGCCTACTTACTGGAAGCAGTCCTGCTCATTTTTTTGAGGCAGTCTTTTCTCAGGTGACAGAGTACACAGCCTGCAGAAGTCATTATTGATATTACTATGAATTTTCAATGAGGTGACAATGAGGTGATTTATATTTAAATAGGGAGTATCTGAATTATTTCCTCCAAGATCTCTCAGACAGAGAGAATTTAATAACAAGGCAGGTGTTTAAGTCAAATATGTTAGTTAGTTGATGTCTGTTTTGACAGGGTCATGTTCTAAAATTGCTCTTCCAATAAACTTTGAAATGTCACGAACAGTTGAGGAATAATTACAATTTTAAGCAGAAAACACCATTCCCTATGCTAGAGTCAATTTAGTTAAAGTAAAATTTCATTAAAGGCATGTGAGTAAGATCTTAGAATGATGAAACACCCAGGTTGGAAGAGACCTCAAAAAATCACCCATTCCAATGTTTGTGGGCAAGGGAGTCTAGGTGAGATTATCTAGCACCCTGTCCAGTTGAAAATCTCTGTTGATGGAGACTCCACCACATTGCTGGGGAGGTTGTTCTAGTGAACAGTTGTTCTAACTGTAAAAAAATCTCTCTATTATATCAAAATGAAACTTCTGAGGTTGGGTGTAGATCTATGAACAATAAGAAGAAAGGCTGAATATAGCTATAGTGCATAGCAGCAGAATATGTTCAATAATCCTTAGTTTGGGGGTTGGGTGTTTTTAAGTTAACTTAGGGTCTACTGAGTTCTTCACAGTGACATGCACAGCAAGGTATTTGTACCTCAAAAGCCATCTGTGCATGTGAAATTGCTTCTTTTTCTGCATACCTCTGTGAACTTTTACACACTGGTAATCTGCTGGTATATTATCTAATTGCTTGTTTTTGTTAGGTCTTTCTGAAGTTTACTCCATTTCTCTGCTGACCAGTTTGTATCACCTCTTTGCTTGGTCCTTCTTTTCAGGGTGTGAACAAAAAAGTCATTCAGGCTTATGAGGAAAAAATCTGCTCTTTGCAGGCCCTTGCTGTTGCTGTTTACTTAGCAGTTGTCTGCCTTGTGTTTCCAGAATAATTACCTTGTCATTTGGTCTGTTGTTTTTGCCAGTACTGATGTCAAACTAAGCGATAATACTCTAGACTTTGCCCATCTTTATTACAGAGTGATACCATATTTGCACTCTCAGTTGTTTTGTTTGTAATTAATTTTAGATAAGTATGTGCTAAAGGTATCATTGCTTGTCTGACAGTTCTAAAAAAACTAGCAGAGGTGTGACCTTGCTGCCTTGTGATGCATCAGCTTGAGTAGAGGAAAGGCATCCGGGTCTGAGGGGTTAGTGTTCCCTTGCAGGGGATGCTGGCTTCTCAGCACACGTCAGCTAGCATCCCTGGATACAATCCTTGCTCCATTTATTTTAGAGACATAGACATAAAATCCTTTCACCTCAGAACATAATGGCCACATCCAAACTGAAATCTGCATCCTGGCAAGGTGCCCAAGTCTTTTGCCGTATGCCTTGCTCCTGAAATGCACGTTTTCTATATTTTGTTTTTCTTAAAACATAGTGTCCCAAATAGGCCCCAAAGGGCAGCTAGGACTCTGTCTGGAGTTTGTGTTGCATGTGCTCCAGCCTGCAGTTATATTATCAGCAGTCAGGAACTTGTATTCATAATGGGAAAGATTTGGAAGAAACAAACACTTCAGAGTAAGCAAATTCATTACCAGCTGGAAAAATGATGGAAGGAAAATCCATCTTAAAGTGCAGCCTCTTATGTTTGCTTTTGTGTATTAGCAATCTTCTGAAAGTATATCCTCAAAAATATCAAACTCAACACAAGATGAAAATCACAGTTACCATCCGCAACAAATAAAACAGATGACATGTCTTGAAAACTTCAAGCTTGTTAAAAAAATCTTCAGAAACTACTTATCATCTGTATTTTCTCCTTAATAATTCCTGTATTGAACAAATACTGTGCTTTACAGTGGTGATTGTATTTTATCTGAGAATTGAGCTGTCAGATTAAATCGCCTCTTAATTCCAAACAGACAGCATTTTCCTTCTTTTTAATTGCCACTATGAAAAATTAACTCTTTTCTTTTTCTCACCTTTGTTTTATATTTATAGTTTCATCACCTTTCTCCCCTTGCAATTTTCTTTCTCATTCTTTTTCTCCATTTATTTATGTCTCAGCATTATTCCCCTTCTGTGTCACATTTCTATTTCATTCCAGCTCCTTTTTGTCAAAACATACTGATGTCTCCCCATAGAAAACTGCATTAAGCTGAAGAGTTTGTGCTGCTTTATGATAACTCAGATAAATATCTGAAAGAATTAATAATTGTATCCAACCCAGAATACTGTTTATCTGTCTTCCTCAGGCACAGTTAAACTGTCTCGGGCAAAGGTATTGCGCATAGATTAGAACGAGAGCTGTATTTTGTAAGTCTTCATTGAATTTCATCTTTTGATACTTGAAAAAAAATTGTTCCATCAGTTGCATTTTCTTTTATGGGACATTCACATATTAGTGAAATAAATTTATTTCCTCACAGATGTGACTGATGGTAACAGCAAGAACCAAGTTTACTGGATTTGAGTCTTTATTACCTTTGGAATAAATGCATGACTGCTGCTCACCCTAGAGCCTTTCTGGTCCAGAGGAAGAAGGCAAGTGGGCATTTGAACTAATACTGTTCTTTAAGAGCCATAAAATATTATTTCGAGATGAACCACAGATTCACTAATAGAAAAGAAGAAATAACCTTCTTATTTTCTTAGTGGTACTGGACTTAACAGTGCAGAGGGATATTAATAAAGTATTGAAAAATGCTGTAGAATTCCTCATATTTTAATTTTTTGATCAGACCTTACTGACTTTTTTATAACCTGTTTAAGTCATAAAGTACTAGTGACAGATTAGTACAACCCATCCACATATACCTACAGACCATTTTACCCAGTCAACAGAAAAACTACAGCTAACTTGAGCAGTATAGAGATGGATGCCTTCATAGAAGACATACAGTGAACTGGCTATCTTTGAAATATTTACCCATTAGATAAGGGTATTTTGTTTGGAATGCATGTCTTTTAAACTTATTAGACTTCAAACAGAATATGAAAAGCAAAAGGAACAAAAATGAGCCACAGTGAGCTGGACTTCTGAGTCATGGGTTGCTTTAAATTGTAAATACCTGAGGTGATTATCCATTGTTTCTTTTCTGAAGACCACCTGTACAGCATGACATCTTCACAAGAATACTGTATTCCAGAAGTTCTGTCTTCTGCACTAAGCCAAGATGTTTCACCTTGGTGTGAAAGTCAGTGGGTTGGATACTGAGGCCAAGAAGAAAATGTCAGCTGAAAATTGCATGTCCACTGTTCCTATCACAAGCATGTACCTGGTTTGATCTATTGCTTACAGCGTTCCAGGTCTTGAAATTAAGGCTAAGGCAGGCCATCAGCTAGATATGTTAAAGTGAATGCTATATGCACTGCATTTCAATTCTCTGGTATCAAAATTACAATTTTTACTTTGGCTGTTGTCCAAGCCTTTCCAATATGCCTTCCATTTCCTTTGCCTCCTACCAGTTAGATAGGCCATCTGTTTTCCCAGTGAAAGTTAAAGAGCCAATATATGAAAAGCACAAGCTCCTTTAAAAATAACTTTCCCACTGTTTTGTATTCATGTAATTTCATAATGATCAGACTCTGTTTCTTGTTGCTCTTCCTTAGTGCAGGCGAGATTTGTTAGCTATCGAGGGTGTTGTTGTTAAGTAAATGTTGTTTGAGGTTTTCCCTTCAAGTACAGCTCTCTAAGAAGACATCAGTTGGAACAATCTGGTGTTCTTTCATGAAGATTTTCTCTCTGGCTTGAAAGTGACATATGTGTAGGATGAAAATTACATATTTCTTCAAGAGTATGTGCTATTTTTGGCTATTGTGATCTGTACATTCTGTTCATGTTCCATAAAAGATGAATGTAAAAGGCTTTTCTTTCTTTTTTGAAGTTCTTGGAGAAAGTCTGCACTATTCACTCTGATATTATAGAAAGAAATTCTGTCCCAGAAATGTATTAAAAAGTAACATGGAACAGATTCTGTTGTGCAAGAGAAATAATAGATATATCCCAGCTGGGTTCTCGTACTCACTTAATTTTCTTTTACTTTCATCCAATCAATTCTTTGCAGTTCTGTCTGGTAGCTGATATAGTACATCAGGGAAATTACAGCTGATTTCTAAAACCTATTTCACGGAAAGCATTCAATGAAACTAAAGACTCAGCATAGAAGTGTCAGAAAGAGATAGCTTTCCTGCTCCCTCCTCTGTAAGGGCTGTACTGGAAATCGCTATAAATGCTTCCTTTCTTAATTACTGAAATGCTAGGGATATTGCTTAAATAATCACATTCAAAGCAAGGGATTAGGAAAGAATTTTTCTCAAGTTTTTGACATAACCAACAAAACCTTAAAAAGTCCCAAAAATGAAATACCTTTTAAGGCTCTTATATCAGATCTTGTGCCCAAAGGTACAGTTACTCTTATAAAGATGTTGATGGTAATTTCATTTTCCCTTCATATACATACAGAAAGGCATATTATAAGGAGTTAGCTAATCTGT
Organism: Orthonyx spaldingii; assembly: GCA_013397795.1. Classification (NCBI taxonomy): domain Eukaryota; kingdom Metazoa; phylum Chordata; class Aves; order Passeriformes; family Orthonychidae; genus Orthonyx; species Orthonyx spaldingii. The sequence goes on from VZTJ01000081.1 coordinate 307,003, forward strand.
AGAGAGATGTGTGGTGCTAATCTCTATGCCAGCTGTGAGAAATTAAAGGAAATTAATCTGAAAAATGCATTCTCGTTCCATTGCTGACTTCTGAAGTGTAAGTTAACCACTCCTCTAGGTTTTATATTTTTTGAAGACAAGAATAAGCACTTCATTTCAGTAAAATAGATGACACTGCTTATGAAAGAGATGCAAAATTCAGATAATTAGGCTATAAGATCCCTCTTCTCAGTTTTTCCTATATTTCATGCTTTCCCCAGGAAAACAAACCAAGAATTTGGAATAAGGTTTCTACAGTGATAGTTAATCAGTTTCAAAATGGCAGTTGTACAGAATTTTTTATTATTGCTGTTCCTTGTAGCAGTATGTATACTAAATAACGTGATTTGACTTATATAGGATACAGAGAACATGTGAATAATTAACCTTTTATTTAATGCCAGAAGAAATGTTAATGATACTATCCATAACATAAAGAGATGTTCGCCTTTGTTTTCCACCTTAGACAATTCATGCAATGGGGAAAAAATATTCATGATTGAATGAAATTAACCAAACTCATGGGCAGGTTTTTTTAAGATATGGAATAATGGATTTAATTAATAAAATGAACAAAATAACATTGCTTTCCTTGGAGAGCTGCAGAATCTTCCTCAAACCTGAGGGAACAGCAGGCTGTGATGCTGCTTCTCAATACCATCTGTTCTTTGGGTTTGAAATGATTTATGGGAATTGTTCATGTTTTCCTGTTGACAGTTCAGCAGTAAGTTCTCAGGCAACAATGAAAGTCTAAGCAAATATACACTACCACTAAAGTTTACTCTTCTGAAAAAATTATAATATATGTTGAATATAGAAGCTTATATCAATACAATATAAATACATTGAAAAGAAGATACTAGTCATCCTTGCTTCCATCTCACCAGGCACTTTGGGTAGATATTCAAAGTATTCACTAAAATTGTTTTAATATAATTGAAAAAATTACATCAATCTTCATGGGAATAAGATTGAGCCAACACTGAGTACTTGTTAATATCTCTGCTCCTTCTCAAGTTTTTTGAAATTCTTGCATTAAAAAAAAATATTGCCAGACATCATCCAATTATATGATACTGGGCTCTGCAGTATTATTTAAACATATTTTTTATGCTGTTTGAGGATGCTTTCACATTCAGCATGACTACTGTTTTCACTCTTGGATGTTATTGTCTTACCTCAGGTTTGAAGTATGCCAATTCATTTTCATGTATTCCATGCCATTGGCATATAGGTAGGTCTCTCCTGAGATGTTAGGTAGCAACAGGGCTTTGTAAGAAAGAAAGGGTTAGTTGGGGACTCAACTATTCAATTTCCCATCCTGAATCTCTGCTCATCAGGGAAGAAGTGCTGAACAGCTGGATCTGGCCAGACAATGGTGATTCCAGTTTGGATTCCCTTGTGAAGTTTCAGACTTCACACTTGTTTTGCAACAGATCAAAAGGCTCACAATAACTGTCACCAAGCTCAACACACCCGTCCTTTGGAAATAAAACTGCATCTTCTTGGGTCCTGAGCCTCAAATCAACTTCCAGAAGTGTTTGCTTCACCTTCAGCCTGGTGACCAAGGCATGAATTCCTTGCTGTAATGCATTCATAATGCTTCTGTCTCAGTTCTCTCCAGTTGAGGCAGTGAAAGACTCTCAGCATGAGCTTCCTATACTGTCAACAGATTCCCAGTCAGTTGGCTAAAGGATTCATAGGTTTGTGTTCTGGTGAACCCTGTGTTTATGACAATTTTTGGTGAACTCGTACATCTACTTGAAATGACAATGATTGCAGTTGAATTTGGTTAACAAAACACGTTAATAAAAGCTTGGTTTTGTACTAACTGAAGGTGAATCTTACTCAAATTAGTAAAAATTTTCTTTATGAGAATAAACGCCATAGCAAAAATCCTGATTTGTTGTCCCATGGAAACTGTCAAAGACAGTTTCTCAGTGAAACTGGGAGACGAAAACGCTGCATTTGTCTTTCAAGCTCCTCAGAGAGCCAGGAGGATGCAGCTAATGACATGGTGAGAGCATGCTGCAGTCCTTAGGAAGTGGTTGATCATTATCCACCATTTCAGCTTTTACATCCAAACTTGCCAAGATCTATTTACAATTAAGATCTTATTTTTCTAGCAAATCCAACATGTGATCTGTGTGCATTTTTCTCCTAAGTCAGCAATTTCATGAAAAAGACTATGTTACTCTTAATATTTTATTAGTATCCCAGAGTTTTGTTGCCTTTCCCATTGTCTTCATAAGTTGGATCAATGCAAGCCTCACTCACCTCCTTTACAAAGATTTAAATTGAACTTTAGTCCCTCACTGTTCATTGTTTCTCCATTTCTGCATCTTTTGCATCATGTCTTTTCTTCTTGCATCCATTTGGGTTTTTAACTCAGGTATTCTGAAAATTATACCCAGAGGGGAAAAAAAGAAAGCATTGAGAACATTGAACAAAAGAAATAATATGCATATAACCATTATTATATAATATAATCAGAATAGCTACCTAAATCATGTAGCCATTTCTGAGAGAAATATCATGATTAATAGGAAACTATTTACCAGTTTCCATCAATATTCAAAGTATGTCCAGTTCTCTAAGACATTAAGTTTAAAGCCTTTCTGTATGGATTAAGAACTTGGTGCATAGAAAGACTGTAGAATCATACCCCTGGTACAATACAACTGTAAAATGCCTAGAAAATATGAAGTAGATTTGTAAGGATAACTAGTTTTCAAGAAGTAGTAATCTCCTGGAATAGATTGATGGGATGTCATTGCCTGTATTGAAAGAAATCTATCCTGCAGTGAAAATCACAGATTCAAATCCTGCTTGTCTTTGGTGGTAGAGATTATTTAATATGTTCCTAGTTTACTTCACTATGAACTTCCTATCAATAACAGATACTTTTTAATTGTGTTGGGTACTTTTTCTTAAACTTCAAACCCTTTGTGTTTATTGGGAGCATACAATCTGAGAAGAGCATATCTTTTCATAATAGTTTTTTTATACAGTGACAGATGATACTCATATTTCCAAAGCATCAAATGTAACAGCTTGGTTCTATTTAATTGTCTGGCTTTTTCTGTTTCATTTCACATGGAGCTGTAATTGCACATTAAAAAAAAATTATAAAAATCTGATGTAAGGTTCCAGTAAAAACAAATTATTTACTGAAGAAACAAAAAATTTAATATTTGACAGGCACAAAAATGCATCAATTATATAAAACATCATTTTTGTTGTTCAGTAACTGCCCCATAGTCTATGGCATCAGTTCACAAGGAGCTGGTTTAGCAGCTTAGAAGATGAACAGCAACACATCTTTTTGCCTTCCCCAGTACTTGGAAAAAGTTTTCCATTACTATCTACTGGTCCTTTCTGGATGACTGCATTAATCATATTTCTTCTTTCTTTGTTATAATAGCAAGAACTTTTATGGGATGAGATGAAATAAATAGGAAAATATGAAACACATTTCTTGGTGTGCGAAGATTCTAGTGCAAGTAGTTACTGAAATATAACCTGTAACATCTTCAAATGTCTGATACCAACTTTAAGCAATTGAAAAATGCAGGAGGAAATCTGTTTAAGTAACCATCCGACATACAGTAAATCTTTAAAAATAAAATAGGCATCCAGTCTAATTCTGATTTCATTCTGAATTTAGCATAGCTCAACGCCTTAAATTTCTCAGCACACTTCAATTTAACAGGGAACACCTGTAGCACTGCTCTTCACCATGTTGCAGTCTAATTCAAATAGAAATCACATAATAAGTTTAGTACTCAGAACACCTGCTGCCTTAAAACATATTCCTTTGAGACACTTTTACACTAAGCTTTCCTACATCTTCAAAGGACTGTGAATAAAGCCATGGTTCTTTCAAGAGCTTTAATATTCCCTGAGATAAAAGTGGAAAATGTATAAATTGTTCTTTGTGAAAACATGATGACAATTTTCACAACTTACCACCTAAATCAGCTCTATTTGGATGTGGAACTCAGTTGTATATCCTGCACAAAGAACAAATAAATTTTCCACAGAATTTGTTAGGTGATATTGGACAAAACCAGAGTGCCTGGTCTTAAAAATAATGAATCCTAATTTTATTGCCTTTCTTTTAAGAGTTCTAATGTCCAAAAGTGTCCCAAATTCAGCAAAGTGTTTATATTCTTAAGTCCTGCCCTGTGGACAAAGGCAATGACTGGTGATGGATATTTCAGTGGTGTCTTTCCATGCTTTTTTCTTCTCTCAGTGATAATGGGATAACTTTGTGTAAGAGACTCACCAGGGCAGCTGTCTCATTAGTTTTCCATTTGGTGGACTCAGCTAACTAGGAAATAATTTTGCAAGTGAATTGCACCTTGTAGCACCACTAAGATTTTTTTGCAAAACAAGACCTCGACGACCCCTTTCAGCAATTCAGAAAATGTTGAACTGTAGAAACATGCTAGAGGAGACAGTCCCTAGAATCAAAGAAGAGCACAGACCCAGGCAAAGGGTGGAAGAATTGGGATCTAATGCCAGTAGTTGTAATAAATCAGAGCTTAGAGATAGAGGAAATGGGACTTTGAAGCTTTCTCTCCAAAGGATGTGGCTGGAACATCAGTTCCTGGACATGAACTTCCTGGATAGGAACAAGTTCTGTGCTGAACCACTCATAGGCATTCCAGCACTTCCCAGGGGACAGTTGTGCAGGCAGCAATCATTGTACCTGGCCTGCAATTCCGCCTTCATATAAACAAATGTTGCTTCACAATCCTACCTTTCAAAAGCAAAAATGAAAGCATTCCATTCATCATTTTAAAAAACAGCAATAAATGCAGAGCAATGCTGCTTCTCTTTTGGGGAAAAAAACTCCAACTGTCCAAGCACAAAATACCCCACACAAACAAAATGTTTCATATTATTGGCTAGCATGCTGAACATACAAGGGTAAAATGCAGTCCACAAGATGACAGAGATAGAGGATAGAACTAATTTTTCATCCTACCCTTTTTGTGTGTACAGTCAGACTGCAATAAGCACAAAACTTCCTGGTTAGGAGCATGTATTGAGATTAAATAACAAAGAGAGAATGTGTATAAACAGTTAAGCTTTTTAATTAATTAAAATAAGGTATGGGAACTGGAGAAGAATTAAATTCTTGGATAGCTTAGCATCTGTTCTTTATATTCTCTAATTACATATTTAGAGTACATCCAATGCTTCTGTTGCTTCTTTGGCTTTTAATTTTGCCATTAATAAATAATTTAGGCATGGTACAACATGACAGCTTATTGATCCTTACAGATGTTTTGTGCATTGGAAAATATTTGGGTTTGTATTGGGACTGTATCCCATGAGCAAGAGCCCATGACTTATCTCTGTAGTTGCATGTATTACATACTGCACTAATCACAGAGCATTAGTCACGTGACAGCCATATATCTTCATTCTCCAAACACAGGCGAGTCACTTAAAAACTAACACTGCAAATTAATGTGATTCTGCATAGCAAAGAAGGGCTTTTGTGTCTTCTGCCTCTTTGCTTACCCATTGGGGCTCCCACGCCGGAATCCCTACTCTTGCAGCAGTTACTCATTTCAGCTTCTCAGTGTCTTCTGTCTTCTCTCATCCTTTCCAGTGCATGAAACTTGTTTCCTGAATGTTGTTTTTTGGAAATTTTTAATGAATTTCCATAGTCCATATGCATTTTTTATAGTGTCTGTTGCTTATGTTTTTCCTCAGAAGACAAAGACTGCACTTCAAAGTTGTGTAAGTTCTCTGTGTTAGGCTGTTTGTTGACAGTGACAGAGAGCCCAACAACTGGACAGAGAACAGAGACACTGATATATGTTCCACATGACATGTGTCTGTCCAGAACCTGTGCACACTGTCCAAGTGTCAAAAGGATCAGTTTAGAGTTATAAGAATTTCTAGACATGAGTATTTTTAGACCCTGGCATAAAATAGTACACTTTTTTTTTTTTTTTTTTATTTATTTTTG
>VZTJ01000081.1:313082-332276 GCA_013397795.1 Orthonyx spaldingii
TTTTAATTATTTTTGACATGGAAATATTGAAATCAGATAACCAAATACACCATCAATATTGGCTGGAAATGTTAGATAACACTCCATGACTAATTCTTTCTGGATGTTTCTGGAGGTTTTAATTTATTTTCAGTTATATTTTTGTGTACCTTAGGAACCCAACTGCTAAACTGTTTCAGCAAAATATTTGCCTTAGCAGAATGATAGTGGTTATGATAGATGTGAAAAAGAAAAATAATACTGTGTTAATTAATAGAACAAAGGAAAAAAAATAAAGGTTAAGCATAACCACTATCTTCTGTTAAGAGAAAAACATGCTGTGTGATACAGCACAGCTTTGAAGCATTGAAACAAGTCAATCAATAACTTCATCAGGAAGAACAAGTAAGCTAGTAAAAATCAGTATTTCACCATCTTCCTTGGCTTCCCCTGCTCCTCAAAGCTCTATAAGGCAAACCTGCTTTCCTGGAGTTGTAACAGAGATAGATAGTAGCACCGAGATTAGAAAAACAGAATTTCAGTTTCTGGAATATATTTATTTGTTTTCTTAGTATTTTGTGGAAATCTGTTTCACTCTGTTCACCAGACCTGACGGTCTGAGGAACCAGTAAATTCAGAAACAAGGTGTAAGAGTAGGGCTTCAAAGTGATGTGAATTATGCTGCTTTTTCACTGCTTTAGCTGTTTCAATTTTCTGCAAAGTGCCATCTGTTACTTGAAATCATACAGAGTATACTACAAAGGAAAATTCAGAGGCTTTCCATTCACTGTGGCAGAGTAGAATTGGAACGTTAAAAACTGCAACAAGGAAAGTTTGAGTTTTAGTATTGTTCCTTCTAGGATTGTGCCTTTTCTAAATGTGAGGTAATGTTGGATTTCCTGACTTTTGTTTGAAAATGCTTTAATTTGCCCTACTTATTCTGCCTCTAACACCTGCTAACCTATGTTGAACTGTTAAAATAAGTATATTTCCTTTGTTAAAAAACCACATGGAAGTCTAAAGTTATCCCTTAAAATATTTTTTGCTATACTGAATAAAATAGAATAATGAGAGGCAAAAATACATGGCATTGGCCACTACTCCTAAAGATACTGAATAAGAATGAATAACGTCACATTATCATGATTAATGTATATAATAACAGACATATTATTAGAATATTATTGCATCAACCCCATTAGTGCCATAGATTCACTATTGCTTATATCACATACTTGGAATCAGGAATCTGAGAGTATTTATTATTCCTTTGGTTGCAGTCCTGTCATGGTTGTCGCTTGGTGAATGCTGCCTCATTCATTTGCAAGTCTAACTGCTATCATAAATAATTGCTATTAGTTTTTATTTCATGTAGCCACATGAATTTTGCCCCCCTCCCTCTATTAGTGTTATTCCTATAGAAAATTACTTACAGCTTTACAAAAACTGAAATTTTAGAGCTTTTAATGCACTCTTCACAATCTGATGTTCCTGGTAATTTACATATTAAAACCAATTTTTATAAAGCAAATATATGCTATTCTTATCCACAGGGAGAACATGGTATAATTAATTTTTACTTTTTTTTTTTGCCTTGACAACCTAAACTTGATTGCTTAGTATAAATTCTAATTATTGGAGAAAGATGACAGATTTGGGATGGAGAAGAGAAGGAAGAAGCCAAAAGCAAAAGGCTATTCCCAGGATAAAGAAGCCATCAAAATGCTAATAAGCCCTGTTCCAAACGGGTATTATTGTTTCTTTTTTTCAGCTTTATTTATAAACACAAACATCTGAAGCAATGGTTCCATCTGCACAGACTAAAAAGCTCTGCGTGCAAAATGCACATTGCTTCAGAACCTACAGAGAATAAAAAGTCCTGCTCAGTTACTCAGCTTTCAGAAAATAACACTAGACCGAAAATTAACAAAAGTCTCTAGAAATCTAAAGTTTAGGTAGAAAACCTGCTTTGTACAGAAGCTGTTCTGAATCAGCTAAAAAGGAGAGAACTGATTCTCTGTCTGATCTCAGTCTGGTGGATGTTCCAATGCAGGTAACTAGTAACCTAACACAAGCATTTATGAGTTCTCAGAAGGAAAGAGAATTGTCTGATTTACCTGATTATTTGACTGACAGGTTGGATTGTATTTTGGGAGAAGAGAATGGAATCTGTGCAAGTTCTTTATGTATCATCACAGCACTTAAAAATTGTAAGGGAAATAAGAAAAAGGAATGGAGAGTGCAAAAGGGGGCATGGAAGAGAGAAAAACAAAACCACAAATAACCCAAACTCAAGGAAAATCAGGAAAGGATAACTCTCAAGTGAATACAGGACTGAGTTGAAAGAGCACTTCTAACTCTTGCCTCAAGGAATGTTCCTTTAACTTTGATTGCAGAGCTAAAAAGGCAGCAATATAGTCTCATTGTTTGTCACAATGGCAAGCTCACAGAAGCAGCAGAACCAACAGTCTGAGTCTTATTTGTTCATTATATAGGTAAATATAACAGGTAATTATCAGCACAAATATTTAAAATAAGGGAAAAAAATAACTAACTCAACAAATGAATATTTTGAGAGATGGCTTAATGAAAAATATTTTTCTACATTTGTGTAGGAAAACAGGACGAATTCAACACCTTCTTTGAAGACATGTTTTTCTTTGAAGTGCCAATAGAGGGAGTTTAATTTTTTTAAAATATTTAACAGAATAAATAAAATTGTCACTTGAGAATAGGGAGATGTGAGCAGGTTTACATGTATGTTACTTTGTTTATAGGTGTTATGAATGGATATTATGGGGTTTAAATAAGTTTCTACCTCTGCTTAGGCCTATAGCAATAGATCGTAACTTACTGAGGTGGCCTGCACCCCAGAACCCACTTCCATTCGCAAGTTCTTTTAATAATGGCTGATTTGGTGTATTATAGAATAAATCATTTATTCAAGAGACAGCAATTGAACAGACAACAGACTTAAAACAGAATATTACTACACAGGAAAAAAACTATTAATGGTATAACTTACACAGTGCACGTTTACAAATACAGCTAGCGGGAAAAAAAAGTATAATTAGGAGCAATGCGCCTTGCCATCCAATCGTTGAAGGATGCCACATCAGACTCCAGTCTCTCAATCTCCGGAGAAGTTACCACAAGATTCGCGAATTTCCTTGGGGAGAAATTATCTCCACACATTCGTAGAATGTGCAAGAGAAACTTCTGACTTTGTGGCAGATTGGTGATACTTTTATCGAACAAAAGACATGCCTTCTGTCATGTACACGTTTTTTTATCTCTTCTCCCATCTGTCCTTCAGATTCCTGGCATGAGGTCTGGTCAGACTCCTGGTGCCAGGGTGTGACCCCCTGGTGAGTTGTTATGCCAGCTATGCATCTCAGTGGGAGGAAGGAGGGGGAATCGTCCTGCCACAATAGGTAAGTCACTTAAGCAGAGTTTATGTCTTCTTGGAAACGGACAGAGATGTTTAGCTGAAGTGAACTAAGCATGCACCATTCTTTGAGGTATACCACATAGACATTATACACCTCAAAGAATAAATGGCATGGTTATGTGTATGGATAGATTATAGATAACCTGCTTATTAGCAGTCCTGCCTTGTGTTTGTGATGGGCAGGGATGACAGATTTCACTGCCTGAAGCAGCAGTATGGAAATGGTTCAAGAACTTGATCTTAGTCTAAGGCAAAGAAAAAATGGTAACAGATTTTTCACTTTATTAATATAGTGAACCTATAATAATGAAAAACAGTTTCTGCAATACAATTGATGTGCAATGTATTTGTTACATTGAGCAAAAGCACGTTTCCTTTCAAGTTTTTGACATCTGTAGAATTGACGAAAATAAATTTAGTTTTAGGGTTTTAGGGCATAATTCCTTAACAAGAAAACCCAAACAAAGCAACTAGCAATCATATCATAATGAATGCTTCCAAAAATTAAATTTCCTCTTTGATTAAGTTTGGCATATCTCTTTTAACAAAAGTATATATTTTTATTTTTTGCTATCTTCTTTCACCTCTGCATTTTTTGTTATATGTGTATATAAATATGTATGTGTATTTAGCTATTTATTCTGCTATTTATCTTCCCACAACCTCCACCATTGCTGTTGCTCTCTGGTAACTGCACATCATCTGAGACTGGGCAAGACATTGACGCAGAAAGGCTTTGACAACATGGGTTTTATTTTGATTTCATATGTGTCCCTTTCTTTTTACTTTCAAAATATCAGCCAGTGACATTTTTCATTTGTTGATTTAAAGGATGGGCTGTCAGAGTAGGAAAAAGATGTAAGGAGCTTACAGTTAGAAATGGCACAGTTGAGCGCTTCTGGGTAAGAATCAAGAGACAAACAAATAATGTGGATGTCATCGTGGGAGTCTGCTATAGGCCTCCTAGCCAGGATGATGACACCGATGAATTATTCTTTCAGGAACTAAGGGAGGCTTCCAAGTCAACCGCCCTTGTCCTTATGGTGGTCTTCAACTTGCCAGAAATTAACTGGGATCATCATACATCTGGTACAGCCCAGGCCAGAAGATTTCTAAAAACCTTGGATGACAACTTCACTTTAAGAGAGCCGACTTGGAAAGATGCCCTCCTTGATCTGCTGCTTGTCAACAGAGAGGATCTCGTGAGTGAAGTAAACACTTGGTGGTCATCTTGGCCACAGTGACTGTGAAGCGATTGAGTTTAAAATATCTGTTGACATGAGGAAATGTGCCAGCAAAACCTCAGCTCTGGACATAAGGAGAGCAGACTTCAGGCTGCTCAGGGAATTAGGGAGTAAGGTCCCCTGGGAAAACATTTTTGTAGGTGCTGGGGTGCATCAGTGGTCACTTTTTAAGCATCACCTCCTACGGGTACAGAAGCAGACAATTCCCAAATGTTGGAAGTCAAGCAGACAAGGCAGAAGGTTGGCTTGGATAAACAGGGATCTTCTCTTAAAAATAAGGCTAAAAAGGAAGGTCTATGCCCAATGGAAGCAAGATCAGGTGACATGGGAAGAATACAAAGAAACTTCTTGCCACTGTAGGGAGAAAACTTGTGTGGCTAAAGCTCAGCAGGAGTTGAAGCTGATCAGAAATATGTGGGATAAGAAAAAGAGTTTTCTGAAATCTACTAATGGCAAAAGGCAGTGTAAAAATAACATCAGCCCTTTAGAGGATGAGAATGGCCACCTCACCAAACAGGGACATGGACAAGGCAGAGGAGTTTAACACACTCTTCATCTGTCTTCAACACAGATGATGGACCAAGGAGGTCTCAGCACTCTGAGCTGGATCATTATGACTATGAGAATGATCAGCTTCCAGTCAACCCTGCAACTGTGTGGGATCTGCTGCTCCAGCTGGATCCCTACAAATCTGTGGGACCTGATGGGATTGCAAAACCTCTCTTGATAAGTTTTGAGCGGTTTTGGGAATCCAGAGAGGTCTCAGCTGACTGGAAGCTGGCAACCGTTGTCCTGATTTTGAAGGAGGATGAGAAGGAGGACCCTGAAAGCACAGGAAAAGGGCAGGGCAACCGTGGATGTACGTACAGACTGGGGAATGAGATACTGGAAAGCAGTGCTATGGAAAGGGACCTGGAGTTTCTGGTCGACAGAACGTTTAGGTCTCTAGTCTAGTCTCCTGCTTACCTATGGACACATGAAAAATATCCTGCAGGAAGAGCAAAAGCGAGAGGAAGTGGCAATCCTTGCTTATTAAAGAAAATAGCACTATGATGGGAGCCATATTGACTATTTAGCCATATTGACTGCCAGGAGACAAAGATACACAAGAGAACTCCAGCAATGTACTTGAGACTATGATGAAACCACATGTAATTTTTTTACAAAGCAAATATATATGTATATATATACATATAAAGCAAATATATATATATATATAGAAACTCTGTTTCTTCATCTTTTCAATTTCTGCTGGATTTACCTGTTAAGAGAGAATTTTGTGCACTTCTCCCTTCAGGATGTTTTGTGCAGATCCTGCATTTCTTGAGTTTACTGCTATGTCATCCCCAAGCTACAGAAATAAATATGAAGTGCTCAGAAAGGTAGACTCTCAGAACAGCTTGGAATTACCAGTACCAGCTGAACTGCAGGACTGGGCTGTGAAAAAACACTATGTATTTTGCAGGGGAGAATGTATTAACAGGCTGAAAGTGACAACAATGTTTGCATGGTCTCAGAGCCATCAGGTTTGGAAGGACATAAGACCTATAATTTATATTTAACATAGCTAGTTCACTGTTCTTGCGTGGACTTTTGCATGGTCCTTTGCATGGAACTTAATATCCTCATTTAAATAAACTGAAGAAAAAATGTATATTATCTTGTTTAAAAAAAAACCCAACAAAACAGGGTGGAGAATGACACCCCTCTGCAGAGAGTTTGCCTCTCAGGAGAGCTGTCAACCTTTCTCTGAAGCAATTACTTAACACGTGGATGAATTCTTTTCGGATGAAAACACCTGTGTTCTCTGTTCACTTTAGAAACTCCCAAGGCAAAGTATGTTTCAGCCAGTCCATCGAATGAAACACAGCATTGTGTCACATCACATTCTGATGAAGTGTATATCCTTTGAAATGAAATGGTTATTTTCTGCTTTGTTTTACTCATTCGTGTTTTAACTAAGCATTACTGGGAGAGCTAACAAACAGTGGAGAAACTTTAAAACCTTATTTTAAAGCCAAACTGGGTTGCATGCAGCCTACTTAGATTTTATACAGGGATTTTGAAAGCTGAAGAATTGGAGTTTTATTGCAGGGAAAAGTTTCTATCCTATTTAGGCTGCCGACCTGTAGTGGAACTATCACCATGCTTTGAGAATTCCTTAGCTCTCATGGCATTTTTATCAGTGCGTGTCTATAATTTTGCCATGAGTCTACACATTCAAGTTCTGTATATCCCATTATGATCCTGTTTTGGAGAGTGAAATGTACTCTGTGTCACCCTATCTGTCCTGTGACTGAATTTAATGCAGTTAGAGCAAGATGATCTTCAGAGATCTCATTTCCATTTACTAAACACATCTTACTAGGGAGACCTCAGACCTCTTTTGGTGTCTTCCATCTGAATGCATCTTTGTCACTAAGTATGTTTAAATAGTGGTTTTGCTGCAATAGCCCCAAAGTACAAGAAATACAAAATAGCATTGTGAGGTGCTTAATTAGGTATTGAGACAATGGAGATCAATATGAAACAGCTGCCTGCTGCACTCCTTCCATCTGAGCAGACCCTTTTTTCCTAAGGTTCCAGAGAAATTGCAGATTGCTCAGCCAGCGACTGATGTTCCTGAAGAAGATATTTACTAGTGAATATATCACACTGATATTTTTACTCTCTTGCCATTAATTGTGGAGAGAAGAGTGCTTTTCCTTTCTTAAAAAAATATAAAAAAAGGACTTCTCTACAACAGCAGCTGACTTACAACAAAGATTATAAAGCAGCAATAGGATGATATAGGAGCAGACACGTCTGTCAGTCCTGTTCCTCCCTTCCCAGTTAGGGTGCTAATAGGAAGAAATTTTTCCAAGTGCTCCTATAGCCTTTGTAAAATACAATGTATGAGAGAAACATTTGCAAGGTTTATCTTGCTTGAAAGTGCTTTCCAGTGCCTGTATGAAGAGTAACTTGGAATCATTGGATGAAGCAGTGTTTGAGGTCTAGTCTCCAAGTGCAGTCTTACCCCCAGCAGGGCTGAGTATCCTTGTAGACCATTGTCATTTAAAGTGGAATCTCAAATTGCCACATGGCTGTTCAGGAAGCTGCCTTTCTGTTGCTGCTCCCAGGCAATGGAGACAACTTTTTCCAATGTCATACTCTAAAGACCTGAGGTGCAGTTGAAGTGATCATAGAATTATATAATGGTTAGGGTTGGAAGGGACTTTAAAGATCACCTAGTTCTAACCCCTCCTGCCATCAATAGGGACACCTTTCAGTGGACCAGATTGCTCAGAGCCCCATTCAGCCTGGTCTTGGATATTTCCAGGAATGGGTATCCACCACTTTTTCAGGCAGCCTGTTCCAGTGCCTCACCAATGAAAAACCTTCCTGGCTGCTGTCCTTCATGAAGACATTTGTAGGGCAAGGTTTTGCTCTAATTGCCAGTCAGAAGAAGTCCCTCTGCTGATAAAAGGAAGAGGTATCTTGTCTCAGTGTAGGCATAAGGCAATCATGAAACTGCTCAGCATTATGAAGACTGAAGTGCAACTGAAAAAAAATCTGAAGAATTAGAATTAAAATAGACTATAATGCTTAGAGAAGAAAAAGTCCCTTAGGGCCAGACAGCAGCTGAGCTTGGACGGTTGCAAAGTCCATGCAAGATTAATTTTAAATTCCCAGCTGCAGTTCCATTTTGTGTCTGGTCCTTAGAGTCTAATTTTTTCTTATCTTTTACAGGATGTAGATCAAATCAGTAGAAGTAAAAAAACCTGAATTTTACTCTATGCTGTTTTCAGAATTATTTGGACTTTTTAACAATATTTTTGTAAAGTGTTGGTATCAGTGACTTCTATACTGAGATAGATCCCTGAGCTTTTATTCTTCTATATTAATATTAAAACTTTTATGTATTAGTTCAAAAATATTTACGTATTCTCCTTTGGCCTACTTAGTTTCTTTTTAGTAACTGCACAGTGCCCTGCAGCTTTAATAACATACTTTCACTTAAACTGAATATATATGAGGAAAAAAATTATATTGATATATTAATGCATCAGTAATTTGAACCTTAACTCAATCTCCCTCTTTTCACTGTCTAATGGGAGTGATTTTTTGTGTGTGCATATTTGAATGACTTCTTTGTTACTTAAGTTGTATTTTTCATTCTAAGTAGTTTTTCTGATTATTATATCTTTTGGAATGTATTGTTAGCAGAAAAATCAGCACATTCAACAGCATGAGTAGTGACAGAAAAAATAAAGACTGATAACAGGGTTACTACTTTGCTTCTGTCATTATTTGCAAAACCTGAAAAACAGTATTTCCCTATTTTCAATTGTGCATCCAAACTAGGATTAGGAGACACTCAGATATTATGGTGATTATTGGTGAAGCAAGCACAAACAAAATGTGTGGTGTCACAAAACCAAATAACTTATTGCAGAAAATGGTTGCGTACATCTATTATTTGCATGTTAAACAATGCTTTTTAATGCACACAATTTTTGAAGGCAACAATGCAAATTAAAACCAAATTAATGGAGAGAGGTTGGGCCAAGTTTACAGGGAATTTTCTTCTGTGATTGTTTTCTTCAGACTGCTGATGGCTTTTGATATATATATGTCTTTTAATGACGAATTATACTACTTTAAAAAAATCCTTCACATACTCATTTTCTGTCTTAAGAGTTCTTGATTTGTGTAAAAGTGACAAGCTCCTAGGAACAAATGATCTGTGGCACTGTTATATAAATTCAGCTAACCTGCTGAGACATTTTATTCTCATAAGACACCAAAAGACTCCACTTTTGCTATTACCTTTGACAAGGATTCTTTGAGCAATCTAAATCACTCATTTGTGACAAATTGGCATAGCCAGCAGGATCCTAAATCAGGATTAACAACATGGTATGGTAAATTATTATATAATTTAAGAGTGTTAAAAATAGAATCAAGTTCTAATAACTGAAATATTTAAAATAACTAGTAACTCACCAGAGGAAGAAAACATATTTCATTTACATTAAACATTTGAGTTTCTGCACTAACAACATTACAAAAGTATTCTTTATCCTGTATGATTCATAAGAACAGACATGTTTTTATATGTTGCAGAAATTAACCTTAGCTAGTGGTGTGCAAAGAAAAAGTTTTCTTACTCCTTAGTCTGATAATTTTTTTCAACATCAGCCTTCAGAGCTGCTCCAAGTACTTCAGTTTTTCAGATGATTTGTCTGATCATGGCAATTCAGCCTAATCCAAATATGTATCAGTCATGCAAGGAAATTGTTTTTTATTATGATTCACTCTAAAGAACTGTGACTAGGAGTAGCATGATGAACAAAATGTCATCAAGACTGGTTTTTTTTTTTTTCAGAACATTACTGAGAAAACTCTGGAGGAACTCCAAGCTAAATCTTTGTTTCCCTAAATGGCAGCTATCAGGATAGTTGCTCTTACATGGCACGAGAAGGCAAATTCCTTGATAGATAGATGGTACCACTGCAAATTAAACATGAAAAATAACTGGCAAGGAAAGATTTGGCAAAAGTAGGAATCAGAAAGCAAAGTAGGACTTAGCAGAGGGAAGAAGAAAAGGGAGTGCCTATATACAACTAACAGCAAAATTACAGGGTACAGAAAATAACTCAGATTTCTACCCAAGACCGTGGGGGCATGCTTCCTATTTCCTACGAGAGCAGGCTTCTTGTGTATCCATCTGTTAGAATGCCAGGAAATAATGAAACTAGTTTTACTCCTGTGTTGTATTATTAATCTGAATTCACATTAACCATGCTCAGCTGGGAGATCATCTCCTATCAACCTAGCATCTCATCCAAGCTTGTCGTGACTTGTGACTTGCACAATGCTCCAGACCAGTTTTGTTTTCGGTCACTCATTGCCTGTCTTCTCATCAGTGAATCACAATGAAACCAACTCTGAAGCCTTTAAGGCATGGTTAGAGGTGTGAATAGTGTGAAACTACATACACTCATTACTTTGTAAGTTACGTTTTTCATCCTCTGCTGCCACTGTCACAAATGGTGGATAATGGTGTGATTAAGCCAACTGAGCTTCAGTTCGGTTTCCCGAGCCAAAGGAGTTACAGGTCTCTTTGCTTCTGTCTTTTGCTCTGCAGGAATCATCCAGTTTTCTCCTCTTATAGCCACAAAATGCTCATCTGTTTCTCTAGCCTATTCTTTCCTTTTCCTCTTTGTTTGGTTAACTATTTTTCATGCAGGATCTGTGATGATAGAAGCTGCCCTTGAATGAACTTCCAACTCATTATTTACAGGAGCACCAGCTGCTTTTCTCTATCAGAATAATTTTGTCCAAACTAAGGCTCTTCAATACATGTGTGGAAGAATTTTTCTGTCTTTCAGGATGCATACTTTCAGCTGTTCCTCCACTGATCATTAGTGTCTTTGAAATATATGTTTACAGACATATGCAAAGAAAGCAAGCAAATATCCGCTATCTGATTGAGGAGAAAATTTGGTTGACAACTGAAAATGCATAGGTATTTTCACTATGCATTTGTGGAGTCAGCCTCCTCCTTTGGCAGGGAGAAGCCAATTATTTTTAAGATCTCCTCTACTTTTTATTGTCCTAAAGGTCAAAGCAGCAAAACAGTGAGACTAAACCAAAAATATGGGCAATTGTGACAATTGGCCACCCTTGTTCTCTTGCTGCAGTGACCATGGATATAAATATAGCAGAGTACAGCAAAATTCCTTTCTGCAAGTGCAGGCTGGAGAAAAGCAGCTTTTGCTGTCTTCCACTGCCAGAGTCCTGAGCCCTGATATCTTATGGTGATACTACTCCTGATGCCTTGATTTAACTGAACATGTATTTTTCACTGCCCCTCTTTTGAAAGTGAGATAGAAGTTTTTCTATTTGATGCTGGACAGGTGTTAAAAAAGTCATACTTTTAACAGCTCAAAATAATATTAATAATTTTGCATTATGAGCAGTCTCCCCTGATATTTGCTTACTAAATGAATGCCAGATATGTGCTCACACAGATGTGCTATAAAGGTCTGATGTTTTGGCTTGGGTGGGATTAAGCTCTTTAAGTGACATTACCCTAATGTCAGGTGCCCAAAAGATTGCTTTATAGGCAATGGACAGAATAAGGCACAGCCAAATGCTGATGAATCCCCGTTATTTTAGACATCTCTTTTAAAGAAGGAAGAATAACGCCTTGGAGCTGCCTTGGATTGCCCTTTGCCTTTCCATTACCTCTGGAGGGGAAATGCTACAAGCGTCTCCATGTAAGCTCCTAATTTCCACATTGAAGGAATGACTCTTTCCCTTGCTGGTCTGACATCCTCCACTTTTCCGTGGTTTGTCAAATGATCTTTGCTTGCAAAAACTGCAGAGTGTTAACTTATTGTCAGTATCCCTTGTCTGAAAACATGCTGCTTCACCCAAAGACTGACTGTTATGTCAACCTTTTCCTAAAGGTCCTCATTTTTCATGTTCTGTAGATCGTTCATCTAAAGATGTTTATTATGAGACTTTTGAATTAAAAGGCCACCGGATGGCGGCAGAGGATAAAGATAAATAGTAGGAATGGCCAAATACATTTCATAAGCGATGGTCTTTGAGTACTATTCTGGTATTAAAGAGTTAGCTCTATTTTATATCTTTTTTCACAATAGTCTTGTGTTCATGATTTATGATTACAAGTTATTTCAAACTTATTCTAACAAATTGTTTTCTAATATGTGTAGAATCATTTTTCCCTGCTATCTATATTGAAACCTCTATGTAGATTTATGTCCTTATTTTAAATCACCTCATACCATTTTGTTTTGGCTTGTTTGTTTCTCCCCCACTGTGTTTCCTGCTGGCAGGGAGAGACACAAAACAGAGACCTGAAGATATGCCAATGTACACCAGGAATGAGACAAGATTTTCATGGTGTCACTTAAGTCTTTAAAACTTCTGATTCTTAAATTATAGAAGGTCATGTTTATCTCATCTCTTGCCTTCACTTTTTTTTCTTTTTTCCCCTTACTCAAGTCTTCAGTGTAAGATATCCATTCGATGTGCCCTTTATTTGAGGACTGGTGCTTCAAACCCATTTTATATGGAGCAGCTTCCTTGGAGAGCAGCAGAGACAGGATGCTTCCAGGCAGGGGAGAATTTCTATGAGTGGAGCCCTCTCCTGTGAGCTGCTCTCTGCGTGCTCTCAGACAGCAGCACTCCCTGGCCAAAACCCATGTGAATACCGACACCAAGCTTATAATTATCCTCAAGTCCTTCTTTCTAGGAACCATCTGCTAGTGGCATTTCACAAAGCTTTGCAGCACAGATACTCGGAAAAACTGCTAGTGTGTTTGGAGACTTTGAAGCACCAGTCACAAGGTGCTTCTGTCTGCTTTTTCCATGCAGACTCTGGTATGTTCTGTGACTCCTCAGTGCAATCTCCAGCTGCTTTGTCTGCATTTCGCCCCCAAAAGGGATGATGTGCTTACTGCTAAGTTAAAATGCATTAAATATGCCACTAGTATTTTTCCATGTTGGCAGTTACAGTAGTTGCCATGGGAATGTCAAATCATGTAAATGGGTGAAGAGGCAGCTCACAAAACAGTATAGATTAGAGATGTGGTCTGCAGGATTAAAAACATGTACAAACTGTCTTCTGTACATAACCACACCATCTTCTGTCACTAAGAGGCTTCAGGAAAATAAATTGATACTTCTCTAGACCTGTTTTATAAATGAGCATCTTAAATAAATAAAGCGTTTAACTGTGATGAGTAATCTCAGTTCTTTAATAAAGGATGGAGTTATGCTAATTGAACAGCAAAGTTGTTTGTCAGGGCTGACAGATATCTGCATACTTCATTTATTCCATTAATTCATTTTCTGCAGCATATAATTATGATCCCTTGCACAAGTGACAGAATCACAGTTAGCATTTCAGTGCGGGGCTATATATCTATTTTGCTATGATCAGTGGAGTACAGCAGTTATATCATTTTTATCAGGAGCATGCTGAGAATAACCAAAGGAGAATTCTAATGATTATGGACTTGTAAATCTTCCATTAATTCATTAAGCAGCTTATGGACAGACATGCATTTATTTTAAATTAATATGTATTTTTTTTCTTTTACTAGTTCTCAGGAATTAAAATTTAGAGAAAGACTGACACTAGGAACTATTAGAGGCATTAAACTTAATAATTCTTAAGCAGTAAGGGAGATAGAACATCTTTGTAAAGAATATAATTATGGATAAGGGTGTAACTGATATTTTAGCTTATACCATGGAAAAAATAAGCTAAATTCCACCCATGTTGACTAACACTTTTAGTTTCAGTTTGGTTTTTTTGGTTTCTAAAATGTTGCTTGTTTCATATTGAAATTGTTCTCTTATGTATGAATCATCTAAATTAGAGCAGCTGAATAGATGTCCGCCTCGCCCTAATCACAGAATGTTCTTTCTCACATTCTGTAAACAAGCTCTCTTTTTCAATATTCTGCAAAAGTTACTGTAAAATAGGACTTTGTTCCACATAGGATGGGGTTGAACCTCATCTCTAGGTATCTTTCTATTAAATCTGTGTGCAAATCCACAAGAAGAAGGAATTAAACAGTGGGTGAACTTGGTAAAAGTGGGATTACATGTTCCTTTGCCTATATATTTTGATTTCAATAAAAGATTACATGAGTTTAGCCTTTAGCCAGAATTTGCACGGTGTAGATATGATCAGATTCATATAGGTAAATTAAATGTAAAATTCATCAGCCTCAGGCATTACACCTTCTAATAATAAGAATAAGGTATTGTGTCCTGGGGAATACAAAAGGCTTGTTTTAGCCAGATAAATATTTTCTAGAATTGCTCAATAGAACAACTCATTGCAGACAAAAAAAAAAAAAAAAAAAAATCCATTGAGATCTGAATGTAATAAAAATTGTCACCAACTTTTATTAATGTCTAAAAATCTGTAGTCAAATTGAAATGATACCTTCAGGTTAAAATATACTTTTATATCGAGAGATGATATTTTTATGATAAAAATTATACACTATGTCACGACTGCACAATAATTTTCTAGATATGAATAACTTATAAATGGCAGAAAAATGTGTACCGTATTTTCCATGCATCTAATATTATAATAATTGACTTCATCTGTATTTGGACAAGAAAGCTATGTCTAGTGCAGCCAGGTGAGTGTCTTTACATAAGATGTGTACATTCATAGAAAACACCCTCCGTGTCAAGACTTGGATTAATTTTATTTTACAACCAGTGCAGGAATTTCCAATACTTTATATTTTTGGTGACCTCTCATGAAGAACATCAAATGGCTTCTGAACTCATAGACAACATAAGCTGGCCCCTGCTTTGTGAGACTATATGACAGGAAGGATGTTTCATGCTGGTTGTTCCCCTCAAACTTTCAGATTCTGCATTTGAAGGTCAAAGACTGACCTGGGGGTGGTTTTTTTAATACAAACTGGCCACATACACTGCACTGCTGAAACAATTCTGCCCCTTTTCATGTTTTGGAAGTATTTTTGTACCAGATTTAAATTTGTGAGCAACTTTTAAACATGAACTGAAAACAAAAAATTGGAGGTTATGACCACTGACTGCCACTGGTTTTTGACCATGAGTAAATCAGGTAGTTTCTTTGTGGTTTAGTTTATTGAGCAATATAATGAATACATAATACTGAGCTGTAACCTATTATGAAATTATATAGCATAATGATGTATTATGTAGATTTACAGTGATTTCAGAACTTTTTGCACTTAATTGCACATTATTTTTTGCCCTTTTTTGAACTTAATTATCCTTGGAAAATGTAATTGAGATGGGGCACTTCTTTTCTCATTTTGTAATGAAGTAAATAAACAAATATAAGTGTTTATAATGAAACACTCAATTATTAATTATTAGGAAATGAAGAATTGTATAATATTACAACTTGTGCTATTAGCCTCTTATAAAGACAATTTAGTCTTTAATCTTTTTATCTGAATAGCGTACAAGAGGCTGTTGTGGGTATTCTTCAGCAGAAATCATCTAATGGTTTGCTGTCCTGCATGGTTAACAGATATGAAATAAATTCTCAGCCATGTCTTTCTGGGTTGTGCCATAACGTGGCAAAGAGTACTTTCTGAGGAAATCTTCACAGATGAAAAACTCATCAGAACCTCCTACTTTATTTCAAATAATACAATTAAAATTAGAAAACAGTTCTTGCTAAACTACCAAATGAAAAAAAAAAAAATAGAATACTTGGAGATGCTCTTGAAGACATAATTTTGTGTATTTTTTGTGTATTATAATTAGTGTTGATTGGATATAACAATGAAATATCTAGGGTTTACATAATTTCAAGTGCTAAAAATAGCACATGAAAAAACCCTCCCAAGTGCTTTATCTTCAGTTATGTACATATTACATTATATACAGACAAAAATGCAATAAATGCCATCAATAGACATTTTGCACTATGCACAGATGTTCTTGCTGTTTTAATAGTTTTGTTACTAATTGCATTACACTTGGGTACCAATTCAATGAACTTTGTTTTAGAATAAGAGTTCTCAATTGCACAGGCAAAATAACATTCATGCTTCACTGGAACTGAAAGGCTAGGGAAAATGCAAAATGTACACAGGATGAACAGCAAAATTTATTTTGCATAGTTAAATTGATTTTACTGCAATATATTAGACTATTTTCTGGTGGCTAATATCAAAGGCAATAGATAACCATACGACAAGATATAGGACTTTAGTCACTGCTTTTTTTTTCCTACTAACAAGTGGCACAGATGTCTTGAGGAGCACCAGTTGTGCTAATAAACACTGTAATTTTATTTTTGTTTTAATTACTTAGGAAATAAGAAGCTTCTGAAATTTGCAGATAATGAGCAAGCTACATTCATTTTAGTGACCCTCTCTGGATATATTTTGGGTGAGACTAAAAAGCAAAATGCTTTTGAAATTTTAAGCATGTGTGCAGCTTCCTCTGTTGTGATATGATAATTCATAAAATTAGACATGTTCTTAAATTCTCTAGTGACTTGGGCCTGCATGTTGCGATCTTCTCTGCTGAACAGCTTAAGGCTACAGAAAATCATCAAAGAAATTACAAAATGAGCAGAATTTCTATTACTTTGATCAGGGAATAATAGAGGAAACCAGAAAGAGAGCTGTAACATTTATTTGAAGTAGTGGGAGGACAACTGTAGATAATGTGTATTACATATTTATCACTAATGTTTTTCTCAGCTTTATTTATTTGCATCTTCATCTTACATGTGTTTTTGTTATTCACAGGAATTTCAAGAAAAAGACTTGTGTGACGCAATATCTCCTCAGATTTTAAATGTCATTTATTCTTTAAAAATGTTACCATTTCAACCACACTTCTTAATTAAGCCTTTTTATGTTACTACATATACTAGAAAGCACATTTTCTACATGTTTGAAGCTTTAAAAAACAAATTCCTTGATTGTATTTTAAAATTTGGTGATTTTTTAGTTTTAAATATTGATTGCATATTTAATAAGTAAATTGAAATTTTGGTTAGAAAAAAGGAGATGAATCCGGAGGGAAGGGGAGTGAATGGGACCCTTCAACACAAACCTTCACTACATAAACTGGTCAAAGTGCTTCCTTCCTGCCCCCTGCGCAGGCAGATCTGCCAGAAGGCTCACCAGATCTTCTCTAGAGCTGGTGCCGGCTGGACCAAAGTAACACCTCTCTGTCCCTACTGACACACAGCTCCAGCCCAAGGAAAGGGGCAGGAATACACAGTGGAGCAGTAAATCTGATGGCAGCTTGCCCCTAGGTCAGATAAGGCTGATTTGGAAGCTGCAATGTCAGTTGTGAGCAGAGGTGCTGAGGTGGCCCGAGTTGGCCAAGCTTACTCCCCTCCTCTTACTCCCCTCCTCCTCGGGGAGTGGGATAGGAAGTGAAGAAAGATCGGGAGCAAGAGAACTCATGTGAAACTCCATTCCTTCACTGCAGACTCCTCTCCTTGCCCATTGCTGTCGCTACAGGTCACACTCCTTTCAGTGAGGCAACAACTGACATGGCTAAGGGGCGTCAGGTTTGCCAAGAGGACACAGAGGTTCCTCTCTGCCTCTCCTTCCTCATGCTTTTCCTCTGCTCCAATGTGGGCTCTCCACAGGCTGCAGAGATTACCCACTGTGCCACGGATCTCCTCCCAGAGGTGCCACCAGCTTGGCTGGGTGGCTCAGCTGTGCAGTATGATTGATCCTTTGGAGCCAGCTGGAACTGTCTGGAGCCAGCTGGGTCCAGCATAGGGCAGCCCCTGGCCTCTTCCCAGCCACACCTGCAGCCCATATCCTGCTGCTGTCCTGAAACAAGCCTCAGACATTGCCGATACAAGCAGAGCAGCCAGGATCTCAGTAGTTTTTAGTCTACAAAAAGTCTGAAATGTTTTGCAGAGGTAAACTCTTGATTCATTTGCTGACTCACAGCATGTGGGATTAATCATGATATGTCCTTCTTAAAACACATTTGAAGTTTGTTGTGCTGTAGATTATACATTGCATGTGGATAAGGTTTTCATGATTTTTTAACAGTGACTCATACCAGGAGGTTTTTTCCCCCTTTTCTCCACATGTCTTCTTCCTGCAGTGTGTCTGACTGGTGAGACTTCTCTGCCCATGCTACTTGCGTTCTCTCAGACTTGAACTGTCATAGTGAGGAACCAGAGGCACAGCTGCAGGAGGTATAGGAGTGGCTGATTTACAGGATCACTCTTACAGTCCTTTCAGGGAGCTTGACTATTTTCCAGGACATTGTATAAATGGGAATTTTTGACATTCAAAGCATCAATAACTGCTGCAGACTTTAGATGCATTAATAATTGGCATGCTAGCAGTTCTAAAATTGCTTATTAATTTGGTGTCTAATTGTTTTATAGAATGCATTCTGGGAACGTAATCTGATCAGAGTGGTGAATAAGATACCTGGCAGAGGTGGTGCTGTTGTACAAGTGCTTTTGATGAGAGTGCATACTGTGGAATTTTTGTCACTTATGAAAGTAGTTCCTACAAGTGTAATATGTTGTACTAGTTTGGTTTGAACTGGGCAGAAACACCAATTTCGTGTAGTGGTTTGAGTTCGTTCACTTAAGTTTTTTGGCTAAATGCCAACACACTTACCAGATTTTATTTAATTTTGCTGTGAGATAAGGATTAGAAGTAGGTAAAGCAGGCTCAAACTTTAAAGAGTATGAAGAAAGTTTATTAACAGACCTAAAAGGAAGGAAAAAACTTAAGAACCAGAACAAAACTGTCAGAACACTTTTGCTCTTCCCACCTCTCCATTTTTCAATGACAATACAAAAAAAACTAACACTTTGACTTTCAGTCAGTTTACCACTTCTAAATTAGTCTTTCTTCAGTCATTTAGGGAGAGGAGTTTTCTCCTGCTTTACCATGTTGACTTCTCCACAAGAAATACAGTTCTTATGGTTTTCAGCTTCACAACTAGCAGCCGCCCAAGAGAAAAGAT